>NW_020872479.1:93644-123644 GCF_003789085.1 Penaeus vannamei
GCACATTTTGAGAACTACTGTTCTACAGTTTGGCCTTTGATCGTAAGGCTGGGTCCCAGTTGGTACGGGTGCTCAAGAGGAGGAGGCACTGCAGAAGTCTTAAGGAGGAGGCTGCATATTTACAAGGGAATTTTTTACGCAGCAGCTGTGGCAGCTGTATTTGTCAATGGGAAATGGGAGGGGGGGCGATTTAGTCAAACAAGCTGCAATTGTTTGTTTTATTGTATTAAACATGTTATAAAGACCCTTAAGAACAATAAATCGAAAATGAAACAAATTCGGCCATTTTGAAACTGTGAAATTCACTTTTAACCTTTCCGTGCGGCATAATTTTCCACACTTTCCTATTTCCTATTTTCTTCCAAAATGGGGCATCATATAGGTAAGAACTATTGCCACTAAAAGGATGGAGAGTCAAATTATGAGTTTCCGCTCTTAAGTTAAAACTTTTTGTGCAAACAAGTTCGGAATTGGAAAATACATTTAAATTTCCTGTACTATCTCATAAACTAATAATATTTGATATCTGATGTATAAATGTAAAGATTACTAATAGGAATGTGATCTAAAGGAATTCATTTTAGGCATTTGACTTGAACCTTGATTCCTATGGGCCCCTGTGATCAAATGTCTGCTGCACTTAGTAACACACACACGCATATACATATACATATATATATACATACATACATACACACACACACACACACACACACACACACACAACATATATATATATATACATATATATATATATATATATATATATATATATATATATATATATATATATATATATATATATATATATATATTACACACACACACACACACACCAATGTTGATGGACGAAAAAAAACATACATATATACGATAGCGTTATATCACAAAGATACGTATTTGTGCCACTACAAATAAATATATATGTAAATGGCTTCAAATGCTCTTTGAATTTTATATGCAACTGAAATAAAGCTGTCAAACAAAAGATCAGTTTATATTCGCGAGAAAGTTTTCTCCGAGAGCTCCCGTGATCACGGGGTAGGATAACAAATCTCCACGCGGTTTTATAGTAATTATAATGTAAGGAATCAGGAAGTTTGTACTTTGACTTTGAAACCTAATCGTGATGTTATTAAAAGCTTTCTTTTTCATTTATTCCAATCTGGATGTAACATTGCCTTTCTGTATCTGTAATTTCTTGAATTCTGTGGGATTTTCTTTTCGTTTTTCTTTTCACTGTTGAGAGTTATAACTACAGTGTAGGTATCCCACAAATTATAAGAATATATGTTGATGAATTTTCATATACATCTTTAACATGAAAATGTCAGAATTTGTTTTATGATTGCCTATAATAAACATGAATGGCAACTCAAAACCATCTTTGCTATGAAGTTGATGACGTCATTACGTATCAATACATGATTGGTGGGACTAACTAGCTCGTTCTGTGCATGTGCAGGATTTAATTTTGAGTCCTGCTGGTCCAGAGGTGCATTAAAAGTTGAGCCCAGACACTGCCATTGCGCATGTGCTCCAGAGATCTGAATTAAACTTTAATACTGGATTAACTTTACGGCACGTACAGAAGACGCACTTTAAAGCTTAAATTCTAGTCTTGCACATACGCAGAACGAGCTAGGTAATTCCACCAATAATTCATGCTCGATGTACATGCACTAACTTGATCAGCCATGTCCAATGTTTTAATGTTTTAATACAAGTGCAAAAAGTTATACAGTATAACCCATTACATTTGCACGAACAGTGATGAATATCACAAAAGTTTTTGCATTTGTATCTGCATATTTCCTCTTTGACCATTTCACTAGAACATTTATTTGTTTCAGCCATTAATCGTTAAACACTATCAACCAAAGAAAGAAAAAGTCCATTAATATTTGTTGTTTTTTTACGACATATTGGCATATGAAGAAAAAATATACACCCAAATAAAGATCAATCTTTAATCTAAAATATTAGTCCGATGACATTTTATCGTGAAATTGGTAGTTTAGGAGATACTGAGGGAGATTTAATACAAAGTCATTTTCTTTTTAAGGTGTATTCCAATCCCAGGCTTGTTTGTGGAAAGACCATAAATCTTAGAGCAACAAATAAAATTAATCTTGTACAAAATTTATAGTCCTATCAGTGGCATCTATGACTTTTACCAGAGCAATGCACCGTTTTGAAGAGAAGCGAGAAAATGTACCGACAAAGGTTAAAGGAGTGCCTAACACAACATGAAAAATAACCGAATTTGTCACATTTAGGATATGGTGTTCCCAAGAGTCCATACGGCAGCCGTCCATACAACTCGTTTCTTTAAACGATACGAAAAAATCTCCGACTCCTTATGAACACTAATATAAGCAAACCACGCCCTCGCTTCACATCACCTTGGCACCCATCTATTTTATATATTCCTTCGAATATCATACACCAGTTGCTGATTATGCTTGATTATAATATATATAATCTCATAAAGTTTTTTTTTTCCAAATATGTTTGCAAACTCGATCATATGATTGATTAGAACGTATAAACTTTGCGAATGTTTTATTAGTTTCTGTTATGATTCTACATCCATATTGTAGGTATGATTCTTTGATGAGTGCAAACCTTCGACAATCGCCGCAATTTTGTAGAATTTCTCTTTTCAGGGAAATTAGAGACTGCGTGTTGTAAATAGTTTAATGCCCAACCAGTGTGATCCATCATCTCCAGAAAGGGTACAGGTCGAGGGAATACGAATTCATATAAATTCAGTGAGGTAAACGCACTGATCTAAAAAAAAAGACTGGATCACAAATGTTGAAGCGCCGGCATTTTGACAGTCGCCATATTGGAAGGTCTTAAAGCACCAAGATACACGGTGTCGTACTGCACAAAGAGTATTTTGTAGGCTGGGTATTAAGGGAGATAGATTTGTAAAAGAAATAAAAAATATATGTTCATCGCATTGCATAGAAACAATTACAGAACAGTTACGGCTATAATGTGCAAAACACAGTGAGTTGAAAAAAGTTATTTCATTTGGATTTATGATGAATTTCCTAAAGCCCCAAAGTTTGTTTGATAATTCTGCACAAGTACAAGTATACAAGGGCCAAGATAGATATTTACTTTAGAAGGGATTTATGTTGTTCTGTTTAACAGCATGTTTTTATTTTTGATACAGCACCCAGTACTCTCTCTAAACATTCTGTTTATATTCTGCTTTGTCTCAACTGGTAGTACTGTTAGCCAGAGTCCAGAAAAGTACCCAACTTTCCTTCTGTTAATAAAAGAAAAAATGAAACCTTCCTTTAAAAATTATGAAAGAAATGTGTGGTTTGGGTGTCAAAACTTCATTTATTTTGTTTTCAACCACCTCTTGCATGGTCTTTGGTTTTGCAACCGCCACCTTTTATGGACTCTGCTGTGAGCACTACATATTTTTCTTTTTATAAAAACAAATCCATTTATAAGAAACCCAGTATTCAGCTCCTGAAAAAATGAAGAAACTCGAGTACTGGAAAAAAAAAGTCTAAGAAACTCCTAGTTAAGCTTTCTTGTAATGTTTTTCTTATAAAGTAATTCCGGTTTCTTTACAATAAGTCACTACATCAAATATTAATTTCTCTTCGTGATAAATTTTCCCTAAAACTATTACCGTAGATGTAAGACTTCTCGAGCAGCCAAAGGAGGGAAATCTTAAGAAACTGCCAAGAAACTTTCAATACTCAAAAGTGACAATTTTTAAGAAACTTTCAATACTTACCCAAGTCGCTAGTTTCTTAAAAAAAAAAAAATCGTGTACTTTCCTTTAACTACGTTCATAAAATTACATTCAATATTAAGAATGTTTGAGAATATTTGTGGGCAGGCTTCACCCCCCCCCCCTCCCTCTATCTCGGCCCTTACCTTTTTTTAAATAAATTAAATATTGTAGTTTAAATCAGGACAAACCTTTCTCTGGTCCATTATATGCAGCTTGGTAAAGTTATCAGCTTTTTAATATTTTGATAGATATGTAATAATATCACAATTTGTAGTGATTTCCATTTAGACTATCATTTCAGCATTTTGCGACTTTAGGTGTCTTCCGATAAAAATACCGGTAAAGAATCGTGCAACTTTGATATCCATTTATACCGTTTATCTTTTTTATCTTTTTACCCAAATCCAAATTTGCTTAAGTAGGCCTACTTTACTATTTAAGGCCTGGATGTCCTCCTTCCTTTAATAGCACAGCTGCCTAGGAGTTCGCTGATGCCCAACATGAAGCGATTTAATAGAGTGAGGCTTTAAAACGTTTTCCCTCTTTCGAGCTGTGAACGTGCATAAAGGAGAATCTCCAAAATACGATGTACACAATACTGTGTACTAAAGTCCGCTATTGAGGCCCTCCAATATGGTCGCCGTGAAATTGCTGTGGCTTCAAGCTCCTGGCCATAGAAACTAGATCTAGTCTTTTTTTTAGATCAGTGGGTAAACAAGATATCTGCCTCAAATGAAGGAGTAGTAACACAACAGGAATTTAATTTTCATGCAAGATGGTGCCCCATGCCAACTCCTGAAGACAATAAAGATACACATAGAACAAAATAATAAACCGGCAGTAGCCCACAGTCAGAGAAAAGGATACGAATGTAATCGAAAATACACGTAAAGAAATTACGGATGAAATTTACAAGATGAAGTGCTCCAAGAAGCTCTAGCAGATTACCATTTGATGAGGACCCAAGACTGGCAGTAATATTACGAATAACCACTGCAAGCAGGTCGGGTAAAAGCAGTCATTAAGGCAAAATAAGTCATTATTGAAATATAGAGAATACCATAAAATGTATAAAATTATTATCCCATTATACCTTGAAATACCTTGTAATATGTTCTTGAAGATTTCATGAATTGATTTTGATTTCCATATCTACAATTTCATAAATATATTTCCTGATCTTTCCTACAGTTCTGCAATAATGCTTATAATAATAATAATAATAATAATGTTGATAATAATGATGATAAAATAATAATAATGATAATAATTATAATAATAATAATAATAATAATAATAATGATAATGATAAAACTAAATGGACCATAGCAAAACCACTTAAATTATCCCAAGAGAGGGTTAATATTTCTCCATATAAAAATGTGAGACCAATTTTGAGCGATATGTGCTCGAAGGCCAAATGGTTCCCAAATAGCACCTCCATACCCGGCAGCTGCCGTCCTCCTTCAGCGGACGGTGTTCACTCTGCTTTCACTTCCAGCACTTCTGTGCCTTCAGCAATAATACGTCTCGCAAGGAATAGCTGCATGAAAGGATGTTTCGTCAGACAACAGGGGCAGGACAAGGGAGACACGCAGAACAGCAAACTAAAGCTAAACAATAACAATGACATGCAAATTATCTAGTTTTAAGGAATATACCCAGCACCTATAATAAGAAAACAAGAGATGGTAATCTCATCTGTCCTAAATCTTTTCCGAACACTAAAGGACTATTGAAAACGGAGATAACATTTATGCATATTTCGCAAAAAAAATTTCGGTAGGGTCAATCACGGAATAATACTCGTAATCAAAGAAAATATGATTTGGGTGTATATTCCAGTGGAAGTTCAGTTATATTTAGTTGATGAATCATAGATCAAAGGAGAAAATATTTATAAAGGGCTTAGGCTTCTTTATGTGGAGCGGCAGTCACTATATGGAGCAGGATTAATCAACGAAAAAAAACTATTTGGGGATGGATAATGAGGACATAAATTCAGAGATGAAAACCATTGCTGCCCTCTATGGAAAATTTCAATAACTCAGGGCATGGGTTATTTTCTTCCCAAAGACGAATTGAAAGTTGATTAATATATGTATTCCGGAACATTGATTATTCTGCACCATATCTAATTGCGATAGAAGAGGAAGGCATTGAAGTAAGAACAGAACATGCGATCCTACGATGAAAGTGCTTAGATATCCGTATTGGGGATTGTCCCACCAATTGTTCACACACACTATTTTGCCTAAATTACACCTTTAGAACTCTGACCGTAGCTTAAAAATGCTCTTAGAATGGTTCATTATATATATATATATATATATATATATATATATATATATATATATATATATATATATATATATATATCGGGGAGGCTCGCAGCGCCCCAGAAACTGACTGCTCACTTGCCTGTCAAACTGCTTCCCCTCCTAACCTCAAGAAAAAGCTGAAATGATGTCCCGAATGGTAAACCAAATAATAATAATGATATAACTCAGTTTACTTTGGGAATGATTACTGGAAAGCCCTATGACTGGTTTAGGCTAACCTAATACCTTTTGAAGAGCCAATTACTATGTGAAATATAAGCGAAATATCCTTCTTAGTTTCAAGAAGCTTTAAGTGCGGGGTCAGGATGACCCCAGCATGTATACTGTGTCATTAACATGGTTTTCACCAGAAAGTACATATTAATCAAGTATGTACATTGCCTTCAATCTACATTTACAGGACCATTAAGAGCAACGCGATGGGCTTTGTAAGGGACCTACAAAAATATCCCCGTATTGAGATGACTGCACATTTTTAAAGATCCTAGTAAGCGTTGTTAAAACAAACTAGATCAAGGAGTTACACGATATTTGACTTTGTCCTCCAGAAATTTAATGCGTGTAAGTCTTTGATCGTACCCTCATGCACTTACAATGTGTGCAGTGCGTCTCCACGGTGGCTAGCTGTGCTATACACGGCCCTAAACGATCAGAGACTATTCGTAAGTGATGGATAGTACCAAAATGTAAAGGACGCAGATATATTGTACGGCGAAAACGTACTTGAACTAAGCTGTATTCCGTATATTAGAATATTCTTTTATTGTCAATTACACATCATTATAGTTCCAATATTTTTTGTAAAAGTTACCCATGTAATTTGCTTTCATTTTCTTCTACAAACCACAATATTAGACACTACAGATTTATTCTGCATTATAAATCGGGGATCCTAATAGGGCAAAAAATGGACACAAACAGAAATGGTATAACTAGAATCAATCAAAATATCAAATTTATATTGAAATCAGAATAATTTGCATTAAATATCTTTTCAGAAAAATATAGAAGAAACCTTATTATCTAGTATCTCCTCGTCCCCGGAAAGCTTGTAAACAATGGCAGATTCAGGACTGACTTTTCATCGAGTTTTTACGAAAGTACAGTCCACATTACCCCATTGCATTGAGAATAACGATGCCCAATCTATTATCGACATCTTCTCTTCAAAAATCAAGTAAGTGTACTTTTTTCCAGTAACATATTAGCCTTCTTGTCTGTTAGGAAAATGGAACGATACATTTCTGTAATATGCTTTGACTTATCACGTATGGAATATGAGGGAGACAATCAAAATGGGACGATATTACGAAGAAAAACGCTCAGTTCTACCTTAACAAAAACAGATTTGGTGCTTGCAGCGAATCAATTCTCGTGGGTAATTTTTCACACTACCTTCACAGAACCGGTCGCGACGATTTAGTATGCGTAGATTCCTTTCACCCTCTTGTACACATATGTGTAGGACTTATGCTACGGAATAATACCCCCAAAGCTCCCACACTCTTGGCCCTGATAGCTGGGGAGGGAATGAATGGTAACTGTACAGAATTGTTTCATGTAACAGATCATGACAGTTTTGGTATCAGTGGGTTTCTTTCACTCTTAACTATCCAAATATATAGAAATTAATGCACAGAACCCTCCTCCCCATTAGCGACAATCTGGGCCTCAATGGCAGGGGAGGGCATGAAAGGCACCAGGGAAATGGTGGGGTAAAATATAAGTAATGTACACAGAACCTGTCACTATTGTATTGCACGTGCGACCCCCCCATGGGAGGATCCCCCCCAACCACTGCAATAGAGCACAAAGAATCCTCCATGTACTCATTGCAGGAGAGAGCATTCAACTGACATGCAGGAGCACCTGAGGCTGAATCTGTCCCGATGCTTTCTCCTACTATGAATACATTGAGGATTGAGGAGAATTATTTTGTAAAATTACTTCATGAAAGGAAATTGCAAGGTAAAATACAAGTAATATACACAGAATCAGTCACTGTATTGTCTAATGCAGGGGACTGTGTCCCATTTCCTGCAACTCCAAAATTGGACAATAAAGAGACATCCATGTATTCACAGCTGGGTAGAACGTCAGACAGATTTGACATTGGGTGGTCCTATGTGTTGGTCATACATTCAACCCTGCTTTGAATACTTGGAGGATTTTTTGTCTTCCATTGTGATGATTGTGGGGCAGCAGCCTTCCGAAAGTAGGCACAAGGGTCACAGCCCTCCTGTTAATGTTTCAGAGAGTGATGCACAGATATAGAGGACACTGCCATCTTATAGAGCATAAGAAATAGGGTCATAAACAACACAGGTACAGCTTTTTATTTTTCACTTAATTACTATGAAAAAAACATCATAATATCTTTGTTTATATATATACATTTCGTTGGAATTAGTTTTTAAATTTTTTGTTTTGGCTTCAAATGGAAAAAAAAACAAATGTTTTTTGCAAAAAAAAAAAAATTGTAATTCTAGGGGAGATGGAATGTTCGTTTTTTCCTATATTTTTCCCCCTATCCCCTATGATTTTGGGGGACAAGTGGGGAATCAGGGGTTGGGGGGCTGTGGCGGACGCCACAATCAGTCGACACCGGCGGAGCCTCACTCGGCGTACTTGCCTAACCTCACTCGGTACCGGCGCACCTTGCTCTGCATAATTGCCTCGAGTTAGCTGGCCGGCAAGCATACTGAGGTCCGCGGTGCTGATTAGCCGCAACGCGGGAGATAACGATGGAGCAGTCGCCCAATCAGCACACTCGGCCGCGGATGACCCGGCCAAGGTACATTTCTCATTTTGTATTTATACTGCATTTCTCGCCAAAAATAGACACACTTCACAAGACTTCTCTGCACTTGGGTTTACTTCACCTCACTACTCAAGCTTTAGCTCTTGACTACCTCGCCCTAGGCCTCTCCACATTGGCGACCCCGAAAAGACATGGACTCCAATGCAGCCACCCTCTTCACTGAAGTGAATGCCGCCTCCATCTGCCTTCCACCCTTCTCACGAAATGGAGCCCTCACATGGATTCGGCGAGCCGAAACCCAATTCAGGCTCAAGAATGTTGTTAAGGTGACCACCAAAGCAGACCACGCCGTGGCCGTTTTACCCGAAGAGGTTTTCCACCGGATAGCCCCCTGGTTAGATACCCAGCCGGACGAAATTGAGTATGACACTCTGAAGCAGGAGCTGTTGAAGGAGTTTTCTCTTTCTACGTCTGAGAGGGTGCAACAAGTTTTCAACATCCCAACCTGCCACTCGGAAATCATACTCCAAAACAAGTCTGGCATGAAATCACCACCATATGCCGTATCCCCACCAAAGATTCAGAAGGTAAGTATCGCGAAGCGGACCTTAAGAAAGAAATTTGGCTTCATTCCCTCCCCGGCAACATCAGAGAGAAGCTCCACGACTCGAACGAGACAGCCATTGTAGTCCTCCTCACCAGAGCCAACGCACTAATGGAAGCTCATTGGCAAGCCCGCCCTCAATCAACATCTCTCGTTTTCTTGTTGGCCAGTACCGACATCAACGCAGCAACTGCCCAAGGGTCCAACACCAACCGGAGGCCCTTCATCCGATGCCTTGCCGCTGACGGTATCTGCTTGTACCACAAGCAGTTCGGCAACACGGCCTACCATTGTCTCAACGGATGTAGGTGGAAGCCTCGAAGACAACCAAAACAACATGGAAGGTGGCCACTACACAACACGACCACAACACCGAACAACCGCCCCCGACACCAGCAAAGTTCCGGTAGGAGTTCCCTTGGCATCCAACAGAGAGCTCCTGGCCATTACCAATCTTTGCTGGGCAAAAGACAGCCTCTGCAACCCCAGCATGATCAGCCCCTCGTCGTGCCCAGAGACTTCTTCCACAACAGAGGACTTCCGCCAGGGAGCCCGAAAATTCGCCGCCAGCAGACCAACCCATCGCTCTCATCACCCACCCTACACCAGGATGGCCAAGTTCGTCTTTTCACCATGATCTACACAAGATCCGGACGCCATTCTCGCCCGCACAGGATCCTTTCTCCCTCGATAGGGGGGAAACATTGTGGCGGACATCACAATCAGTCGACACCGGCACAGTACTTGCCCTCACTCAGTATTTCGCTCTGCCGAGTCAGCTGCATGCTCATCAGATTCGGAACCGGGCCCCCCCTCTCATTCGCACAGACATTCATTACTACTTGCCTAACCTCACTCAGTATTTCGCTCTGCATAATTACTTTGGCCGGCAAGCATGCTGACAGACACAATCAGCGCAAGCTACATTTCTCTACTGCATTTCTCGCCAAAAGTAGACGCACTTCACAAGACTTCTCTGCACTTCATTTTTTGTAAAGACAAGCCAAACTTCCCAAAATTCTTGTTTCTTTTCCTACAAAAAATTTCATTTTTGTTGAAGTTTAAAATGATACCCAACTTAAGTCAATCAAATTTTTACCAATTTTGTGAAATGTGCAAAAAACATTTTGAGATATCGGCTTCCAAAGTTTTTTTTTTCTCTCTCTCTCTCATTTCATCCTTGTCTTGACATGTGTATTCATCTAATTGGCATGGAATTTTCACATATGATTGTGTATACTTTGTTGACTTACTGGGGAATGAGGCATCTAGTCCCCCTTTTAAAGAAAGTATTAGTCACACATAGGTGAGGGTATCAGAACTCGAGGTGTCGTGAAAATTTAACCACTATAATCACTATTTTGAAAACTGAAGAGACCAAAATGATCACCCATATTCACAAAGCATCCCTAACTTTTGTGACGTATTCAAAATAAACCCCATGTGCTTTTTTCCCAAAATAGAATCAGACACAGTGACACCTAGAGTTGCTACTGATCTAGCCTTTCCCGAAACCACCTCTGCACATGATCCTCACCACACTCTGCAGGCAAGGGATGCTAATTGTAGAAATGTATATAAAGAAAAAAATATTTTAATGATAATTCTAAGTAATTATAAGCATTAAATGATACTTAAGTCAATCAATGATGCAACTAGGGTCATTTAGGGGGGAATTTAATTTTTAGAAAAGTTTTTTTTTTTTTTTTTTATTGGATTTGGTATGGAAAAAAAATTAAATTTTGATTTAAGGGTGGCCCCCTTAAGGAGGCCGTCGCGGAGAACGAAGACGAACAGTTCGTTGTTGGATTGATATTCGTGATTTTTTAATATGTTATACATACATATAAAGCGATAAATACCACAGAGTGTCATATCATTTGGATAATAAATGTTAAAGTTATTTATGAAAAACAAGTTTTAGAACAATCACAAACTCTTTGAAATCGCACTTATCCTTTGAACAAACTTGTTGAAAAATTACCACCTATAGTTTATAGCAATACTTATGTTTTAGTTTAGTGGGAATTTATTTTTTTCTAAATGGGGGCAGAGATTTAGTTATAACTCCTTTACTTTTACATATTTAGCAAAAATATTACATCATGGGATTGCCAAAGCCCACTATATTACAGGAGATGTTTTTAAATTTTTTCAAGTATTTTTGAAAATTTTTGTCATGACATTTGTTTCTCAGACCTCCCCACCCAACTCCCATCCAGAAACTCTTGACATTCAAAAATTCCCAGACATGACCCAGAAGAATGTTCCACTCCTTCATCTTCCCTCCAATCCCTCCATCTTTATTCCCTCTACATTCAAGATATTTACTGATATCCATCCTCCTCCCACAATACTTTACCATATTGCTATATGACCTCTATTTGTTTCAGCCGTTGAATATTAACCGTCTTTCTCTTGGGACTCCCAGAAAGAAAATGAAAAATAAGAATATGCAGTTTTTTAAAAGTAATACTAAAATCTTTAATGTTAGGAATACTTTCAAAAATTATTAAGCATTAACATGTACATGCATACACATATAAACATTTCTATACTATTTATAAACAATATTGATATATTACATCATCTTCATCGTGGTACAGAATACTTTGAATATTTTATCTATGGCCCCATAAAAAAAAACCCTGCTGTCAGCAGATCCTGCATATATATATATATATATATATATATATATATATATATATATATATATATATATATATATATATATATATATATATATATATATATATATAATATATATATATATATATATATATATATATATATATATATATAATATATATATATATATATATATATATATATATATATATATATATATATATATATATATATATATATATATATATATATATATATATATATATATATATATATATATATATATATATATATATATATATATATATATATATGTAATATATATGTATATATGTATAATATATGTATATATATATAATATATATATATATATATATATATATATATATATATATATATATATATATATATATATATATATATATATATATATATATATATATATATATATATATATATATATATATATATAATATATATATATATATATATATATATAAATATATATATATATATATATATATATATATATATATATATTTATATATAAATACATATATATATATATATATATATATATATATATATATATATATATATATATATATATATATATATATATACATGTATGTATATAATTATATTATATATATATATATATATATATATATATATATATATATATATATATATATATATATGTATATATGTTCTTACCCCTATTATTGTGTCCATGCAGCAGATTGGGGTGCACACAGTATATAGTTAGCATCACATGTCATGTGGGCCCAGAGATGATGGCTACTCTTTGCATTGTTTTCCACATTTCTTTCCATTCCTGATTCAGTTGCCTCCTCTGGGAATTGTGAGACTGTTTTATGTCATCATGTGATTGTGACATGTTCTGATTTAGTATAGAATGTTTTGTAGGAGAGTGTTACATATGAAGCAAGGAGCAGAGCCTCCTTTCCTATAGTATGTGGTATGCTTCACAGTCTGACTGGTTATTGTGTACCCCTCCTTATGAACAGCCTTAAACTCCATTCATTTGTTAATACTTAAAAGATGTGTGTCTTCCTGGTTAGGAACTGGTGGTATAGGGGCTTCTGCATTGTAATTCCTAGATCTTTGAGAGAGAATGAGAGTAATTCATCAGCACCAGTATTTTTGTGATCTGTAAATGTTTACCCTGGGTTATGACTTACTGCACATCAAAATCTGCCAGTGCTACTTGAGAATTTTGCAATCTGCTTTGTATTATGATTTTCAAAGGTCATTTATTTTATTTTTTTTTATAGAATTAGTATTTTGATATTAGAATTTGTATTTTGATTGTCATATAGCAACACATATACTTTATTGTTAAATAAGTATATATATATATATATATATATATATATATATATATATATATATATATATATATATATATATATATATATATATATATATATATATATATATATATATATATATATATATATATATATATATATATATATATATATATATATATATATATATATATATATATATATATATATATATATATATATATATACTTATATTGAGACAGGTGAATATTAACAATATAGATACACAAAGATAAGGCAAATTAAAGATGTTATTCTTGTAAGTTACATAGTGTTCATGGATTGTATTTTTGCCATCCGAGCATTATTTGAGTTAAAGAAAAATATATTTCTTACCTAGTATAAGTGGGCAGCAACATGAGGATCTATCTATGCCAATACTGGTTCTTGAACAATACTACTATAAACAGTTACTGTACCAGATACCTAGAACAAATTGGTGTTGAAAACTGAATATAGCTTACTTTGCAGCTTAGAACAGTAGGTTTCATGGATCAGCTCAGGTGGTTAAGTACCTGTTTAATTCAGTTAAACAGTTTGATTAATTCCCAAATATATATAACAATAAAATGTTTACTGCATGGAGACAACTGTGTTCACTGTACATACAGTGCAGCATTATGAATTATAAAAAGATATAGTTTACATTTTTATATGGGAAAAAAAAAATAGTCTTACATTTGGCAGAAATCAAATATGGTTCTGTACTAATTGTATAGCCCCCTCTCCTCAAAACTTTTCTTACTCCCAAGCTGTTAAGGGATGAAGGAAAAGGTTATCATAGAAAAGTAATATTAGATTGAAATTTTGTTAGCAAAAGCATGTTCTCATAAATAGAATATTTATCCAAATAGTATAATATGTACTTGATAATTTTAATTAAAATTATTGGTACGACAGCCATGACCCCAATTGGTGTCTTGTGCATGTGTGGTGAAACAAACAAGATGGCAGTGTCTTGACACAAGAAGATGATAACATGCTCAATTAGGTTAGGTTAGGTTTGTACTTATTATCTGGAAATGACATTTAATTACGCATACGCACATGTTTGCCATACGCCATACCACGAAAATTGTATATGGTTGACGTATGTGTATCCTTAGCGGTTTTAGTATCATACTTTAACTAGATTGTTTTAGGATACAGAGATGTAAAATTTCATAAAACTTAACCAACTGAATGGCATACTTTTTTACACAGTGACTCTGTGCCAGTTGGCATTTGAGAAAGAGAAATAACATAGTGTGACTTCAATAATTTCACATAAGATGCCAACATACTGTAAGAGAAATTAAACTGTCTTTACTTATGTTTAGTATGTTCATGATTGTTTGTTGTTTGTACTGTAAAAAGATAGAATGTCCAGGTTATTGATTTTGCCAAAAGGTGGCTCCGTTTTCAGAGAAATTTGGTTAGTGAAATGCGTGCATAGTTTATCGTTTATTTGTATTATTATTATTATCACTATCATGATCATTTTATTATTGATATTATAAATTTTGGTGACATTGTTGTTCCATGGTATTGTCAAAATAGTAACGATATATCAAAGCTAAACATCCCACAGGGACAGTAAATAGCAACACAGTCCATCTTTTTGTGCAGTGGTAGTGTACACTTGGTAACAGAATGTCAGCATTATGACTTTAGTATCTGATTGTTTTATCATTCACTTTCCAAATTTCTTCATATATCAGTGTCGTTATGGTTCATTTGTGATTCAGTATGAATTACAATATGAATTGTTTTAACATTTGCTAAAAACATCATGATCGATATATGGTTGAAGTCACTGCTTATAGTTGTCAACACATCTATATCAAATCATTTGTGATTGATTACAGTGTATTCTGGTATTGTAAATGCATATATGCATATGCATATTTGTATTTATATTTTCACACAGTCCAGGAGAAGTAAAGATTATGTTTCTTTACCATAAGGGACAGTGTAAGAAGTCTAAGAATATTAGAACATTACTATTAGGAGTATTGGACATGCAGCCTATACTGTTGCTTTGTCAAATATACCTGTCCTGTTGTAAGGTTAGGTAGGGTAATCAAACAAAGAAATTACCTTAATTATAGGAATTTTAGGAGAACAGTATTATCCCAATGTTGACAGGAAAATGTGCGTTCCCTTTGCCAATGGTTGGTTAAATGTTTCTGAACATAGATGGCGTTGCCAATGCTTAGCCACAAAGGAGTCAATTAGTAGATCATGCGACCTCACTTTTCCTCGAAAAGGCAGGAAAACTTTCTCTCTCTCTCTCTCTCTCTCTCTCTCTCTCTCTCTCTCTCTCTCTCTCTCTCTCTCTCTCTCTCTCTCTCTCTCTCTCTCTCTCTCTCTCTCTCTCTCTCTCTCTCTCTCTCTCTCTCTCTCTCTCTCTCTCTCTCTCTCTTTCTCTCTCTCTCTCTAATGCTATCAATATTGACACTGTTAATTTTATTATGAATATTATAATTACTATATTGTTACTGACATTACTAACAGCAGTATTAAATACTAGAAAATATTATCGAAAATCAAGGAAAAGGGTAAATAGGTGAGACAGGTAGTTCACGTAATTGGCTCTTTGTTGACAGTACTTGTGGAGCCATATATATGTAAAAACAATTAAATTCAACACACAGTGGGGCATGGCATGTACGTATATGCCATGCCCGGCGACATGGGGTTAAGGGTATTGCATGTGAGGTCTATACTGTTGCTTTATTGTTTATACTTGGTAAAAAGATGTGGTATTTTCCACTGTCAGATTAGACATTTCTATGCAAGAAAACAAGTCCTGTTGTAAGGTGTGGATGGTAATCAAGTATAGAAGCTACCTAATCCTCCACCATATTTGCTTCTGCTAATGACTAATATTTCTCCTTACAGTGAAACAACAAAACATTGCGTGGAATCTGCAGTCCGCAATTATGTAACAAAGACAGTGATCAATGGCGAGTTGACAGAGATAGACACCATCAAAGCTGTAACATCAGTAAGTGTACTATTTTTCTTGACATTTATATGTTGCCTCTATTTGCATTGTCTAATCCATATGTTTCATGCCAAAATTAACACATTAACCCTGTGGTTAGGCTTCTTATTGCTCAGAGGCTCTTTAACAAGATGGACTGGGTAGCTCAATGTTTTTAATAGAGGGTATTGGTTGTTTACCCATCCCCTTCTCTTATTGTGTCATGTGGTGATATTAAACTTCCTGTGAATAGCAAACCCCATACTTCATTGTGGTCAAAGTCAGCTATGACGTCACTACACTTAATCAGCATTGTCACCAAATTAAGCCATGGCATTACTACATGCTTTCTACAGTGAATGGGTTAAACCTTTTCTTTATAGCTGAAAATAGAAGAGGCTTCCTGTTTTAAAATCAAAGTTCTTTGGGAGGCAAATGTATGTAGTCCTTATCACCAGATTTTTAGGTCTGGTTGCCTCTTGAATACAGCTGTTATGGCATGCTGAGACATCACTTAATGCTTGAGGATTTAGCCTGTCTTAGGTGAATTTCCATCTGTGATGTGGCACTTGTTGGTAATGCTGCTACACTGTGTTTGAAATGGCAGATACCCAGGCAAGATACTATTAGATCAAATGAATCAAACCCTGGGTGCCATTAACCCATTGGATCCAGGTGATGTGATCATCTTGGAAAAATTATGGCTGAGGGGCAGGTGATGGGAATATGCAGTCATGGAAAATTTTGGTTGAAGGCTTGGATGAGCAGATTGTAACACTATGAAAAATTTAGCGTAAGGCTGGATAGATCTACCATGAGTGCACAGATATTAGACACAGTGGCCATTTAGGTAGGGACTTTTTATTTCCACTGGTTAGAGGTTGGAATGTACCATTCATGAGCCATGGTAAGAAGAGCATAGAAAAGATTATATCCATGCATAGAATCCTAATCCTGCCTGCCATGACTGGCACCATAGACTGTATTACAGAAAAATTGAATTATACATGAATATCAAAAAGTGACCCAAAGAACTACATGTTACTGATTGTTATTGTCATTGCATAGAGTCATAGATTATCTAAAGAGGGCATATATGTTCTATGCAAGGAATATAGTATTACTATCTTGATACAGCATATCAGAAGAAAATGTGAACCTTGGAAAATCGCAAAATAGCAAAAAATGCTAATGGCAGAAAAGAGATAAGCTTATGAAGGGGAAACAGGGAGTCTTGACATCACACACGTTTTTATGGGCTGGGCTTACAAGCCACACATCCATGAGAGTCAACACTCACACAAGCCTGGATTTTGGGTTATGTGTGGGTAGCAAGTTACGCAGATCCAACAGGTTAGTACTGGATCCTTACCATTCACTTCTATTATTTTTCCCTCCCAATACCATGCTCGTTTTTGATGTGGGGGGCTTAGGAGATGGAGACTGGAGCCCAACATAGGGATTGCCCCTACCTTGGACTTCAGCCCTCGCCTCAACTAATTTTGCTTGGTCTTCTCTTATCCTCCTCTCCTCTTCCATATCTTCTTTATTCCCTTCTGTCCCATTCCTAAGGTGTGAGAGCCGTGCTGAAAGGATGAAAGGCTGGCTTTATGTCAGATACAAACGGCACCCAGGAGCCATGGGCATTTCTTTTCCCTATTTTTTTTTTCCCTATTTTATTCAGGCATGCCATGGCCAATTAATGAAGACACTTTACCCTTAATAGCAGAATTAAGGCTTGCTCCTTCATCAACTAGCCTATCTGATTTCGATTTTGATGGTTTTCCGACCCCTGCCCCTCCTTTAACCATGGCTCTGACCACTGATACTAATACCATCTCCTCAACATTTACTGACAACTCTATCCATTCTGAACTACCTACCCAGGTTATTACTCAACCTGCAGAATGCACCCCTTCCTCTCTCCGAACATTCTTTTCTCCATCTCCTACTGCACATTCTTCTTCATTATTTACCCCCTCTTCCCTTATTACTACTCTTCATCCATATTGTCCTCCTCCCCCATAGAACTACTCCACTCCACACCACCCCATCTTCCTTCTGCCCTTGTCCTTCTAATGCTTCTATCTCTGCAAACCTTTTGAGTACTCTCTTTCGCCTAGCTAAGTGGGATCGATTCTTTGTGATTCCCCTTCCACCCCCTGCTCTGAGAATACCCTTCTTTTTCAGCAGTGCCTCCAAAAACAAGTAGGCAAAGTTGCCTTTCGCAGTCGCTCTGATCATTCACACCTAGTCACAGTTACATCAGAATACCAAGCTTATGAACCATTTACCCTTACTGACCTAACTGGCAAACCCATTCCTGCTGAACCTTACCTCACTCTTAATACTTGTACTGCCCCCCAACTAATTGTCCCATATATGACAAGAATTGGTCAGATTGTGAAAATGACCTACTTACCTGCCTTGCTGATTATGATGCAATAGCAGTACAGTGTTACATTGTTCCTTCCAGAGGCTACCATAAGTCCCATGTTAATATTACCAAGATTAGCTGCCGTAGACATGACCTCCCCCATGAAGTTTATATTTGTGGATTGTCCTACCATGTCCGACCATACCAACCCCTTCCCCATCAATGTTAGAAATATTGTCGTTTTGGCCACCTTGCCAAACACTGTTGCTCCATAGCCTGCTGCCTTCTATATGCCCAACCTGGTCATGACCGTTCAAATTGCCCGGCTCAGTCATGTATATATGCTAACTGTAGTGACTCCCATAGCATATTTTATAGGAGCTGCCCTGCCTATAAGCTCAAATGTAAGGTAGCAGGTCTCAGATTCAAACTAGGCCTCACTCTACTTGAGGCTAGACAGGAAGCATGACAACAAGGTTTTTCTCTCTCTACCTATTATAAAACTGTCCTTTGCTCTGTAACCCTCACCCCACCCCACCCCACCCATCCCATGCCACCCACCCACCCATCTCCACAAGATGTTTCTGCATCTCCCCCAGTATCTCTTCCCTCTACCCTGAACCATCCTACAAGCATATATGTTCTGTGCAAGGAATATAGTATTACCACCTTGTTACAGCATATCAGAAGAAAATATAGACCTTGGAATCTTGACTCTCCCTATCCCCCAGTCAAATCCATTTTCCATTCCAAATCCAGATACTCAAATCTCTACTACTTCTCCGATACTTACCCTTCCTTCCCCTCAGTTTACGCATCACACCACACAACCTAAATGTTCTACTCCATCTTCTCCTTCCACTCACTCTCCTACACCCTCTGTTTCCTCTGCTCCTTGAACATATATCCCTCTCTCTCCTTTGATCCTTTGTTTCTTAGACCTCCCTACCCAAATCCCCTCCAGAAACTCTTGAAGACATCCAAAAATTCCTAGACATGCCCCAAGAAAATGTTCCACTTCAACATCCACAGTCTAATCCCTCTATTTCTTGTCCCAAGTATTTGCTGATATCCATCCTCCTCTCCCACAAGTTCCCCCTATCCCTCTTCCTCCTACCCTTTCCCAACAAAGCTCATCCTCTCCTTCTCTTCTCACAAATTCCTTGTGTCGCAGCAGTGTTCTCCTCCAGATTCCTCCCCTCCTGACACTCTTCCTGATACTTCACCTCCTTCCCCAGTTCCCTTATCTCATACCCCAGATTTTTTCCTGCTACTTCTCCAACAGCTGTCTACCCATATTATCTGTTGATTATTTCATAACAGTTTTTCCTTAAAGCAATGTTACTATAGCTTCCCCAACAACAGATACACCCCATTTCATCCAGTTGCCCTGTACCCTTAACCCTTTCCTTTGTTAACCCATTGGATCCAGTTGCGTTATGGAAATCATAGTGCCGAAAACTTGGGCAGTAGATTTTGTAAGTGGCCAACATCCCAGGCATGCAGTGCATAGGCCAGGTGTGTGCAAACACCCATGAGCGGTGACAAAACTCTGTGCCTCCCCTTTGCAAAGTTATTTTGTGTAAACTTTTAAAGCATTTTTGACATTTTCCAATGTCCATATTTGTCTTTTGATTTGCTTTATCCAGATGGTAATAGCTTATTTTCCTTGCACAGACTCCGTATCATTTCTCTGTATAATAAATAATTCAGTGCAAGAAGAAAAAGTATGGAAAATTTGGTCATATGTGTCAATGACAAATTGGCGTCACCTGGCCTATGGCCATCTTGACCTATGATGGCATATTCACGTTCCCTGGCCCTTGATCCAGATTTTTCCATGACGGGACCATAACATCATCCAGATTGTAGGGATTAATGTCCCATTTAAAACATTTGCACCCTTTCTTTACCTTTTCCCTATCATACAATCCTATAACACTGTAGCCTTTGACATTTAACACTCATTATAGTAATCATTTACCCTTTTCACCTCAATACTTTCCCATAGTGCTATATGACCTTAGATATGTAGGACATTTATTTGTTTCAATCATTAACCATTCTATTATTTTTTTCACAGATGAGATTGGTTCTTTTTAGTTGTGATATGGTCAACTTTATTATTATCATGTACATCTTTACTCATATTGCAGATAGGAGAAAAGAATGGAAATTTAGAAATTAGAGTGAATATTGTTTTACTGTATACACTTTATTTATTTTTACTTGTCAATATAAGTTACAGGATATTTAGGTAAGATTTTTTTCTTTCTTCTTTTTTTTTTTACTTTACAGTGTGTTCTTTGACAGATTCCCCCCTTCCTGAATGATCAAGTATATATCCCTTTTTATATTGTTTATAAGAAGGAGAGGTATCTGTAATAGTAAACACTTTTTAAACAAGGCTTTATATTTCAGATATGCATAGAGCTGGTTAGAAATGAATTATGTCTTCCAACACTTCCTGTTTTGGTCCTCTCTGATTCCTTTGACATGCTGACCATAACTCAGTGTGAAAAACTATTTACATTTGTTGAGAGTAATGTCAGTGTATGGAAGGAAGACACATTCTTCGCTCCATGCAAGACCAGCGTTCTTCGCATGTGTAATGGTTAGTGTTGCATTTTTTAAAATTAATTAATTAAATCAACTAAAAGGTAAGTGTTATTGTGGGTATTGGTATTAACCCACTGCCTCCAGGAGAATATGAGGTTCATTTGGCCTCCATTCCAGGGACTATCCTATGTGCAGCCAACTGGGCTTGCCTCTGGGGAAATAATCAGATGTGGTTGGTGTGTAGCAGTTGCCATGCTGCACCAACAGTGGGATGTGATTTTTTATATCATTTTTATGCAAAATATGATTTTAATGTTTTTGCATATTCAGTGATGCAAATTATGCATGGTTGTTTCTAGATTGAACCTATAGTAGCTTGATTATGTTTATAAGTGTCCATTTGAAGAAATGTGTTATGTTACAGAACAATTTTTTTTTTTTATGGTAAAAATACTAACTCATTTTTGCAGATCTAATTTTTACAAAATGATAGATTGTATGCAGTGATATACAAGGTTGTTGCCACCATAGCTTCAATACTTCCCTTTTGTGTGTCATACTTCAAGACAGTTACACTGGCAGAGTGAGTAGTTGACATGTGGAGACTGACTCGTAAACAAGAGTGAAGGTTACTTACAGGTTCAAATCAACAGCAAGAGAGTGCCATGTTTTGGTACGTGGCATCTTCAAGGCATAGCTAGCAAATAATTTGCCCTCTATACAAAACAGCCAATCATAGCATTACACATCCACTTCTCCCTCAGACAATGCCACAGGGTATGTGGTGTGTGCATGAGGGTCCCTTATAAAGAACAGTATAAAATGTATTGCACACATTATCATAACATGACATGAATGACCCATCACCTGGAGCTTTGCCCGAGTCGGCCATGACGTGAATAACATGTCACCAGGAGCCATGACCGAAGTCAGGCGCGACATGAACCCCACACCATCTTTAGGCTAAGAGTCATTAATAGTATTATGATTATCATTGATATTATTTTGATGTATTTATTTTCTTTTTTGTTATTATTATTTTATTATTAGCATTTGCAATATAAAGTTCATGAAAGTTTGATGCTAAGCAGAATATTTTATTTCTTTTTCCAATTTTCAGATCTACTTCGTAGGCTTTCTCGTTCCCAGAACACAGTATTTTGTGGACGTATCCTTTTGTTCTTAGCTCGATTCTTCCCATTCTCTGAACGGTCCGGACTGAACCTCATCTCTGAATTCAACCTGGAAAATGTCACTACTTTCACAAATGTGGAGACAGAAATGGAAGAAGATGAGGGTATGTAAAACTGCTCTTTGCTGGATCTTTTTCATGCTCTCTCCATCATGAAGTGCATATAAATTTGGGATCTTTGGTTGTATTTGACTCCAGTACACATGCATGGGGCTAAAAAATGTCTGGAACTATATTCTACAATTTCAGTTATGATAATCATCAGAGAATTTCAGTTGTATTACATTTACAGGGCAGATGGGCAAAGAAATCTTTATTTTGCCTTGCCAGTATAAAGTCATGTAAAAATAAGCTAATAGTAGGATAATCTTCAGAATGATAATGGTCATTAATTAGTTGCAATATTTTCTATAATTAGGAAGGTATTTATTCATAATCTACTTTCATGTATGTTAAGTACAGTGTTAGATAAATGTTTGCAAAAAAAATGCACCCATCAGAATCACCAGTTCATGCAAGCACCCTTAGGGGATCCTGTGAGGGTTTTAGATGAGATATTGGCAAATTCACTCACAACAGGTATTTTAAAAAGTAAAAGAAAATGGAAAAGATAAAAGTCTGAGTCTAGAATTGTACCTTAGATGATGTATCAGTGGAAAATAGAAAAACCTGAGCCAAGATTCAGTCATGAAAGCTCTGAAAACTTTGCACAAACAAATGAACCTATCTAAAATGCACAAACTTCCATGTTTTATGAATCTAATGCCCCCTTCCCAATCACTGTATTTGCTGTGGGCCATGTGGTGCAGTGATGACGTTCTTGGGTACCATCTTACTTACCTGTACTCAAATCCTGCACTGCCAGTGGTTAGTAACCCCAGTCTTTCTATGCACCTGGGGTAATTTAGAACCAAATATAAACAGGCAGTCATAATTCAGCTAAAGTCAAATCAACTCTAGATTATTATTATTTCCAAATCCAGTGGTTCTAACTCTGGACTCACTCCCAATCACCATATTTCCCTAGCCAGACCCCAGCCCAATCACCTTATTTCCCCAACTGGGGATTCTGCCCTTGCACCCTCCTGATCACTGTATTTTCCTAGACAGGAGCTCCACCTCCTAGACCCCTTCCCAGTCACCACATTTCCAACCAAACCACTTCATCCATTACAATATTCTATATTTAGATACAAATTGGGTTTACCTTATTGTTGAAGAGAATAGTGGTTTAGAAGTGACAAACTTCTGCAGCTGGAACATGGTTATTGTACTTCACTGAAGTTATTGTTATCCCAGAGACTGAGTCAATTTCTGTAAGAGAGATTGTTTTTGCCAAGATATTGGGAAAGAATTCAGTAAGACAATTAACATTGGAGATAGACTTTATTTCTGAAATAAGCAATGAGTAATTTGACAATAGAACTATCAAATTTGCCTGTAGAAGGCAATGTGTAGATGTAACAAATATTAAGATAAAGTATGAGTGTATATGATGGTATAGAACATGATGATGTGGTATATATTTAATGAATACCTATTTTGGTATAATTTGATAAAGATTAAAATCCAGAAGTACATAGAAAGTACAGTGCATTTCTAAAAGAGTAACAGTAATTGGATATGATGTCATGTGCTATATGTGCCAAGACAGTTTATGTTGGTTTATCACACTGGTAAGTTGTTTGCTTTAAACTTTTCTTATGGCAAGGGAAGGTTGAACTTAGGAAAGGGAGGCAAAGGAAGGTTGGATTTGGGAATGGAAGGCTAGTAGGATTTCCTTGAATTGGTTGGCTTTTAGATTAATTTCAATATCAATGGATGTAGTTTTTTCATTGCCTACAACACTATGGTCCTAGCTTTTCTCCAAGTTGATGCAGTTGTTTTGAGTACTTTAACCCAGTGTTCTCTGAAAAGAATTTGTAAAATCATTTCTTGAATAGAAATTCAGATTTATTTCTCCTTTACCAAGGAATCTGTCTTCATTAGGATTTAGTTATTGGATCCATAATTTTTTTAAGAAGTTGAAATAAGGATTACATATATTTGTAAATATAGAAAACATCTTTATCTTCAATAATTTTTGCAACACTTTAGGTGTACCTTCTGAAAGTATAATTGTTATTCATAATTTTATTTTATATCTCATTGCAGGAACAGACAAAGGAGTTGATGGACGACTCAAATTGGACTATACATTGTATACCAAGTTCTGGTCTTTGCAGGATTTCTTTAGAAATCCTGTGCAGTGCTTCCAAAAAGCACCATGGAAGATGTACACAACGGTATGTGATTTATTTTACTTTCATTTTTAGTTACATAAAGGAAAAGGGTATGGTATAGAAAGGAGCAGATTAGATAATGACATTTTTTTCTGTGTGGTAAAATATTTGAAGCATATAAGATCTAAACAAGCCATTCTATGTAAATGATTATATTGTGGTTATGAAAAATTGGACTACAATGGTTCTATGAAGATTTCTCCATTGGATCCACCAAAATGTGGGCAATAGGCTTGCTAGAGTGGCCAAACTGCTAGGTGTGTGGCTTGTAGGCCTGGCTCTCATGAACACTCATGTGGTGATAATGTTATTTCTTCTTCTGCATAAGCGTATTTAGCTTTTTGCCATTTTTCAATGTCTATATTTGTCATTTAATTGGCTTTATCCAGATGATGATAGACTGTTTTCCTTGCACAGAATATATGCCATCTCTCTAGCTAGTCCATAACTCAGTGCAATAATGATAACAGTACGTAACACATTGTTATTTATTTATTTTGTTATTTATTCTTCTTTTTTAATATTATTATTATTATTATATATATATATATATATATTATATATTTTTTTTTTTTTTTTTTTTTTTTTTTATAACATTCAGTTTTCTGTAATACAACCAGGACTGCTAGTTACAGTGGGCAGGAATAGGATCCTGAGCATGGAAATACCAACCTTCTTGGAGCCAGCACTCTTCCAGTCATGGCTTATGGATGGTACATTCCAGACTCGATTTATCAATGAAAAAGCCCTACCATATTGCCTATTTAGTCTAATCACCCACTAAGGGCTTTGTGCACATGTGGCTAGTCATTCTTGTCACATTGACTTGTATCCAAAATTCTCATGATAGCAAGTTGCTGTCATCCTGGCCCTCAGCCAAATTATCCAATAATGGCATGTTCATGTCACCTGCTCCTCAAGTCAAATTTTCCATGAGATGGTCTTGTCATCCAGATCATAAGGGTTAATATTAGAGATTAATTTTAAACAATGGGATGGATTGTAAACAAACTTTAAGTAACATTATATATTTTTTTTACAGTACTGTGGTGATGTATTGGAAGCCTTTAGAAGCTTTAAACTGGACAATGTTCAGAGCAGTGGAACTTCTGCAGCTCGTCTTTCTAGGACATTATCAGAACCTGTACCAACAGAAGGAAGCAATGCTTTGCAGCCCCAAGTAAGAATTTAGTGATAGTGAGATTGATATTTGTTTAAATATGTGTATCTGTTTGCATGGCTTAAGCAGATATTTATTGGCATATAAACTAATATATGATGTGTAAAAAAATTGATTCATCTTTTTAGATTATTGATTGCTTGTACAAAAATACAAGTGTCTTTGGAGTCAGATTTCATGTGTAGTTCTGGAGGTCTCTTTTAACTAAAAATGAAGTTTTTGGTAAAGTCAGGCATTCATTTGTGCATTGGCCAGTTGTCCAGCTTACAGTTATGTATGCAAGATCTCATTTTATCAGTTAAGACAGCTATGATGACATCGCTTTGTCTTAGCTTATTTCTCATGAACCATTACTAATAGGTAAATTGCTAAATTCCTGTTCATCATCATGGAAATCCTACTGAATTGCATACTTTATCATACTTTCCACAAACCATGCTATTAAATATCACCTCTACTATATTATTATCCTTTTACTAGTTATATATTTAGATATTTATAAATTTATATATGTTTTTTTTCCCTATTCATAGTAATCTGTCCTAAATTTCATTGATGAATGAAGACTAACTAATAATTTTTTCCAACCATATTTTCAACTGACACTGTATTTGAGGTATTATGATGAAATACACATTTCCTGATGCATAAAATTGAGCTCTTGAAATGTTTACAAATAATATTTACCTCTGTAGAACTTGAAAATTCAAGTTCTCTCTGTCTCTCTCTCTCTCTCTCTCTCTCTCTCTCTCTCTCTCTCTCTCTCTCTCTCTCTCTTCTCTCTCTCTCTCTCTCTCTCTCTCTCTCTCTCTCTCTCTCTCTCTCTCTCTCTCTCTCTCTCTCTCTCTCTCTCTCTCTCTCTCTCTCTCTCTCTCTCTCTCTCTCTCTCTCTCTCTCTCTCTCTCTCTCTCTCTCTCTCTCTCTCTCTCTCTCTCTCTCTCTCTCTCTCTCTCTCTCTCTTTCTTTCTTTCTTTTTTTCTGTCTTTCTTTCTTTCTTTCCAGTAGAAGGGTTTGTTGTTCTTAAAGTAAACCAGAAAATATAACTTTTTTTTTTTTCTTTGCTTTAGGTGGATCAGTACTTTGCCAAATATTTGACAAACCAGAAACTGCTTGACCTCCAGTTCTCAGATGCCAATTTCCGCCGATATGTGTTGCTCCAGATCTTGATTTTGGCTCAGTACCTCACCTCAGACATCAAGTTTAAGCAGTAAGTTTTGGCATAGTGCTTCTGCACAAAGTTGTTTTGCTAAAGTGAATTATAATGGTATTGGAAAAGAGGGAATAAGTGTAGTATTACATATATATGATTAACCCTTACGATCCGGATGACATTATGTTCCCGTTTTGGAAAAAGTGGGTTGAGGGCTGGTGATGTGAACATGCCGTCATCAGGCAAAATGGCCAGGGGCCAGTGACGCCAACTTACTGTAATGAGCAAAGGCCAGGGTGACGGAAATGACTTGCCATGAGTGCACAAATCTCATAGAGTGTGATTTTGTAGCATTTGCTAATTTAAGTATGTACCCTGGCTCTTTAAAGAGGTATAAATCTCACTGCCACCACCCAATTGATACATTTGGGAACGAGTGTTGATGTAAGAAGGGATGCTGTGTTAAAAGAATTGTGGAATGGAGCGACAGCAGTGTATGAATGTGTGTATGTGTGAAGTGTATTTGTGCAAATGAGCCGAAAGGGGGTAGGCGTGGTTAGAATCCTGAGGAGAGGCATGTACAGATGCTTCATCTATACTCTAGGGTTGTAGATCGTTTGCTCTTTTAGAAAATTAAAGTACATTATGGTTGTATTCAGCCTTCCTTCCTTACAAAAGTCGGGGACTTTAAAAAACTATGATAAAATGAGCTATTTATTCCATAAGAGCAAAAATACAACATAATATAAAATGAAACACAAACACAGTAAAACAAGCACAATAAAACAAATACCAAAACAAAAATACAAGCACCAAAACAGGACAGGGACATAAAGATATAAAACAGTAAACACAAACATTAAAAAATAACAAATAAAATAGAGAACCACCTTTCCTCAAGTATACAGACACTTTAACACTTAGCTCTAGATTGCCGAGACCACCATTCTTGTGCACCACAACCTTGTGAGTCCAATTCTGAACTCTGGAACTTGAACTCGTATTCGTATGCGGGGCCGTGAACTTTCCATTGTCACCTCCGCCCGCGAAACGATTTTGGTTCTCATTGGGTTTATCAATCAAAAAATTTTTCAAAATCATTAAAATATCTCTTGTATATTCATTGAAACAAAATCCTTAAAATTCTATTTATGAAATAGTAAAATGAGAAAAAAAACATGTAATGTATTTTAAAAAAGAAAAATAGTTTATATTGTTCATAAAATGTTCAATAGAAAATGTAAGTGTAAAAGTTTCATAGTTCATATAAAAGTATTAAAGATCATAAGGTTTCTTTCAATAATTCATTTTCTTGGTGGCCTGTTTCTTTGGCGTAGGGCTTATTGTAAAGACAGTATGAGAAATGTTTATCAAGGTATTGAAATAACACAAACACAGTAAAAAAAAAAAAAAAAAAAAAAAAGGAAAACAAACAACAGAGCCGTGCAGGTGAGTCACTCCAGGTTTTCTATGGCCTGCAGCCTCCTCACCCCCAAGAGATAAAAACAGGTTCTGAGCAATCTAGGAGACAGAGAGATGCGACCTCCGCTGTGGAGTGAGGGTGAATATTGTCCTTCATCTCAAAAGGGACGGGGCCAAAAGACACGTGTAGGGGACCGATAGGGACAGATACAGGCGATCCACTACAGTTTGACTCATTTGGTGCTTGGAAGGGGGCTTTAGCATTATTCCCATCAATAAAAAAATATGGAATGTAAGGTCTGTAAGCCATACTTGGAAGAGCACCAGCTCCAGGGAGGATAACATTTCCATAGCGAGTACCATATTCCTGGCCACTGTGACTGGCGGCGCAGATTGTGTTACGGAAATTTGAAAAAAAAAAAAAAAAAAAAAAAAAAAAAAAAAGATATATGACACATAGGCAAATGTTCCATACTTTTTTTCTTCTTCTTCTTCTTGCACTGAGTTATTAACTATGTAGAGAGATGATATAGAGTCTGTGCAAGGGAAATAACCTATTACCATCTGGATGAAACAAATCAAAAGACAAATATGGACATTGGAAAATGGCAAAAAAGCTAAAAAAAAGTTTACACAAAATAATTTCGCAAAGAAGAGACACGGAGGCTTGTCACTGCTCATGGGTGTTTGCGCCTGCCCCGCCTATGCACTGCATGCTTGGGATGTTGGCTACTTATGTAATCCACGGCCTGTATTTTCGGCACAGTGATTTCTGTAATGCAACCGCATTCAACGGGTTAAGAGTATGCATTTGATTAACAGAAATGCTTTGTCACTACCTGAACAAAATAGGGGATGATCATATTTTAAAAATGTATTTGAAATATGTCGTATAAAGAACAGGAAATCCAAGTTGTACTAATTTTATTTTATTTTATTTTATTTTTGAAGTGCATTTAATTTTTTTTCATTATTTATATAGGCATGGGTAGAGTCTAATATATATCTTGATGTAATGTAATGTACTTAATTCCTTGCTAGTTTGTATGTTTCATTACCATCACCTCTTGCAGTAAATATAATGTATGACATTTAATAGATGTCATTTCTGTTAAAGGGAAAAGCTAACAGAAGAGCAGCATGACTGGGTAAAGAAAACCGAAGAGCTTGTTTACACACTGTTGGCAGAAACACCTCCAGATGGACCTGTATTTGTCAAGACAGTGAAGCACATTTTAAAAGTAAGTGGCTGCATTGAACAATTATATTACTCATTTTAATGTTGTATATATATGTATATTTTTTTCTCGTATCCCAGAAATATGTAGTACTTATGATAGGAGAGGTTCACAAAAGATTAATAAACATCACTTACTTTGCTTTCAGAGAGAGG
>NW_020872479.1:131144-138644 GCF_003789085.1 Penaeus vannamei
TTTTAGAGACAAGCTGTATACTAGTTTACCATTAAGGGGAGGATAGATTTAACATATTACTCATGAAAGCGGGTACATTTTATTTTTTTATTATTATTTACTGTATGTGTATTAACCCAGTAGTGAAGTACGTTTTTCACTTGGGCTATAGTCCAGCTTCTAGGTGGGCACAGGTCATCCTGGTGATAGGGACACATACTCACAATGTGTTGAGGCTTCACCCAGTGTTTAATATTTATCTCCATAATGATATTGCATGTCACATGTTGTCATTGGGTGAAGAATGTGTATTCTTAAATTAATAAGTGCATTTTAGGATGTACCCAAACAAGGAGGAAGACAGTCCCTTCAATCATTATAAAAAATCATATTTATACTTTCCCTTGAGTTTATATATTTTTAAATATGAATAGATAACCTCTGTGATCGGGATTCAAACCCTCATCGTTGCAGGCAGGTAACTGCAAGACAGATGCTCCACCACTGAGCTATACAACCCAATAAAATATCTACTGAGTGTCCATGTGGAGTGGGTCATGTAGCTCTCGATCCGAGAGGTTATTTATTCATCATATCAATGCAGTAGTGCATTATTCCATCCTTCATGAAATACACCTCAGTGTTTTGGATTTCGGATTTGAACTGCTCTATCAATATCTACTGAGTGCCCACAGGGAGTGTGTGGAAAACTTTGCTATCCTTACTCACATATAAGCAGATAGGTAATGCTAGATAGCTCCTAGTTGCACACTCCTTCTAGTGGGTCATGTAGCTCAGTGGCGGAGCGTCTGTCTTGCAGTTACCTGCCAGCAACGACAAGGGTTTGAATCCCGATCCGAGAGTTTATTTATTCATCATATCAATGCGGTAGTACATTATTCCGTCTTTCATTTTTCAATATCTATAAAGCAAATTACATCCAAAATATCAAGCATAACTTCTGAAATATAAGATGATTCTGTGAAAAATGGTAACATTTTTGTTGATAGTTACTTCTCAGGAAAAGAGTATTATATTTTCCTTTTTCTCCTCCAGTCACAGCTTTCAGAAGACATTAAGGTAGATGAAGAAGACAACAAGGAAGAGGATAAGGTAATCCCAGTCCTAGAACAGAATGATGGAGTGAAGGAAGAAGAAGAGGACATGGAGGATGACACAGCAGAAGCAGAAAGACCAGAGATCCGTGCCATCAATTTGGAGGAGCAAAGAGCCCTTGCAAAGAACCTCGAAAAGATTGGGGGAGACAAGTGGAAGGTCTTGGCCAAGAAACTAGGATTTCAGAGTGATGAGGTGAGACATTCATGATGTTTATGTATCTTTTTTTATGTAATGTGTTGTATTCATTGTTGTTATTTTCCTTATTTATTGGTATCTCTTGGCTTCGTTTATTTTGGTTAGTGTTTTAGCAGTATTTGCTGTTTATTTAGAATGATAAATATGAAAATGTAAAATATAGCAAAGTTTCAATATTTATTAGAGGACTTTCTTTTGTTGTTTTGATTAACTTGGTAGAGGTCTGCAAGCTCAACTGCTGGTCAGTTAGAAGGTCTTGTCTCAGAGAAGACTAAAGTAAATTTATTGATTGCAGTGATTTACAATTCTTCACACACTTGTTTTTATTCATTACACAATTTCTTTGTTTAGATTGAGTACATTGAAAGTGAGAAGAGCAAAGACAATGGCACTGTGGCAGATCAAGCAGCCCTCATGCTTCAGATCTGGGTTGAGAATGAAGGCGAAGAAGCCAGCAAGGAGAATCTTCTGTACACTCTTGGTGGCTTGAAGATGACAGAAATTGCTGATGGTGTTTTTACTTGAGTTTGAATGGATTCTGTGTTTTTGTTTATTTTTAATTGGCCTTTTATTTTATTATCATGATTTTTTTCTTTATTTTTCTATGATTGTTAGGCACTTTAGGAGAGTAATATTTTGATCATATAAAGTAAGTTGACATTTTATTGCAGCATTTTATTTCTTGTTATCTGGCACATCAATTGTAAAAGAAGATAGATAAAGGTAATAAAGAATTTAAATATTATTATTGTCATTTTATTTTCTCAGTGGTAGTAACAACATAACAATAACTTCAGTAATATTGATGATGGTGGTAGCAGTGATAGAAGTGGCAACATGAAGTATTGATAACAAAAATATATTTAATGACAACAATAATAATGAAGATATTAGTAATTATGATAATAACAAAATGATGATAATGAAAACAATAATAATTGGTAGAGGAAAACACTATAAACAACCTAGGTTTATTAAAAAATAAGACAACAGTTTGAAAATCCTCCTGAATTTCATTGTCATGTCTGAACAGTAGTAGTAACTCAAGTGTATAGATTGTTAAGCCAGGGTTCTGTGAGCCAGACACAGCTCTTCCCATTGAGCCTCCCGTATTAGTTAGAGAGATACTCCTTTGAGTCTGACAGTTTGGCTGCCTTCACTGTATTTCAGTTGTGCCATAACTGCAAAATAATACTTCACAAACACATCATAGACAGATATGTAGTCTTGTTCTGGCCAGTTTGGTGATAATCCTGTACTTGAGTCAGTTCCCAGAGTCAATAAGGTCAGTTGAACCATGGTTTTAAGAGCTTCTCTCTCCAGTATTGGAGTCTAAGCTATGTTTTTCTTCTTTTTTTTTGTCCATTACCCTTGGGTGGGATGGGAGCTTCCTTTCAACTATAATAGTAGGCCATATTCTGACTAGTTTATAGCGGACAGTTAGACATTGAAATGTACTGACACTTCTCACATCACCCTTCATGTAAAGAATGTTCTTCCCTGGGTAGAAATGTGTGATCTTTATTAGATGGTCATAGTTTCTTAAGTTAATCTTTCACAAGCTAAGCTGTCCTTGTCATATTTTCAATGCAGTTGTCCATGGTGCATTGTACCTTCTACCAAAATTCTCTCCCTAGACAGACTCCTAAACTATATATTCTGTATGCCCCTTACTGTGTGGGAGTCTACTCTCTCTCTGTCCCTCCCTTCATCCTCTCAGTTGCAGGTCATCCTTTACCAGTTGAATACTTTCTGTTGCATCTTGGTCCACACTAACCCTTCCTCTACTTCAAAGGTGGGCACCTGTGCCATTCTTTGTTCTTCCTGCAGGAGACAGTGAGACTGGTGCCCGATTTATCAAGTGTGCTTATCTGTACAAGCACACAGTATCCAGAGAACACACTAGCATTGCTCTCTTTTGCCATCAATGGGACAAAGGTCATCAAATGAACTAGTCAGTAACCCATATTGAGGCTCATGCCCACAGACTGAGGAAGTTCTCTTATAAACAAACTGCTTAGTTTCATTCTGAATAGTTTTTTCTTCTTTGCAAACTAACCTCACTCGTCACACTCTGAGATTATTGCCATACACTAACTACCCTTCTTATAGCCCATTCATCCCTTAAATCAGCTGTTCCTATCCTATATTTTTAGGAGCTTGCTCTTACAAGCTTCTCCCTTAACACCCTCAATCTGGATGCTTCATTGCTTGCAATTATCCCAGAATACGGATAATAGGCTTACTTGAGCAACCACTCTGATGGTTGTGTGACTTTTAGGCTTGTGTGCAGTGACAAGACTCCATGCCTCTGTTTTACAAACTTATTTCCTCTTTTTCTGCATAGGTGTATTTAGCTTATTTTCATTTTCCAATGTCTATATTTGTCATTTGATTTGCTTTATCCAGATGGTAATAGACTGTTTTCCCTGCACATACTCCATATCATCTGTTTAGGTAGCCCATAATTCAGTGCAATAATAATAACAAGGAGTAATATTTTGTTATTTGTACATTCCATATTTATTTCTCAATTGAAATAATGCAAAAGTACCTTCCTAAATGCCCACCGAGTCTAATCACCCTTCAAGAGCCTTGTTCACTCCTGGTGAGTCATTCCTGCCACCCTGGCCTTCAGCCGAAATTCTCATAATGGCAAGTTCCCATCACCCTGGCCCATCACTAAATTTTTTCATGATGGCATGTCCATGTTACCCACCCCTCAAGCCAGTTTTTTTCATGATGTGAGGATCATGTCATCCAGATTGTAGGGGTTAAGGGGCAAAGGGTCTAGGGTCAATTTTTTGTTTGCTTTCCACAATCTACAATCTGTTCTCTTTGCATGTCATGTACTTCTTGTCAAGTGAGTGTGAATGCTTTAATCTGTATAAGTATTTGTTTACAATAGGAATGTCTGAGTCAAGTCTTTGAAAAACATGACTGGATAGTCTTCAAAATATTTGTATGATATTATAGTGGCACAAAATTATTTAACAAATTTAGGAACAGACTATAGATCCTTATTGTCCACCAAAGACAAGCAGGGATTGGGCAAGTGGTCTAAGTCTTTATCACCTGCTGCCCCAGATAGTGTGCCTCAGCCTGGTCAAAAGGGCAATAATCCAAAAATTGAGTCTGGTTTAAGGGCCATAGTTATTATCCTTTATTATAATCTTGTTTATAATTTCAGAAACTGCATATGCTTGTATTTGCCCTATCGTGATTAATTATACACTGACAAAAAACATAAATACTTAACAGATTTTTCAATAAACTTTTTTAGAAAGTGCAGATTAAATGGCTCAGGAAGCATTTTGTGTGCTCATGCTAATCTGTTCAACTTTGAAGACTACAAGCATGCTGAATGCAGAAAGTACCCAGAAATTACCCTTCATGTGATAGCTCTGTCCTTTCATATATGTAGGTAATAATGATGATGGTGACAGCAGCAATGAAAAATAGCAAAAGCAGTAGTGATTATAATGATAATGAATGATGATTATAATAATAATGATAATGATTGATGATTATCATAATAATGATAATGATTGATGATTATAATAATAATGATAATGATAGTAATGATACTATGAAGACGAAGATGATGATTATGATAAAGCATTAATAACATTAAGCAAATGATAATAATGACAGATAATGATAATGATAAAAATTGCAACAAAGATGACAATATTAAAGACAACTATAATGATACCAGTACAGTATTACTATTATTGTTGTTATTGTTATTATCATTGTCATTATTACATTATTATTACTATTGTTGTTATAAATATAATATTGGTAATTATAGTTATTTTTACTATTACTGATATTGATGATGATGATAATAATGATAATAGTAATAATGATAATAATAATAGTAATGATAATGATAACAGTGATAATGATGCTGATAGGAATGATTATATTATTAATAATAATAATAATAATGATAATAATAATAATAACAATAATAATGATTATAATAACATTAATGATAATAATGATAATTATAATGACAGTAATAATGTTGACAATGATTACCATTATTAATATTATTTTCATCATTATCATCTTCATTATTATAATCATTACTATGATTATTATTATTGTTATATCATTACTATTATTACTATTGTTCTTACTATCATTATTTTTGTTATTGTTACTATTATTATTATTATCATCATTATTATCATTACCATTATTGTTATCGCTATTACCATTATCATCATTATCATTGTCGTTATAATTATTATTAGCTATTATTAAATTGATATCATTACCATTATCATTATTACAAATTCTATTATTAGTATTATTGTCTTAGTAGTAGTAGTAGTTTTTTGTTAGTAATACTGATGTTGTTATCAATATCATCATTATCTTGTTATTATTATTAATGGCCATAATGTTATTATTATTATTTCAATATTATTATCATTGTCATTAGTATCATTATCATTATTATCATCATTACTATTAATGTTATCATTATTGTTCTTTATTTTTTTCATCAGTATTATTTTTTCATGACTCATTCCTTCATTCATTCCTTCGTTCACACTGACATCGCAACATTTTGGTGTATAATGGACACGATAAACCAGAATGACTGCGGAGTTGAATTCCCATCCTTTTAGTGTAAAATGGGTGATAATTGAAATATATATTATGTGTGTATAATATATATATATATTAATATATATATATATATATATATATATATATATATATATATATATAATATTATATATATATATATATATATATATATATATATATATATATATATATATATATATATATATATATATATTATATATATATATATATATATATATATATATATATGAAAGACACACACACACACACACACACACACACACACACACACACACACACACACACACACACACACACACACACACACACACACACACACACACACACACACACACACACACACACACACACACACACACACACACACACACACACACACACACACACACACACACACACACACACACACACAAACATTCACACACACACACACAGATAACACAACACACACACACACACACACACACACACACTCATATACACACATACACACGCGCATAAAGGCACCATATTACAAATCTCTTGTAATTCTATCATTATCATTATTGACATGGCAATTATTATTACTGTTGTTACTGTTATTATTATAATCATTCTTCTCCTTCGAGGTAAGTACACTGCATTGAAAATAGTCAGACCATCAGTTTATGCACATTTACCATTTACAAGACAATCCAAGGGGGGGAGAAAGGGAAGGGGGAGGGAAAGGGAGGGGAAGGGACAGGGGCATCATTTGGGGGGGGCAAAGGCTCTGATTGCCTCCATCAAGGTCTGGCTTGCCCTCCCCCAGTGGACACACTTCCACATGTTTTCCCTAAAGAACACATTTACATCTTTACGGCTTAGGTCGTAACATGAAATGAAATGACGTCCCTGGGAAGGGGGCTTAGAAAGAAAGGGAGAAAGGGAAGCGAAGGGGCTGGAATAGAAAAGGGGAAAGGAAGGGGACCTAAACAGGAAAGGGAAGGCTTAGAGAGAAAAGGTTTTGAGGTAGCAAGGGAAGGGGATGAGATGAGGTGAGAGAGGTTTAGGAGGAGGGAAGTGGGGGTGGAGTGAATTTAAGAAAAAAAAAATGTTAGATAGGTGGCAGGAGGGTGAAAGAGTGCAATACATGGTCATTTATTCAATTACGTGGAATTTTTAATGGATCTTGCAAGTTATTTTTTTTTTATAGTGATCATAACACCAACTGTGATAATAATAGTAATAATTTTCATACAGTGATAATGATAATAATAAGATGAATTATATTGTACATCATGATATTAACAATAACAAAAACAACAACAATAATAATAACCAGCTACCAAGTGCACTCCCAGTTTACTTAACTGGGAAAGCACAAAAAGGTAGCCATATTTGAGATAGACTGAAATGGGTGTCCCAGACTGTGATGATGATTGCAATAATAACGGTAATGATAACAGCCAAAACAGAAAAATGCGATTTGCTCAGTATTTCCTCATGGGATCCTAAGTATTTTGAAGATCCTGATTTTAAAAATTACACTAGTTTAGCCAAAATGGCAGTTGCCTTTTTAGCAATTGAATCCATGGCTTCATCTCACTATCATCACTA
>NW_020872479.1:160228-165228 GCF_003789085.1 Penaeus vannamei
TTCATACGTCACATGAATGCTTAGAGAGACATTTTTAAAGCTATAACCAATGGCGGGTTTAAGTCGTGTAGCATGGTCAGTTTATACTCGTATAAATTTGTTCTTTTATCATGTATATAGTCATATGATGGTTAGCACTGAATAGCATGCAGTTCCTGCTTCTCGAAGCGAAGTAAATAAGTGTTGAAGAACAAAATGAGAATCAGGAATTGTCAATCATTGCTCAAGTGTCATAATTTCACAGATCAGATGGGAAGGAGAAAAAAGACAGAAATGGTAAGAGAGAGAGAGAGAGAGAGAGAGAGAGAGAGAGAGAGAGAGAGAGAGAGAGAGAGAGAGAGAGAGAGAGAGAAAGGAAAAAAGAGCGAAAGAGAAATCAATTAAAGCTTAGTCTTTTGTTCATCATCTGAGTCACGATCATCACCCGCTGCCACAGAGCTTGCATTAGGCAGACATTCTGTATTGGATAAGCTTTGTCCTTCACTGCGCGAGGGAGCATCGGCTGCATTTCCGCTTGTGTGACTTTGATCCTCGTTTGACTTGGCGCTGCTTTTCTCCGGGACGAAAGACATTCCTCCCTCTTCGTCTTCGCCCTTTGCGTCTCCCGGACCCTTTTCGTCCTCGGGTTTCTGTTCAGAGCCTGTACTCAACGCGTCGACGTCCCGATCTGTCGACGCCTCGTTACCCAACAGCTTCTCGACGCTCGGCACGAGGCTGATGTCGATCTCCCTGTTGAGGGCGTCGAGTTCGAGCGATTCCGACGAAATTCTGAAATCCTCCAGCGGCGTCGACGCGTCCTCCTCACGGTCTTCGAAGGTGAGCACCATGTCGTCCTCGTCTTCACTCACCTCAAGTTCGCTGCCCTGAGCCTCCCCCAGGTCATTGGAGTCGAAGTCACAGTACCTGGCGGAGAGAAGGACCACCCCGGCCACTTCGCCCTCGTCCTCGGGGCTCCGCGGGTACCTTCGTCGGGCTTTGCGCCTCCGAGGACGCAGGCCCACTGACTTCCCAGCCTTAGGAGACCGCCTCTTCCTTACCGGGTGAGACGTCGAGGAAGTCGGAGTGGCCGGAGGCGAGGCAGTGATCTCGAGGGTGCATTCGATGCTGCTCTCCGAGGTTTCGTCGTCGTCATCGTCGTCGATTTCGTCGTCATCGTCATCATCATTTTGTTCGTAGCTCGCAGGCTGCGTCTGCGCAGGAGGTCAGAGTGAGGTCAAAGTGAGGCGGCACCTCTGGAGGGTTCCTCGCTCGGAGGGAGCGTCGCCTCTTGCTATCGTCATTGTTGCAATTGTGAGAAACATTAGGCACATGTGTACTCGCATGCACGCAAACACACACAGACGGACACACACACAGACGGACACACACACATTCATGCACATGTATCTTTACACACATATCTAACCATTTATCTATCACAAATGCATCTATCTCTCTGTTTGTCTGTCTACCTATTTGCTAATCTATCTATCAATCTATCTTTATACATATATACTGTGTATGGATAAATATGAATATATATACATACATACATGCATATATATATATATATATATATATATATACTATATTATATATATATATATAACACATATACACACACACACACACACACACACACACACACCACACACACACACACACACAACACAACACGCACACACACCACACACCACACACACACCAACACAACCAACACCACACACACACACACACAACACACACACACACACACACACACACACACACACACACACATATATATATATTATATATATATATATATATACTATATATATATATATATATATATATAGTAATATATTATAATATATATATATATATATATATATATATATATATATATACTATTGTACAAACACATACACACACACACATACACACACACACACACACACACACACACACACACACACACACACACACACAACACACACACACACATATCTATATATCTATCTATCTATCTATCTATATATATATATATATATATATATGTATGTGTGTATATATTATACATATATCATAATATATATATATATATAATATATATATATATATATATAGTATACAAATTAATTGGCATTTTATCTACCAAAGACATTCATCGTTTCTGTTAAGGTTGTTACAGCACAACTGTGTGAGAATGAGCCACACTTCACTTCATTCTGACATTCACATTCAGTAAATAATTAACGTTACACTCAATATTTTTTCCCCTTCTAGTGATTCATTTTTTTTTTCTTTTTAATCTTATTTAATATTCTATTCTTTCTCTCTCATCGTCTTAAGTTTGCAGAATCATCAGCATCCATTCTTACGATCGTCTCTCAGTACTTACGGCACCACCAGGTTTCTTGCCGTTCAACAGTGCTTCCTTTTCCTCTTCATCCATCATCTTCTTCTCCTTCTTTCTCTTTTTCTGTCCCATTCGCAGCAGGAGAATGAGGACGATGATGATAGCAATAAGGAACACAATACCGGCTGCGGCGGGCACCACTGTCATAGGCGAAATTCTTAGTTATTTTTATTTTTTTCTTGGGTATATTTTTTTTTTGATAGATAGGTTTTTAATTCACATTTTGTTTTGTTTCTCGTTCTGTTATCTTCGTAATAGGTATAAAATAAAAAGCAGTCAGGTAATTACGATCTACATTAAGTAACATGATGTGTCAACTACTGAACATGAAACTGTACGAGCAAGTAATCGAGAAATGAATAACATTTATTCAATACTATTTTTTCGGTTTCTATAAAAAAGAGGAAAAAAAACAGGTAGAGAAACAGGCAAACAAAACAAACACGACTATCTCCAGAGGAATAGTCATAGGCCATAAATACCGTTATCCATAGGCGTGTCCCGCACCGGATGTCCAGTCGGAGTCCTGACAGCCTCGAAGTGCATCTTCACGAGAGGTTGGGGCTTCCAAACGTCACCGAATACCTTTAGTGACAAAGTAGAATTTATAATTTTTTCATGGCATTAAAGAAGGACTCAATAAAAACGATAATAAACAAAGTCGGAGATAATCGACTGTATTCACACTGGCATGTATGATTGATTATTCCGCTGTCTCGATCGGAGGCAACGCACCGCGATCACGGTGTTATCTTCCCCGATTCCGCGAAGGAGGCTCGGAGCTCCCCCGGCCCCGAAGGCAGCGCAGGATCCTTCCGAGGGAGGCAGGCTGCTCTTGGCGATGTGCATATCCCGTCTCAGAGTCATGGCAAGTGGACGCAGTTTCCCCCCAGCGTAGTCGATCTCAACGTCTGTAGAGAAGTCGGAGCAAAATATGATAATCTGTGTTGGATCCGCAAGCGAGTTTTTCGAACGCGAATGTCTCCAAAAGTCGGGTGGATTTTTTTGAGGGGGGGGGCAAATATGCTTCTCCTGTTGTAATAAGATGTAATGTAAATAACTCACTCGAAATACAGCCGTGGAAGTTCATGTAGTGACTCAAACGATCATCTGTCCCTGCCTTTACGCCGCCCAGGTACAAATATGTACCATCTTGCCTGAGACTTGTCGAGATGTCGTACACAGATCGCAAGGGGAAGGTCGTATGTTCTTTCCCGTCCACCTGGCAACACGTTTAAGGGAATTATAATGGAACGAGAACCTCCAAATCATTTGTTTTTGTAGCGTTGTGGTGTGGTGCTGATGTCTGTGCAGTAGTACGAAGGTGCTTGTGGCGTCTGTTGTGTAAATAGTATAGCTTTGAAATGCATTACACAGCTAACTAAAATATACGAAGAAAAAGAAACGTCCGATCCAAGATAACCACCTTGAGAACAGTAAGATTTAGCACTAATATGTACAATAACACAACAAAGATAAGATTATAACAATCTAAATGAATGAACAGATAAGGATAAGAACAAATCATTAATAATATGATTTCGTATATAATTTCTTAAAACAACCCCCCCTCCCTCCCCATTTTTTCTTTTTTCTTCTTTGTGTATGTAGATTACCATTCAAATTCAAAGAAAAAGATCAATAACAACAAAAAATGTCTACCTTGAGCATCCATTCCGTCGACGACCTTGTGACAACCACGTGGTGTCTGTAGCCATCAAAAACATCAATTTGGTGAGCCGAGGGCGTGAGTTTGGCCCCGTGTACCTTTTGTGAGTCCAAGTCAGAGAACTGCGCCTCGACCAAGAGAGATCCGTCACTTTCCACGCCCACCAGGAGATAGTCGTGGGCGGTGCTGGGGAAAAAACAAGAAACGTGCAATGCTACGAATGAATAATTGATATCTGACTTGAAATCAGTAATCAAAGAAATGATGAATGAAAATGAAGTTATGTTCAGTGTCAGATTATATGCAAAATCATTGAGGGAACACAGGTATACGTGAAGAAAACTTACATAGATGAGATATGGAAAGTTGAAAAAATGAGGAAAACAAAATAAGCAATGGTGTTTAACATCAACAGCTGTTAAAAATAGATAAAGCCAGATAAACAGAGAGAGAGAGAGAGAGAGAGAGAGAGAGAGAGAGAGAGAGAGAGAGAGAGAGAGAGAGAGAGAGAGAGAGAAGGAGAAACAGAAACAGACACACAACAAGAAGCAAACACAGAAAAAGGCTGACAAGTGCACAGAATTAGCAAGGGGGAAACGAGAATAGGACGTCAGACGCACTACCTTGGATCGGTGGACCTGAGGAGCAAGATCAGCTGAGGTTCGCTGACAATCTTCGAGGCCGAGAAAGCGAACTCGAGAGAGAAGTCGGAAATAACAGACGAATTACTGGCTTTGCTCATCCACTGGTCTCCTCTGAAGGTGAAGGCTGACTCTGTTGACGAGAGATGGTAGGGATTACTGAGGTCATATGTGTCACGGTTTTTTTTTTTTTTTTTTTTTTTAATCAGGTCAGTTAGAGAAGAAATGAAAGAAAAAATATGATGATTGGTAAAAAGGTGCAAATCCCCGCTGAAGGTGAAGAGAGATGGTATGGATAAATGGGGCGAAA
>NW_020872479.1:170228-175228 GCF_003789085.1 Penaeus vannamei
TTCATATCAGGTGTAATGTATGTACTTATTTATACAGGATGCTTTATATCTACTTATTTATACAGTCTGTATTGCATGTTATTATCCATACAAAACTCGGTTATATCTGCATACCCAGTTATGAGGCATTGCATTATTTTGAGACGTACATGCGACCACACAAACACAAAACTAATGGCAATCATAGAAGTAATGATAACAAAGTAAAATGCAAAAATGCTTCATCTTTAAGTAACTAATGGTGGAAAAAATATGTAAGGGGAGGATATCAGCTTATATTCACATTCTAGAAAAATACAGGATAGTGATAGCGACAATAATAATGCAACCTGACAACAACAGCAGTAACAATAATGATAATGATGATAATTCTGATAATCATAATAATACTAATAATAATGGTCATAATGATAATAACAAGATTAATATGATCCTACCACTAAAACAGAAATAATAACAGAAATATAAGGTATCAAAAAACAAAAAAGGTAAACAAAAATCCAGAACAAGCGAGATATAGATCAACAAAAATAACATATTCAATAACAAAAAAATTCAGTGATAATAATAAAACAAAAACAATAGCATGGATACCATCCTCATCCACAGCAAAACCATCCTCATCCTCATCTACAACAACAATAACAACAACAAAAGACAAGGACACCATCCACATCAACAACAATAATAACAACAAAAACAGACCATCCACATCAACAACATAAACACCCTTATGCTCATATTCAACAACAACAACAAAACAACATCCTCATCCACAACATAAACATCCTCATCCTCATCTTCAACAACAGCAATAACAACAAAAAAACAAGACAAACAAAAAACACCTCATCCCCACCCTCACCCACTCCCACCCCCACCCTCACCCCAACCCCCACCCCCAACCCCAACCCCAAACGCAATCCTCACTCTTCTCGCAGTTGCTCCCGAAGTGGGCGTAGGGGTTGGCGCACTCGCAGCGGTACGTGCCCCAGCCCTCCACGCAGCCGGCGCCGTTCATGCAGGGGTTGGGGTCGCACGAGGGCATGCAGCCTTCCATGACGCCATGCGCGGAGGCCCGGATGAATCTCTTGAGGTCGATCACTTCGTCGTCGAGGGTGAGGCCGCGGACGCACCCCACCAGGCCTTCTAGTCCCTCGAGGTCGTCCTTGGGATTCTTGATGTGGCTGGAGGGCGAGGAGGAGGAAGAGGGCGATGAGAAGGTGGGTATTAAGGAGGAGGAAGAAGAAGAAGAAGAAAAGAAGAGGTGGGCGATGAGAAGGTGGTATTGGAGGAGGAGGAGGAAGAAGAAAAAAAAGAAGAAGCAGAGGAGGAGGAGGAGGAAGAGGGCGATGAGGTGGTATTAAGGAGGAGGAGGAAGAAGAAGAAGAAGAAAAGAAGAGGTGGGCGATGAGACGGTGGTATTAAGGAGGAGGAGGAGGAGGAAGAAGAAAAAGAAGAAGAAGAAGAAGAGGAGGAGGAGGAGAAGGAAGAGGGCAATAAGATGGGTGGTATTAAGGAGGAGGAGGAGGAGGAGAAGAAGAAGAAAAAGAAGAGGTGGGCGATGAGAAGGTGGTATTGAGGAGGAGGAGGAGGAGGAAAGAAAAAAAGAAGAAGAAGAGGAGGAGGAGGAGGAGGAAGAGGGCGATGGGGTGGTATTAAGGAGGAGGAGGAAGAAGAAGAAGAAGAAAAGAAGAGGCGGGCGATGAGAAGGTGGGTATTAAGGAGGAGAAGGAAAAAGAAGAAAAGAAGAGATGGGCGATGAGAAGGTGGTATTGAGGAGGAGGAGGAGGAGGAAGAAAAAGAAGAAGGAGAAGAAGAGGAGGAGGAGAAAGAGGAGAAGATTAAGGAGGATGGGCTATGAGAAGGTGGTATTAAGGAGGAGGAGGAGGAGGAAGAAGAAGAAAAAGAAGAAGAAGAGGAGGAGGGGGAGCGCGATGAGAAGGTGGGCATTAAGGAGGAGGGAACAGCAAGGTGGGGGTGAGTAAGGATGTGAAAGTATAGTAATAGTAGTAATATGATTGGTGGTGGTAGTAGTAGTAGTAATAGTAGAAGGAACAAGAGGAGAAGGAAGAAAGGTGGAGGAGGAAGAGAAAGAGAAAAATGAAGAGAAAGAGGGGGAAAATCAGAAGAAGAAGAAGAAGAAGAAGAAAGAAAAAGAAGAGGGCGGCTAGGTAGAAGAGACGAGGATGTAGAGTAATAGAAAGATAAGAAGGGGAAACAGAAGAAGTCGAAGGAGGGAAGGGTAAAGGATAAACATGAATAGGCAGAGAAGGAAGGTAATGACAGTACCGCAAATGATAAAAGATTAGGGGTGTTAGTAAACATCGGTGTGTGTGTGTGTGTGTGTGTGTGTGTGTGTGTGTGTGTGTGTGTGTGTGTGTGTGTGTGTGTGTGTGTGTGTGTGTGTGTGTGTGTGTGTGTGTGTGTGTGTGTGTGTGTGTGTGTGTGTGTGTGTGTGTGTGTGTGTGTGTGTGTGTGTGTGTGTGTGTGTGTGTGAGGGTGATTAACGAGTGTATAAACCGATAGATTAAATTATTGCGTCCTCCCTGCGGATGCGTTACATTGACTAATTAAGTAATATACATATATACATCTAAATTACGTGATATATGGAATCTTGAATCAATATACGAAATAATCTAAATTCACAGTATTTTTTCAGCATCCTAATTTTGTACTTAATGACATAAATCCTTGATATTTCTTAAATTGAGCTGATTAGTTGGGAGAGGTACAAGCGATGAAATAGTGGATGAAATCAAAGCCGCCATATTTTCACCTTAGATAAAAGGAAGATATACAGCCAAATGAATGACAATTAGATATCATATAATCATATGCATAGACAGGAAGTTGATTATGATCACAATTGGTGATCGGTGAGATGTAGACGCTAATGATAATAATAATGACGACAATAATAAGGATAATAATAATGATAATAATAGTAATGATAATGATAATTATAATGATGATGATCATATAATAAATAATAATAATATCATTAATAACAATAATGATAATAATACTAATAACAATGATAATGATAATAATACTGATGACAGTGATATTAGTAATAGTAACAAAATAAAGGATAATGATGATAATAAAGATGATGATGATGATGATGATAAATAATAATAATAATAATAATATAATAATAATAATGAATAATAATAATGATAACAATGATAATAATAAAATAATAATGAATAATGATGATAATAATAATAGTAATAATAATAATAATAATAATGATAATAATAATATAATAATATAATAATATAATAATAATAATAATAATAATAATAATAATAATAATAATAATAATAATAATAATAATAATGGTAATAATAATGATAACAATAATGATAATGATAAGAACACAAGAAAAAGCAAAAACGACACTCACTGAGGAACCGCCCCCAGGTACATCGATCCGTCGAGCACAATATCGAAGTCGACGTTGAACAGCTTCTCCTCGGAGTTAAGGACGACCCTCATCTGCTTCTGGTGGATCTCGATGCGGACCTGCTGCCAGTGACCCGTGTTGAGGTGACGCTTCGAGGTCAGGACAGTGCGCTTGACCTGATCTCGGTATCGGTACATGAACTCTAGGTCTTTGTCTGGTTTTGGGAGAGAGAAATAAGGTCAAGTTAATGATGGTGAGAGGAGAAAGAGGGAGCTAATGGGAATATGATTAATAATGGTGATAAATGTAGTGTTTTGATTGAATGATGGTAAAATGACTGTAGATATGAATGTAGACAGATGATGCTGATAACAGTGACAGTACATTGTTCGTGGAGAGATTTTGTTAAGAAAAATATTAATGCTTACTAATGAGAATCAAACCAAAAGATACATAATGAGGATAATGCTAATGTAATTGGCTTTATCAGTAACCACATGAACCTAGAGAATAGCAAAACTAACGCTAATAAACACTACAAAAGGAATATATGTAACAAAAAATTAATGGTCGACTTCAACAACGATATAACCTGTCTCTATTCACACAAACAAAATGTAACTCATCAAGATTATTACAATATGAGGACTGATATCAACACACACACAATAGTATATATGAATGTATATTAGCTTCGTGTGAACCTCCCAGTCTGCAGTCCCCAAACGTTACAGACATATATTAATAGCGATCAAGAGTCAAGGTTTACCTCCTGCGAGAGAGATGACGAAGGAGGCGTGTCCAGGGTGGTTGGCAGGCTGGTAGGCCACGACAGGTCGTTTCGAGGTCGTCTTGAAGCTAAAATAGAGGCTTCCTTCCCTCCAGCCCGGTACCTCCAAGAAGCTCGAGGGGTTGGTGAAGCTTACGGTGTGTTTGGCAGAAGCTAGAGGAAAAAAAAACAAGGAGAGGATTATCAAACTTGATATCCGATTATAATCTGCGTTTCGAGTAACAGTACTGCCTGAAAGTGCTTATATTTTCCCCTCGTCTATTTGCATATTCATGGATTTTGTACACACACGCGCACGCCAACACACACGCAAGCATCACAGAACACCCAAACACATACCTTCTTCGTGGCACTTCAGCGCCGACAGCGTGATGCTTCCCTCCGTCTCCTCCTTCTCCCCGTATTGGTCGCGCAGGAACGTCATAGAGGTGACGGGGAGGAGCTCAGGGTCTGAGATTACGCCCTTATCGCTCCTTTCCAGTCCGTCGCCCACGTCACAATTGCAAGGAACGTCCGGCGTCGCGCACGTGCCCAGCTCTGGGTCGAACGTGGAGAAGGGAGAGGAAGGCGAGACGAAAATGAGGTTGCATTTTAGTTTTTTACTCAATGGTCTGACTTTTTAAATGATCTATGATTATGAGGTTCGCTTCTGCTTACGGTTCGTGTAGACCATGAACAGCATTATACATTCTTAATCAAAATCTATACAGCTTTCAAATTGACTAAAACAGTTCACTAAAACTTTTATAGACTTACCTTTGCACTTACAAAGGCCCTCCTTCAACGATCCAAGGG
>NW_020872479.1:185228-190228 GCF_003789085.1 Penaeus vannamei
TTTGTTTGTTCGTTCGTTTTTGTCCATTTTCTGTTGCAGTCTCCCTCCCTCCAACCCTCTTCCCCTCTCCCCCTCCCCATCCCTCCCCTCTCCCTCTCCTTCCCTCCCTCCCTCCCTATCCTTCCCTCCCTCCCTCCCCCTCCCTCCTCCCCTCCCTCTCCCCCTCCTTCCCTCCCCCACCCCTCCCCCATTACATCCTAACCTCAATTTTCTCATGCTGGTGCACGAGGGTGAGCGTGTGCCAGAGATTGGAGTTCACGTTCTCGCCGACCTCCACGCCCGTAGGTCCGTCGCCAAGGTCAACCTCGACGTAGACGGTGCCGGCTCGAGTGATAGACGCCGCGATGTACTGTTTCTCGGGGTGTTCGGACGAGGCGTAGAAGAGGATCGAGTCGGAGAATTTCGTCTGAGGGGAAAAAAGGGGAAAAAAGTTGTTGGAGAGAGAGAATGTGAAGGAGAGGAAAAAGATGATTGGGGGAAGGGATCGGATAGGAAAAGATAATTAAGGAAAAAAGATAATGAAGGATGGAATCAGAGGGAAAAGGAAAAATATGGAGGAAAATGTTGGAGAGAGAATATGGAGGAAAGAAAAATCAGGGGGAAGAGATCGGATTGGAAAAGGTGATTAAGGAAAAGATCAGAAGGAAAAAAAATAATGAAGGATAGAATCAGAGGGAAAAGATGATTAAGGAATCGGATTGAAAAATATAATTGAGGAAAAGATCAAAAGGAAAAAGGTAATCGGGGAAAGAATCAGAGGGAAAGATAATTAAGGAAAAAAATTGGGGAAAGAATCAGAAGGAAAAGATAACTGAGATAGAATCAGAGGGAAAAGATAATTAAGGAAAATATCAGAAGGGAAAAGGTAATTGAAGATAGAATCAGAGGGAAAAGATAATCAAGGATAGAATTATAGGGAAAAAATCCAAATGAAAAAAGATAATTAGCGAAACGGATCAGAAAGAGAATGATAGCTAAGAAAAGGATCAGGACAAATTAATTAAGGAAAGGATGAGAAGGAAAAACATGATTAGGAAAAGATCAGACGAAGACAGTTGAAAATTAATAATAATAATAATAAAAAACAGGATTAGATAGGAAATGGCAATGGAGTCGAAGAACAGAAGAAAAGCAGAAAACAAAAGAAAGTCGAAAATTCAAGAGAAAAACGAGAAGGAATAATAAAAAAATAAACAAATAAACGAATTTAAAGAAAACGTGGATGATGTTTTAGGAGGTGAAGAAAATTGGAAAAGAAAAGCAAATTGGAAAACAAAATAGATTTTTAAAAGTTGGAGAACAAAGAGAAAAAAAAGATAATAAAATAAAAAAGTAATCTGGAGAAGGATTAATAAGGGATTAGAAGACATTTACAATGGGATCGGCAAGAAGATTATTTTTCTTTTTATTATCATTTATCTATTTTTAACAAGAATTTTTGATTATCATATTCTTTGTCATACATTTGAGATTTAGATAAGCTTAATTCCTCGGCAGTGTCATTAACAGTTATACATATATCTCTTTAAAAAGTGAAATAAAGATAAGGCGCGATAAATAATATAATAATATAATAATAATAATATAATAATAATAATAATAATAACATGATAATATAATAATAATAATAATATAATAATAATTAATAATCAATAAATAATAATATAATAATAATAATAATAATAATAATAATAATAATAATAATAATAATAATAATAATAATAAATAATAATAATAATGATATAATAATAATGATAATAATAATAACAATATAATAATGATTATCATTATTATTATATCATAAATTATAATAGTAGTAATAATAACAGTAATGAAATTGATAATAATAATAATAACAATAATGAAAATTATGATAATAACAATAATGAAAATAATGATAATAACAATAAGAATAATAAGATGCAGAACAAGAACAAGAAGAAAAAAACAAGAACAATAATAACAAAAATAAGAATATTAACAACGTCTTGGAGGATACAACACATCGACGAGCTGATAATAACAACAACGAACGCCAGACCGTTCCACAACACCCACCTTGAAGGACAACGAAATCAGATTGACGTATGACTGAACTCGGTCCATCCATTCGTACAGACGGTGGACCACGTAGCCATCCCCGCTGAGGCTCAACACTGGGACGTCTGGTTAATAGATGAGCGTAATGTAATAATTAAGTGATATAACAAATAATAATGTGATAAGTAGTGATAATGATATGATAGATGAGGATACGGATATAATATATAATGGTAATAACATAATGAAGAATGATAGTCCAATAATAGATAATAATTATGAATAATGAATTAGCAAATAATATTATGTAAATAAAAGCAAATAATAACATGTAAATACGTAATTTTTAAAATCATATTCTGAGCTTTAAAATCAAATCCGATGCATAGATAATACGAAAAGTTTGATTAAATTTTGCATTTACAGTTTTGACACTATGAAGGAGAGTACTGTGAAACAGGAACAGAGAATCATAAGCTCAAGAGAACTTGCCTCCATCGGTACACCTTCTGCCGTCTTTGCCACTGTTGAAGCAACTGCATGTGCTGTGGTCGAAGTGTTCAACGCACTGGGAATGCTGCCCACACAGATTTTCGTAGCGGTTGTTGCAGCTGGGATGAAAGGGTTTGCAGGTTTAGATTTGCAATGGAAGTATTTCATAGCTAATGCATATGAGGGATATTTTGATTAAATTAGTGATCTCTTTCTAACTCTCTAACTCACTCTCTCTCTCTCTCTCTCTCTCTCTCTCTCTCTCTCTCTCTCTCTCTCTCTCTCTCTCTCTCTCTCTTCTCTCTCTCTCTCTCTCTCTCTCTCTCTCTCTCTCTCTCTCTCTCTCTCTCTCTCTCTCTCTCTCTCTCTCTCTCTCTCTCTCTCTCTCTCTCTCTCTCTCTCTCTCTCTCTCTCTCTCTCCTCAACTCTCTCTCTTCTCCTCTCTCTCTCTCTCTCTCTCTCTCTCTCTCTCTCTCTCCTCTCTCTCTCTCTCTCTCTCTCTCTCTCTCTCCTCTCCCTCTCTCTCTCTCTCTCTCTCTCTCTCTCTCTCTCTCTCTCTCTCTCTCTCTCTCTCTCTCTCTTCTCTCTCTTCTCTCTCTCTCTCTCTCTCTCTCTCTCTCTCTCTCTCTCTCTCTCTCTCTCTTTCTTACTTATGCTGCAGTTGTTCCCGTCACGCCAGAGTGCTTCGTCGTCCTCATCTTCATGTATTGCATAGTGTCGAAGGAATCCCCACTCAGGAGTTTCACGTCCTGCAGGCAGCCGTGGAAGGGGACTATTCCTAGCACCACGTCCTCGCGTTCCAGGTCCTTTGAGAAGACACCTGCAAGACATATGATGAATAGAAGCCTGATATCTCCTTTTTTGTGTTTGTTTTAAGCATTTTATAGTGGTTTCTTGTATTATGTTTTGTGATGATGTTTACTGCTAGTGGTGGGAAAATGTTTTTTTTATCACTATTTCTATTGCTTCGTTATTGAGCTTTATATTGTAATATGTGTTTCTTCATTACTTGAACGACGGTTATGGGTCGCACCCTTGTATAATGTTTAAGTCCTTATATACTAAACACAATACCTTTATTTTTCGATACGAATAGTTACAACTTTATTTCCATACTAATCCAAATGGTTTTCTTTTGAATATAACCTAAGACATATACTGAATATACTTCTAGTTTGTGATAATGATTGTTACAAAGCTATTTCTACAAAAATGTTTTTTATCTGAATCCAACCCACGGCTCTCCCCACACGCACCTCCAATCCACAAGGACGACTTGAATCCTTCGAGAGACCGTCCGTTGGTGTACTGCGGGTTGTTCGCGAGGCTCTCGAGGGTGAAGACCTCGTGGTGGCTGTCGACCTCCATCACCACTTCGCCCGTCTTCGAGTCCACCTTCACCACCGCCGAGTGCCAGTTGCCCCCCTGGAGACCGCCTGTAGATCCGCGTGTAGGAGTGTGGATTAATGGATAAACAATGAATAAAAACGCTACTGGATTATACTGCCGTTAAGAAATGCAAGTGAGGACACACACACACACACACACACACACACACACACACACACACACACACACACACACACACACACACACACACACACACACACACACACACACACACACACAACACACACACCACATTATATGAGTGTGTGTGCGTATGTGTTATATGAATGCAGATACGCAGCCACTCCAAAGAAGAGGCACAGTGCCACCGTAATGCTCATCTCAGTCTCCATCTCGACACCGTCAAGGACCAAAATTGAGCCAAATCTGAGAGTTCGAATCAACAAAACAGTCGCTCAAAGACGACCTAGAACCTCACCACCGAGGAAATGCAACGAAAAGACACCTCCTTTTACCTCTTCGCATAACCCGGGACTCAGTGGTGTTGCCGAGGACGTGCGTGAGCGCCAGGTGGCCCTTCCTCAGGTACACGTACAGCTGGATCCTCGCGCCGGCCAGTTCCTCGGGCACGGATTCCTGGAACCGAGATGTTTTGGATGCGATGAAGAGATAGACAAAGAAACGAGAGACGAATGAGAGACAGGAGAAAATGCAGAGGATACAAATAAAGAAACAAGAGACGAAGGAGAAACAAACAAACAAAAAATGCGGAGACAAAAAAAAAAAAAAGAAATGAGAGACAAAAAAGATTCAGAAATAGAAAGAAATAGATAAACATACAAACAATAAAACATAAACGGAAGGGAATATTACGAACTTTCGAAACATGATATCAATTCAGAACACAATTTACCAGAAACTGAAATAAACACATAAATACATAGACAATAAAACATAAAAACAAAAAAATATTACGACCTTCCAAAACACGATATCAATTCAAAACACATGACCTCGACCTACACTTTCAAACAACACACCTCGACCTACACTTTCAAATAACACTAATTGTTTTCACCCATTTCTTGACCTATTCGTCCATGCATTTATTTTTTTTT
>NW_020872479.1:212728-217728 GCF_003789085.1 Penaeus vannamei
TAATGATAAGCATAATAATAATGATAATTATTGTAATGATAATTTTGATAATGATGATAACAGTAATGCGGATCATAATAATAATGATAATAATGATAGTGATAGAAATAATGATAATAATGATAGTGATAAAAATAATGATAATAATGATATGTCATAATGATATAAAGTAATAAAAATAATAATCATAATGATGATAATAATGATAATAATAATAATATGATAGTATAATAATGATTAAAATTATGATGATAATAATGGTAATGATACTGCCAATAAGGCTGCTAGTAATATTGGAATAATAATAATAATAACAACAATGACAATAGTAATAAAAATATAATAATGATAACAATAATGATAATAATAATAATGATAATAACAAAAATTATGAAACAGTGATAATAAAATAACCATAATCATAACTCTCATTCACACTTTTGATTTATTTTTCTTATCATCATCCATGTTATTACGACAAACAATTAAACATTCACCACATACGTCGGTTTGTTAAAATTGTGCTAAGCCCAACCCAGTGAATGTTCATATATACAGACATGCATATACGCAGAAATAAATGCATATCTGTCTATCTATCTGATAGATAAACATTTATCTATCTATCTATCCGGTAGACTAATCGTTATGTATCCATTTCTGTGTATATGCATGTGTATAAGCATGTCCGTATAGCATGGCGAACAATTTTAACAAACCGGCCTATAGATAAAATATTTTTTGTACAACGCTTATCTTCATAATTAATAATACCAGTAATTAATTAAAGATCAACGGCTGTGACATAATATCACACGCTTTCCACTACTATAAGAGGGGAAAGCTTTTCTTACTGATATTCCCTAGGCGTAGATAGTATATGGAAGTACAAGATAAGACAGAAGTCGAAGAACTCATATCTGTGTAATGATAAGGCTTTGGGGATTCGACTTACTTCTTGCGACACCTGTGAGTGTTTTTTATCGTCTTTGCCACTTATAATCTTTTAAATATCATTCTAAGAAGGAAGGTATTAGCTGATATGGAGAGAAAAAGTTTTTTTTTCTTCTTCCTTTCAAAACTAATTGTATTTTCTTTTTACCAATTCGCCGACACATATGCAAAAGTGACGAGTACAATGACATATCGATTTTATCTTTAGGTGCAGTTAACAGAACGGCTTCATTCGCCGGCTTCGATTTAAGAGACCACCGACGTTTTCAGAATCTAGAAAATACTAGGACCAAAAGTCTCTCTTTACTTACGTACATGCACACGTAAGCAAACACACATACACACAGGAAATTAATTAAAAAATCAGTAAATCGATGATTCTGATGCTCTTGTATTGAGTATTATTTTCCCCAACTGTCTGTAACTTCAAAGCACTACATACTTTAACGCATCCTTTAAAGAACGCCCAAATCAAATGAAGGATAAAACCTTTGACAAAGTGCACTATTTTTCAAAGAAGAACGAGTAACTATGCAATAAGTCCGATAAAACTATGAAACATATGACTGTCATAACCGAGTACACTTAATGAAGCCAAAGATGACACCAAAATATTTACCTTCAGGAGGCCCATGCCGAAGATCCTCGTCCTCCAACCGATATTTTTCAGATCTCGTTGAGTTCACAACATAAAGTCATCTGTTATCTTCAACTTCCTAAAGTCCGATACTCGAAATACGAATAAAGAAAAGGAAAAAAACAAAAAATAAAAAACACGAAATAGGGGAAATCGGCACGAGAGAGAGAGAGAGAGAGCGTACGGATCGCTGGGACGTCCCTCTGCCCTTCGGCGTCGACTGCGGCCTCCAGCTACCTGTAACCGGCTACATGTCTTTTTTTTTAATAATTGGTTTACTCTCAACACGATTACATAAAGAGACTTCGCACACCCGCCTGCATGAGCCAAAGTCTTGAGTTAGACCAAGCGAATGTCGATCTTAAATGCGGGTGATCTAGAGCCTTTCTTCGTCGGAGGAGGTAGAGGAGCGGGCCTGACGGGGCACCCAATCAGTTTTCGGTATTCAGCCAAAAGCTTCATTATGATTGGTCATGCTCGCCAGCTTAAGATAAGCCAGTCATAAACTGATACGAGCTATACCTTATCAGCTCAGGGCGCCGGCAAGAAAAGTTGAAAATCAAAATGAAGTAAATAATAGGATCGAATAGCCACCTCCACCTTAATTAAGCCCCTTTTAAAAAATAGAGAGGTTCTAATTACCTTACGAATAAAAAACAAACAAGCCAACAGAAACATATTCATCCTAACGTTTCTTAATAGTACTCATATCAGCTCAGCAGATAAGAATCTCACTGCTACCCAAGTGACTGTAGATTCACCCGGACTCATTCAGAATCAGGAGCGACCGAGAACAATGAGTCTGAACAGTCAGCAAAAACAGTGAGTCAGTAAGAATGACTCCATAAACCACGAGTTTGAGGAATGATCAGGCATGAGCAGCTCTGATTCTCTGTCGTGTGAAGTCTGGGATGGATACGGTCGCTACATGAAGTTTATGCTGAATGTTGTCTTGGAGTATTGTAGAAATATCATGCTTCAGGAATATGCTACACAGACAGACAGATAAATAGAGAAATAGATGGGTTGTTAGTGAGAGAGAAAGAGGAGATATGGGGATAGATAAGGAGAAGGGGTGGGGGGTGAAGAAAGAGAGAAAGACTGTATATGTGTATGTGTGTCATTCTTTAATGTTAAAGAGACAGAGAGAGAGAGATGGAGAGAGATATTTATATAGATAGAGAGAGAGAGAGAATGAGACAACGAAAGGAGAGGGGAGATGAGAGAAAGAGATGGATATATATGTATATATAGATAGATAGGTAGATAGAGATAGAGAGAGAAAGCAGTTGGTGCAAAATGTCGAGAGTGATTTGAAGACTGCACAACTGAGAGGTGCCATGCCCCCAATAATTTTGATGATTTTCTCTCCTTCATATGTGATGAGTCTTCGTGTCATCCTATCATTTATTCTAATACCCTTGTAGATTTTTTTCACTTTGATGTCATTGGTGTCAATTTCCCTTGGGGCATCAAATACATGGAACAACATGCTTTGCCGTAAGTTCTGCTTATTTCGTGTAAGAATTTCTTCATTCTTACACCTACTAGCATTATCTCCCTCTTGAGTTATGCACAGGGATGGCTGGCTGATACAAGTTCTGCAGATTCGTTATTTAATTGCCTCTCTCCCATTTTTTTCTTTATTCGTTCGTCTTCGATATTCGTGTCACTTGCCGACGTGTCCAATCCCGTTAAATCAGAGAAACTGCCTAGGTCTTCATTGTATAATCAGGTGTTCTGAGGCCAGATCATTTGCTGAAATGTCGTTCACAAAAATACCTTACCTATTTGCACATATTCATAATATAACTATCTGGTACGAATTCATTAGTCTTTTGTTTTTAATTCCAATGTAAGTCACTTTTGATCCTTATAGATGATTTATGAATAAAGTCAGTCACGCACTCGTCCACTAGAAAGGGAAAAGTCTTCTTAGGCCCACTATTTGCGGTGATCAGAAAGTTCCCACTAGGTCATATCAAGAAGGAGATTCACACACACACACAGATAGAGATACGTGGATAGAGAGAGAAAGAGAGATAGATAGAAAGAAGAAAGAAGAGAGAGAAACTGGGAGAAAAGTGTATTATATGTCTACACACACACACACACACATATATATATATATATATATATATATATATATATATATATATATATATATATATATATATATATATATATATATATATATATATATATATATATATTATATCACACACACACACACACACACACACACACACACACACACACACACACACACACACACACACACACACACACACACACACACACACACACACACACACACACACACACACACACACACACACACACCACACACACACAACACACACACACACACCACACACACACACACACAAGGCCACACACACAACATCAACAATTACATGTATATATTATACAACAAATAAACAAAGAAATAAATACATATACATAGACATACATACATACATACATATATATATATATTATATATTATATATACCTTAATATATAACATACTAATACTATATATATATATATATAGTAGTATAATACAGTGTTACATATGTATTATATAGTATAAATCAATTATAAAATATAATTAACTTTACTATTATATATAACCATATAATATCTAATATAATGACGATACGTAGTTATATATACATTATATATCATATATAAGATATACATTATAGTTATAATACAACATATATGCTATATATAGCATAAACCAATATAAATAATAAAGATATACTATATAGACACTATATAATCTAATATATAATATATATATATATATAAATATATATATATATACACACACACATATAATAACTAATATATAACAATTATACATGTGTGTTGGCTGTGTGTGCTGTGTGTGTGCTTGTGCTGTGTGCTGCTAGTGTGTGACTGTTCAGGTGTGTGCCATTGTTGGATGTGTGTCGTGTGTGTGTGCTGTGCTAAGTGACTTGCCTGTAGATGTTGCCTTGTTGTGTGTGTGCTGATGTGTGTGTGCTCTGTGATGTGAAAAGTGTGTACTTGCTGTGTTAGCTAGTGTGTGTGCCGTGTTGATGCTGTGTCGTCGTAGAGATGTAGTGTATTGTTGTGTCGTAGTGAATATACAACTTAAAATATATACTAATAATATATATATATACATATATATATTTATAAGCATTAACACTACTCATTTATATATCTAGTACCTATATATATAATTAGTGTAGCTTAATAATATACTATGATTATATGCTATTTATATCTTCTAAATATATTACATAATACTATAATAAAATGATTATATGTATATATACTAATCATACATATACTATCTATACTGTTATATAGTAATCAGATCATAACCTAAGTTAATATATATATACTATTGACT
>NW_020872479.1:232728-237728 GCF_003789085.1 Penaeus vannamei
AACATGGCGACGAGACTCAGGAACCTGTTAGTGCTGGTGTTCCTCTGCGCGACCTGTGTCAGAGCTGAGGAGGAACTCGACTACTCAAACATGGTGGAGAGTGAGAAGACTATTCTGACAGTGGCTGATGCAGGTAAAGATAATCAATACTTTTTTCGTCAAAGTTTCCAATCGCTTTTTCTCTTTTTCTTTTTGTCTTTTTTCTCTTCTTTCAACTATGTCTTTGTTTGTTGGTTTTAATTTGTCCGTCTTCTTTTTTTCTGTTCTTTTTCGTGTTGTTTTATATCTGTAGTTTTTTATTACCTTGTTTATTTCCCTTCGTATGTGTTTCATTTCTTCTCCCCGTAGTCCGGTGATAAATTTTATTTTTTCTCTTTGTCTTTCCTAGCATAGCTATTTATTCATATATTTACTATATCCGTGAAATTAATCATATATATTTTCTTCTCGGTGTTGAATGATTCCGTTCTTATTAATTTCTTTTTTTCTTTTTCTACTAGAATGATTTACATTGACAGACATCTAATAATGCTACCATTGAATAACCTTTTTTCATTGATTTTTGTTTGATAAACCAATTCTGAACAGTTAGGATATTACTATTATCATAGTGAAATATTCAGTACCATTACTTTTTACATAATTCAGTTTGCCAAAGAATTTCATAATTACATTTTGTGAAAACATGGACGAATTCTTTACGCGTCATTAAACCATTTTTTCTTGTACTGAGCATACTTTTTTATACTGACACAGGTCGCCAATATTTTCACAATATGTTTTGATTACAGTTTAAATATCTTTCTGTGTATATTTTGCATGTTGATATGCCTCTCATCTAATTATTTCGCTTGGGTTAGACATCCTTGGCCAACAACCGCCTCACCCACTACCCAGCAGCACCCATATCATCCTCATCAATCATTCTCCTGAATTCCTTTGGCCTGAATACCTTACTAGGGATTCGGAAGTACAGGACCTTTCAGTAAAAGGAGAAAGAGAAGTAGTTTTACAGTAGATAGACTCTCGATGCCTTTCCGCTTACCCCGGACCGCAACCCCCTACAGTCGCCCTGAGGACTTTGGTGGTGCAGCTGTTCACGGGAGGACTCCTACTCGGTGGTTCTCTCTACATTCTGTTGCTCCTCTTCGCCCCCTATACCGAAACGCCGCGAGCTCTGGGCGAGGGCGTTTCGAGTATCCTCGGACGTGTGTTGCACAGGTGAGTTTCATTCGGAGGAACTTGTCTGAGACGATGGTTCCTCCTCCCGTACAGGCACGCAATTGGCGCTATTCACTCAGCTCCCCATCGTCGTCGTCTTCTTTGTCGGCATCCTTCTGCTGGTGAGGGAGCTCCTGATTTGGCTGAAGACCTCGGGAGCGATAGAGCGGAAGGAAGACGACTCGAACCCCTATGGTTACTTAGGGTACCCTACGAACAGCCGCCAGGACTCAACGTACCGCGCCAAACGAGACTCCGATTACCTCCTTATTCGGGTCCTCAACAGGTGGGTGGCGCGTGTGCATGTCCTACGGGTGCTGCTTGCCTCACTGGAATGCTGAAGGACTGAGCTTTGAGAGAGCCTGTGAGGGTTCAGAGCAACTGGGGCAAAGGTGTCCCTTCCACTTGTTGGGAAACCCGCGACCTGCCGCTGCCCACCCTGTAAATATACCAAGGAGGAGAGTCGCAAGTCGGTTGCCGCGTCTACGATCACACTGTGCCCTGAATGCCACAGTTTACACATGAAGTAGGATGTCATTGTCCTGTCGTTGGACCTACTTCCTTTCGAGAAATAGCCTGATTTAAGCCTCACAGAAAGACGCTGGTCAGACAAACCGAAAACGATTATATTTTTTCTCATATTAGAAAAGTCCCCCCAGACAGATGAACAAACTGGAATAACACATAGAAGATGCGCCAGCACTATCATAAATAGTAACTATATACGATTTTTTAAAATAAACAAAACTGAAAAAAGACAGAAAATATTTTTTCAGCCTTTTATCACCAAGGACTCTCGCCTTTATTACCCATTATTACCTCCACCGGTACCTGGTTGATCTGTATCACCACCACCGTGATTTTCACAAATATCATGACAAACCCTAAACACCCATAAATACTAAAAATCACGACCTGCTAAAGCACCTGCGTCTTCATCCCAGCTCGAGAAACTAACCCCGCTGCACCTCTGCCGATGCTTGTGTTCCGTAGTCGCCTAGTAGACGCACCGACGTTCTTCCCTATCCCTTCGAAACGTCTTTGCACTGTAGCTTGTCCGCTTCGCACCCTTGGCCGGTTTAGGTGTTGTTAGAGTAGCATCATTAACGTCTCTCCCCCTTCGCCGAGAACATAGTCTGAGAGAAGGTTCCTCCCCCCACACAGGTGAGGGTCTTTTTCGCTACGCCGTTGGGGTCGTCATCATTTCCGCCTTTATCATGTCCATGCGGCAACTGGGCCTGGCCGTGCTGGTCAGCCTCGATGACAAAGGCGACCCCGAGGAGTTGCCTTCCAACAACACCCGCATCGACTATCACACGTACTACCCAGACTACGCAACCTACGGGGGCTACAGAACTTTGAGACGCAACGAGCCCTTCCTTTTGCACGTGCTGAAAAGGTGGGTGTGGCGGGACTACGTGAGATAAGACTGCAAAGGACTGTGTAAGGATCCGTGAGAGACTTGAGAACAGTCAGGACCTCAAGTTTGTTCACTCTGACCTTTAGTTGAACTGGAAGCCTCGGTAAGAAAGGAGAAAAACCACTCGAGAAACAAAAAGGTGAGATATTGTGCCTTTCCGCACATAGAGTTTAAGAGTGGGCAACATAGCCTAACAACTTGTCATGAATAATTAGAAGATAATCATCGCTCGATATCCTATTCACACATTCTACATATCGATATGGCAAGACTTACCAAGTTGATGCCCTGGACACCATGGATAATTACAGAAGAATACGAGAGATCCGTGACCCAAGTAAACATACATGAAATGCAAGGGATACTGATCCAGCGAGGTAGTTGATATACACCTATGGAAGACCAAGACCGTAGTTGAGAAGAAATAAAACTTCTGTCTCTCCTCTCCGCTCATACGATCACCAGCGCCAATATCATCCACAGATAGTTCAAACACATTTGTATATATTTTACGCATCTTCAGCTTCGCAACAAGCATCGTCCATATTGGCTACTGTTTGGTTTGTTAGAGCTTACAGTAACACGCATTAGTATTACTAACACAATAGGTCACTAAGCATTACAAACAAGGAATGTTTAGATTGTTAGTGTTCATAAATTCACTTCACATCAGGTTCCCCATTACTCATATAAATATAGATATGTAAATACAGTCATTACCCATAAGTTTTTAAACAGAATAAAAGATAGCCCATGTACACATATATCAAAAGTAAGGTATTGGGCACAAAATTCGCTTGGTGACAGACAAGAGGTTTCTCAAGTGACGATCATCTCTGACAGGCAGACCGACAAAAGACATGAAAGCAACACTTTTACGAATACCATCCTAATTAAAATCTACTTGTGTATAGTGTAACATGGAAAGTCTCAAAGTCAGCACCATTCTCACTAACCGCAGTCTGCTTTGGCCAAGAATGTAACATGCTACATTTAGAAAACTAATTCAGGTTGCATTTGGCTTACTAATTATAACTGATTTAAGTTCCTTCATATCCATCAGTATTCATCCATTTAGGTTACACTAAGCTCATTTTCCATGCATTGAAGTCGTGTTCACTGATGTTAGGGATTGTTAGGCAAAGCAAAACCCTTCATCCGGGTCGCACAGGTAGTTCCATTGCCCGCACACTTAGATCAGATCAGGTTCATCCCTTCCCGTAAGTGCGAAGCCTCATGATGACACAGGAAAACGCCCACAGACAGGCTGATGGAACAGATCCTGACCTTTGGCGGGTCAGCAACGTTCGTGTACGGCGTTTACCTCCTCCTCCACATCATCTTTGGACCACTGTTCATCGGGAGGCGTAGACGTAGCATTTCAGCTAGCCTTTTCGAAGTGTTGCCGGGGAAGCTCGGACGGGCGGCTGGAGACCCCGATGGCAAGGGTATCTTGGCACGAGCGTTGAGCAGGTGAGTCCACTCGGGAGGAACATGTTTGAGAGATGGTTCCTCCTCCCTACACAGAGACCACGGACAAGATCGTAATCCAGCTGTTCATCATTGGAGCTGTGGTTACTGGATATTTCGTCCTGGTTCGAGAGCTGGGCTTGGCTGCGCTCACCAGAATCGATATCGAGTTACTGGAAAAGACTTTATTGGAACTCTTCGCCTCCCGAAGCGACTTTTTTGATGAACCGCCAACATACTCGGACTACCCAGATTACCCGGGCCACTCGAGCTACTCGACCTACACCACAGGCGAGAGTTACCGGTCCTTGGGTCACGGCAGGTCCTTGCTCGGAAGAATTCTCAGCAGGTGGGTGATGTGCGTTCGTTCGCCCAGTCGCCAGGTAGGCGTAGAGGGCGACTGAGGCAGAATGGGAACTGTGCGGGCTTCCTTTTGCGGAGGCTTCGCGGGGTCCCCTTCGCCCTCAGGCAAATCAGGTCAGTTCCTCTCTCTGCTCCATGAACCATATCACCTTTGGTCATAGAAAATGCCTTCCATCTTTGTACATGGCTGATCGTGAATTGATATATAAGATATATCTAAAGAATTCAAATTATTATGGCTAATGTTTAGTACAAAAAAGGACCTTCGACATGGTCAGTTGTGTCGAAGGAAATAGTACAACTACCGTGTTATTTTTCATCTTAATCTTGATTCAGATATGAAATGCTAATCATAGGAATTAGTAACAGCAGGACGATTTTTTTTATTTCATTCATTTATATATCTTCACTCGTTTATTTTCTACAAACCTGGTACGAAGTAATTACAAAAAAAAATTGATAGAACAATAATTCAGATGATCGCGATATGATTATGAAAATAATGATATAATGATCAAAATAATAA
>NW_020872479.1:252728-255228 GCF_003789085.1 Penaeus vannamei
TTTTTTTGAAAAGTTAAAAATCAGAGACTAAGAAACTTGTGATATTGCTTGTTTAACTTTCTGCAAATAAATAATTGCAGAAGAGACAAAGATGTTTGTTACGCCTGGAATTATAGCTCAGGCAACAGAAAAAAATGGGTAACTCATCCAAGAAGCAGTTTTTGAGGCTGTAAAAAGGCGTTCATCATTAGTGTGTTTCCAGGGACACATCCTTTCCGGCTTTATATCAACAGGAGGTCGAGGTGCTGCAGAAGCAGGATATGGATTTCAAAAGCTCTAATGAATAAGCCTTCCCCCTCCAACCATTCCCCCCTCTCTCTCTCTTTCACATATACGCACACAAGCTACTGTCTCATTCGTTGAAATATATCACATACCAGACAAATTAAAGATAAGCGCATGCAAAAGAGACATAATATAATACAGTAATTCAATTGGCTTACTATAATATAATTTTCTATCACATTTTCTTTTTTCTCTCTCTTTTTTATGTACTTGCCAAGTGTTATCTTCTTTCAGTATTGACCTGATGGATATTGCCTTCGACATGATGGATTTGGAGGACGTCGAGTGCAGGGAGCGTGCCGTGTGCGAGTTCCAGAAGACGGCTTCAGGGATTCCAATTTTAGGGGGAATGGTGGAAAGCGCCAGGTAGGAAAGGGGGGGGGGTACACTTGTCATTAGACCGTTATAATATCAGTTTTAGCTATACTCTTATCATAATCATCATCATCATTATTATTGTAGTTTAGAAAGTCTGTCCAGGATGTATCGACTGAAAGTAATGTTTTATTGTTGATTTCGTAACCAATAGGACTGAAAAGTGTACGAGGAAAGAGATGAAAGTCCAATCAGAAGCTCTGAAAGGATGGCTTTGGACGGGCTCTTTTTTTAGGGGGGGGGGAGAAATTACCCTTAGGAACTCCAGTGTAACCTTGTCTACTTGATTTGCTCCAGGCTGTTTTTGCCCTTGTTGGTCTCAGCAGCTTCCGTTGATTGATCAAACTAGTGTGAAATCATGAACGTATGGGTTATTAGAACCAACCTCAACAAAGTCAACACATACACACATACACACACACATACACACACACAAACACTCTCACACACACACACATACCCGAAGATTTTATTCATTTACACACTACAGTCATAGTATTTGCAAGTTAGTTTATCAGTATCACGCCCCGATCGTCTTTAAGAACTGCATGACGCAGGCAGGACAGTAACCACTAAACCGTAACGATAAAAGCCTACTCGACCTGACTTTAGGCTTAAAATATACTATCCATTTCCAGGGAAGGAGAAAGGGTCATGTTACTAGGGATTTATTACCATGCGAAGGAGCACTGACCTTCCAGTCATCCTGTCTTTCCATAGCACAGCACAGAGAGTTAATGACCCCTAAACTTGCTTGGGGTGAAATATTTATGGTAATGACACATCTAATGTGACTGATGACATTGACGCTGAACATTATCAGAATATTGCTGGATTGCATTTAGTATCTGCGTGCCAGTGGGTGCCAACCACACCGTAATAAGATTATATTAATTTGTAGACTGATTCGTCAATCTTGCGAAGATCGACGGGTGATTACGGACAGACTTACTATACTCACCACAGTATCTTCCTTGTAAACCGAAAACAAACATTTTAACAATAACTTTTGACAATTGTGTTAAAGTATTCCTAAATCTAACAAAACCAACTCATTAGGAGATCAGTACACCTGCGAGTAAAATACTTTCAGAAGGGAATATACACAATCAGAAACTGTAATTCCCCAGCAACATGAAAATGTCATACAGCATTTCTGCTCATAATGGCTTATTTTCCAAATTTCTTTTTCTCCGCAGTTCCTTGATCACTGGCTTCGAGAAGTACAGAGAGGCCCAGGCATCCGGAGCCGCTTTGGGAGACTGCAACGCCCTCTATAAGTGTTTTCACTCCTCCAAGGGCTCTTCAGCAAGGAAGAGAAGGGATGTTTTTCCTCCTTGGATGAAATTGTCCTGAAACAGCGGCGGATCGTGGAATTATATGTTAGTGGGTGACGTGTCATCAGATGATGAGGCTGAATTGAATACATGTCTTTTTTATTGCAAATGAATATCGAAATACACAACGGTATAGTTTCTTTTCTCGTTTTTTTTTTCTTAAGATGAAAAAGTAAATGCAGATATCAAAAGCGAAAGGATAAATTTGTTATATGAATATAAAAAAAATCAAGAAATCGGCAATGCATTCGAAAAAAATAGCACAGAAAACATTTTTTTAAGTGAAGAAGAGGAACAACTAAACATACAAACATGTATGTAAAGATAAACACACACACACACACGTATGTGTGTGTAGGTGAGTGTGTGTGTATATATGTGGGTTTGCAAGTAAAATAAGAGAAGAGCAGAAAACACTCGAATATCCCGGTCCTTTTCGCCATGTTGCTTCTTCATGGCATGCACTAAAGAAGCAACAAAGAAAAAAGGCAAGGAGAATTAAA
>NW_020872479.1:262728-265228 GCF_003789085.1 Penaeus vannamei
AGGTGTTTTCGTTATAGTTCTTTTGCGTATGGAATTTATTTAGTGACATCTAATGCTTCGGGGATAAAATCAGATCACGCTATTAGCATAAGACTTTAATATCACTTTATTTGCGAGGTTGTCTTTGCGTCCGTATGATCGTGGAAATCGCATCGCGCGGCATCGTTCGGTCACATGACGCTCGACCCCGACGCTCGCTGTCCCACACGCTCCTGGATACCGAAATACATCCGGGTTTATCGCAGCCTCTATCCCTCTTTCCTTTTCTGTTCCGCGACTGAAACCAAGTCTCCGACGGAAGAGTGAAAACAAGAAAACCGAAAATAAAACCAAGGACTCACGGCCACGAAAACAGAAAAGGAACGAAGGAGGTCGAGGCGAGAGGAGAGTTGACTAGGTCGAGACGCGCCGCCCTCCCTTAGTCAGCATCGGACGACCAAGGTGCTGCCAGGAATACGGTCAACGCACTCGCTCCTACGCTCCTGCAGGGACAGCAGCCGAAGGTAAGGATACGGTGGTGCTCGAGGAAGCAGAATCCTGTCTTTCTTTGTTGTAGCTGTTGTTCTTTTGGTCTGTCGGTGGCATGCAATTTTTCTGCTAAGGATTGTGGTTCGAGTTTTGCGTATGTTGGTTCATAGGTGAATCGCAACTGGCGTAAAGGCGTATGTACAGTGTCGGTCGTGGCGTGTCATCGCTGGGTAGATTACTATTGCCACTGTTAGGAAATCAAGCAATTTAAAAGCACTAAGGACGAGGAAACTTATAAGACAATATAATAAATGAAACCAAGAGGAACAGAGCGGTTCCAGACAATAAAACTGTAAAAAAAAAAGGTCATGTTGCAAGTACCAATTCACTAATATGATAACTAATTTTAAGATAAAAAGTTGATAAAACAATTCATAATTGAATAAATCTAATATTCTACTCTGAACTGCATCAATTTCATACACAAAATAAACAATTTAAAGAAAAGTATAGTTTGAATCATACATTTAAAGACAGGCGAACATGGGGCCATGCAAAGATATTTAACGTACACTTTGACGATGTCCGTTCAAAATGCCCGTTGACAACTTCCGTCAAGAATATTTTACGGGCGAAGGACGTGTTCAGCATATCCTTACAGCTTCCAACAGCTGAACGGCCTCTGATCCCGTTCTGCGTCATGATCCATGCCTTCAACCTGTGTATATTGGACTAATTTGTACTAAGAAAATAATGTTGTTTTCCTGATCATTTACAGAACATGGGATTGTTTTTTATGATACAACTAATCTAGGAAAATAACGTTGTTTTCCTGATCATATATAGAACATGGATTTTATATATATATATATATATATAATATATATATATATATATATATATATATATATATATATATTTTTTTTTTTTTTTTTTTTTTTTTTTTTTTTTTTTTTTTTTTTTTTTTTTTTTTTTTTTTTTTTTTTTTTTTTTTACAAATAGATATTCGATTAATTATGCTACAGCTAAATGGCGAAGGATCATTCCAGTTCAGAATCAGATGATCGAAAAATCAGGAAAAGAATCCTATATTTTCAAAAGAAATACCGACAAACATGTTTATAAAATTACAGATGATGTTTGTTGTTGATAATAATGATTATGGCAATATTATCAATCATGATGATAAGAACAATGAAAATGATAACGATAATAATGATTATAATAACAAAACGTAAAAACAACATTGATGATGATGATGATCATCATCATCATCATTATCTTCATTATCATAATAATAATAAGAAGAAGAATCATAATCACTATCATCATAATTATGGTCATGATGGTAATAAAAGTAATAAAAATCATAAGAATAAGGATGATGATAATGATGATAAGGATAGTAATGATAATAGTAGTAATAGTGATAAAGATGGTAATGACAATAATCAAAGCAATGATAATAGTAATATTTACAATGATATCAATTGTGGTAGGAGTAGCAGTAACAACAACAACAACAATAACAGCAATAATAATGATGATAATGATAATGACGATGATAATGATAATTATAACAATGGCAACAACGCTAATAAAGATTATAACATTAATAATGATAATGTGATGTGAAGATAACAAAAATGATATTGGTAACAATAATAACAACAGCAATAATAATGATAGTAATAATGATAATAATAATAACAACAATAATAATGACGATGTTGATAATAATAATGATAACAATCATTATAATGATAATGATCATGATGAAAATAATAATGACAGTAATAATAATAATGATAATTCTAAGGAAGATGATGATTATGATGATGGTGATAACAGTGATAGTAATGATAATTATGATAACGGTACTGATGATAATGATAAAAGTACTACTAATAATGATAACAATGATGATAATTATCATCATTATTATTATTATTATTATTATTACTATTATTGTTATTATTATTGTTATTACTGTTGTTATTATCATTATTATTTTTTCATCATAATGATAATA
>NW_020872479.1:280228-282728 GCF_003789085.1 Penaeus vannamei
ATATATCTTTTATATTGAAATGCCAATAATCATAGTGGTTACTATTGTTACTATCATTATTATTATCATCTTCATTATCATTATTATTATTATCATTATCATTATCCTTGTTATTATTATTACTATTAATTATTAATATTATTATTATTATTATTATTATTATTATTATTATTATTATTATATTATTATTATTATTATTATTATTTATTATTATTATTATTATTATTATTATTATTATTATTATTATTATCATTATTATATTATTATTATTATTATTATATTATTATATATTATTATTATTATTATTATTATTATTATTATTATTATTATTATTATTATTATTATTATTATCATTATTATTATTATTATTATTATTATTATTATTATCATTATTATCATTATCATTATTATTATTATTATTTATTATTATATATTATTATTATTGTTATTATTATTATTATTATTATATTATTATTATTATTATTATTATTATTATTATTATTATATTATTATTATATTATCATTATCATTATCATTATCATTATTATTATTATTATTATTATTATTATTATTATTATTATTATTATTATTATTATTATTTTATTATCATTATTATTATTATTATTATTATTATTATTATTATTATTATTATTATTATCATTACTATTATTATTATTATTATTATCATTACTATTATTATCATTATTAGCATCATTATCATCAGTATTATTATTATTGCTGTTATCATTGTTATTTTTACTATTATCCTCACAATTACCATTACCATCATTATCATTACTTTCAATAGTTTTGATAATCATTTTATTATCATTTTCATTATCATTAACATCGTTATCATTATTAGTATTGCTGGTATCATCAGCATCATTTGCTATTACCATTATTATTATCAATATCATTATCTTTCATCATCACCATGCTTATTATTGTTAATGATATTGTCATTATCAGTATTGATATTATCCTTCTTATCATTATCATTATCTTCCTCTTTATTGCTACTTTCAATATCATTTATATATCAGTTATTTTATCATTATTTCCATTATCATTAATATTATTGCTATCATTATTAACATAGTTATCATCACCACCATCATCATTATTATGGTTATTAATACTATTATTTTTGTTATCATTACTATTATTTTCGTTGCCATTATTATTATATTTGTTAACATTACTATTATTATTGTTCTTATCATTACTGTTGGTATTATTATTATTACTAGTAGTAGTAGTAGTACTGGTAGCATCAGATATAGCAGTAGTAGCAGAAGTAGCTGTAATAGTAGCAGAAACAGTATCAATAGTAGAAAAGGTATGAATTAGAATGAATATCCTTATAATACAAGAGATGCATTTAATCGGTTTCGAATATATTTCCATCGGAAACATATACATCGGAGAAATTACAGAGCATGTACATATATTTCACGTGACCCAATGTTCGCCTAATTGCTGCCGCGACCTCGTTCTTCGTTTGTTTGTTTGTTTGTTTGTTTTTGTTCATTTTTTTTCTTATTTACTTTAGCTTCCTCCCATTTCGACTGATGTCCAGATTCAGGTACAAAATACACCGCGGTGAAATGGATTTCCTCGTGGACGGAGTTCAGCCGCGGCAGCGTATGGGCCAGACACGACCAAGGTCTATATTAGTACTTAAATACACCTTGGACACGACCTTCTGGGAACGATGGCGAGGACATCATCTACGTATCGAAGCCAAGTAGAATGCCTGCCAATCATATCCTTAAATATTTGTATTATTTGTAATGATAGCAGTATTAGAAGTAGTTACAATTATCATCATCTTGTCATTAGCATTATGCTTATAGTTATCATTATCATTATAATTGTTATCATAATTATTTATAGGTATTATTATTATTTGCATTATTGTTATGATTATTATTCTCATTATTTTTATAATTATTGTCATCATTCTTATCATTACCGCCATTATCATCATTATCATTATTATCATTATTATTTCATATTACTATTGTTGTTATTATTATCATTATTATTATCATCGCTATGATCAATATTAACGGTATCATAATTTTTTGTTATCATTATTGGTATCATTATTATTATCATTATTATCATTAGTAGGAGTAGTAGTAGTAGTAGTAGTAGTATGATTTTATTATCATTAATGATAATAGTAATAATAATAATAGTACTATTATTTTTATTAATTTTATCATTATTATTACCATCATCATTATCATTACAGTTATCATTTTAAATTTCATTATGATTATCATTATGACTATCATTATGATTATCATTATGACTATCATTATGATTATCATTATGACTATCATTATGATAATCATTATCATTGTTATCATTATCATTATCATTATCATTATGATCAATATTACTATTATTATTATTATTATTATATATTATTATTATTATTATTATTATTATTATTATTATTATTATCATTATCATTATTATTGTTGTT
>NW_020872479.1:287728-301060 GCF_003789085.1 Penaeus vannamei
AGAAAATCTACTTTCTGCGCTCCGATTGTCCATTCATTTGTGTTTTGTTTATGCAAATAGCTTCGCTAAAACGTGCATTATACAGCAAAAAGAAAATCAAGCAACACATTTTCAAATACGAAGATAACCTGAAGCGACGTAAACAAAGCAATGTGTATTCAGCGGCGAAATTGAAACATAAACCACAATGATAAAGGAAAATATTACTGTAGTTGTAGTAAGCCTTTGCACCACATCCTACTTTTGCCAACAGCGGGAGACGTGTCAGACAAGATCCGCTTTCTAATGACTGAACTGCACGAAAAAGCGTCCTTGAACTTGAAAATACTGTTTAGTACACACGTTCGCTCTCAGTAAATTGTTTTTGCTAGAAGAGAAGATTGTTTGAGGTTATTAGTAATTTCTTTTATATAAAAGGGGTTTGCAATTTATAGTTTTGATTTTTTAATTACTGATTTTGTGATATGATATGCTCAGATTTACTAGTATTATTAATACGTATGAATATCGTTTCTTAAAGGAAAAACTAATCTAAAAGTCTTCGATAATAGGGAATGAGTGAAAACGTCTTTCTCTCTTCCTTCAGGCTATTTTAACCCTTTTTTGTCTGACCTTGACCTTCTCTCAAATAATTTTCTCTCCCGTTTTAAACACTGACCATCTCCTACATCTCCAAGGTCAAATGTCTGTCCCTTTAACCAATTCAGAAAAAAAGTTAATGATAGCTTCAAGGGTTAGCGACCCTCGTAAAAAACTCTTTCATTGCCATTTACGAGCGGTGGGGATATGGTTAGCGTTTCCTGCTAGAGTTATCAATGATCATTTTATTGCTTGTTTCTGATGCGTGCTAACATTTCTAATGAAAATTTAGTATTTAAGAGCATTTAAAACAGTTATGTTGTTTCTTAATATTAGGTTTTTATATTCGGATTTCAAATCTTGTTTTATGTTCTTTCACAATAACACAGTTAACCAAATAACTAAACCTTGGATTTGGTAGAAAATAAAGACCATTCTCTCGCGCTCTAGATACTGAATAAATCTTTTACTAACCATAAAGACAAAAAGAAAAATGATTATACACCGCACCCCGTAGCTAGGAGCCTTCCCTAATGGATTCGTACCTACAGTGTGACACAGTTCCCGAGGTCAACCATAACTTTCGTCTTCACGGTTTCTTCTTTTCCAATTTTAAACCACCGACCTTGACCTTGCAAAGCGAGGAGAAAGGAGGTTGGGTAGGAGGGAGGGGGAGGGAGGGGGAAGGGGGAAGGGAAAGGAAGAAAGAGTGTGGGGGGGGGATGGCATAATCTGAGGTCACGTGGTTTAGAAAGCGAGTTAAGAGAGAGAGAAAAAGACAGAGAGTGCAAGTAGAAAACGGGTTTTATTTTTGCCTGGAAGTGTGGCATATTTTCTCACGTCTCGGGTGGTGTTCGATGAGTCAGGAAATGTTTTTTCTTCTTATTCATGTTTCTCATTGTCGCTGTAACTAAAACTAAGAAAAATGAGAATGTATCAAAATGTTTAATCTAAGAGTGAGAAACAATTTAGATACAAGGATAGATAACTTGGTACATAACTAAGCAGGTGTGAATATATAGTGATAGAACCTGTATAAAATACACGGTCTTTTATATAGCATATACTTCTAAACAAATAATTCATCTTACATGAAACTCTACGAATCAAATGAAAACTTTTCCTCCGTACTCACGCATCAAACAAAAAAAAACGAAAAAAAACGAACTTGCCCGGTCACTTTCACATATGATCCTCCCTCTACCCCCTCCACCCCCTCACCCCTTCCGCTACCTGGCTCTTTCTCTTTCTCTCTCTCTATCTCTCTCTCTGACCTCAAATATGTGACGAAGACCTTGAACAGCGAAAGGTACGCGTGTCTGTACCCTCTGACCTTGTCCTTGAACTTAGCTCGTCTTGCTTGGTGTTGCTGGGTTCAAATACGTTTGGGAAAGGTCGGGGATGTGCAGGGGTCGTTGTTTAATGAATGAACGCTGGGTTTTGTTTTTGGTTGTTTGAGCTACGCGTCGTTTGATTGGTTTGTTTCTTTGTGTATATTTGTTTCTTTTGATATCTGGAAGATAGTTTAGTGTTATTAATATTTCGAAGACGTATTGGTTCAAATGATTGTTTATAAGTGAGTACATACATGCACAAAAAATATATCATAAACAAAATCAAATTTATATCACATCGAAAAAAATAAACCTTGTTGCAAAATAGTAAATGATCACACATAAAATGCAAATATTAGCAAAATAAGAACCAAATTTAGCAAGCTCACCACTCGGGCGCCCGACGGAGGGGCCGCCGCGAGCATATCCCACAGCGGCGAGTCGGGCCGCTCGCTCTACAGCTCACGTTTTCTCGATTTTTTTTCAGAGGTGAAGCTTTTTCATTTAGATTTTATGACTTGTAGAATTATGTCGCTTTATTGTTTGTTTGTTCGTTTTTGTTTGTATTTTAAGGTAATATGACTTTTGGAATTATGTCCCATTTGATAAAAGGACTACCTTTTATCAAATGGGTGTTTTAGGAGACTACAACGGGGAAGTAAGTACTGACCCCTTTTTTCCGCGAAGAATTGTATGGATTTTTTTTTACTTTAGTTACTTTAGTTTTTTAGTTACTTACTTTAGTCAGTTACTTAACTTGAATTGCTTACTTTAATCACTTCCTTTACTTACCCTTATGTTTCCGTTATGTTATTACTTCACTTCCCCACATGTTCCCCTTCCTCATTCTCCCCTCTCCCGCAGCCACCAACATGTCTGACTCTCAAGAAGTAGGCGTCGTGCTGGCCTTCGACCTGCCCGTCAACCTGGCCAAGATCGGCACCGGATACCTCCAGGACAACCCGATCGCCGGCTTCCTCATCTCCCTGCTGGCGTTCTTCGTCCTCATGGCGGTGCTGGCGGTGCCCATCTCGGCGCTGTTCGGCATCGAGATCTTCCCCGGACTCCTGCCGCATGCTAGGTGGGTGTTTGGGGGAGGGGGGGGTTTGGGTGGGTTGGGAGGGTTGGTGAAAGGGTGGGCTGTGGTTGGTGGTTTGGTTCGGGGTCAGTTGAGGTTGGTGTGTGTGTGTGTGTGTGTGTGTGTGTGTGTGTGTGTGTGTGTGTGTGTGTGTGTGTGTGTGTGTGTGTGTGTGTGTGTGTGTGTGTTCGCTTATTATGTAATCTGATGTCCTAAAATAAGTTTGAAATCACATAGCATATTTTGACATACCAAAGCACCTTATAAATACCATTTTCCTCAACCATTCTAACCAAGAGTAAACTACGAGTAAACACCTAAACTATGACAATAACGAAACCAACCCCCACCACAGGTCCTTGGGTGGCGACCTGAACTTATCCACGATGCTGAACAACTTAATGGGATCCCAAGTGGTGACGGACTTCTTGGAGGAACCTCTTGAAGACTTCGTAGACCGGATACTAGGCAACCGACAGGCCCGAGCTATAGACACCGTTGGCACTTTCGTCGGGCGCGCTGCCAGTGCCATGGCTCCCTTGGTGTCGGTCTTGGACTATGACAATGCCTTCGTCGCTGTGCAGGTAAGTGTTGCTAATTCTGATAAAGGATGATTCGCTTATTAGTTGGTATAGTTATGATAACCGAAATCGTCTGTAATTTCTCTGTAGGATGATAACGGATCATATAAATAGCTAGAATTCATGGGTGTGTTTTGTATATATAGATATATGATAATGATTTTGATAGGTGCTCTTGTAATTATGATATACAGTGTTATGGTAAGAAGGAATTCGGTAATACTTTGTACAAGAGAAAATGGATCGGGGATTTATATATAATTCCAAGGCATGCGTTGATAAAAAAAAAAAACAATTCCCAGACAACATATACTTTGAAGAAGCTTTATTTGAAAGTCCACAGAGCAAGAAACGCTCTTACAACAAACATTAGGAGACATAATCTAGGCCCAATTACCTTGTACTAGGCACAGACACCAATCAGACGCCCCTTTTCCCCTTCTAGGTGCCAGGAGACGAGTGCCGCCAGCGCCTCATGTGCCACGTCCACACCCAGGTGTCACGTCTTCCTCCTCTCCTTCAGGAAGCCTACGGATGGGTCGGGTACGTCTCTTCTCCTTTATTGTCATTGTTATTATTCTCCTTATTATTATTGTTATTATTATTATTATTATCATTATTATTATTATTATTACTATTATTATTATTATTATCATTATTATTATTGGTATTATCATTACTGTCATCATCTTTTTTTGTCATTGTTGTTCTTATTTTTTTGTCATTTTTATTATTATCATCACTGTTGTTATTAATACTATTACTACTATTATCACTGATTCTAGATTTCTCGTATTGATTATCTAAATGACGTTGAGACCTAACCCGAGTTTGATATAACTTTAATCCGCCCACCGCCTGGCTCTCACTCTCACCACTTTCGCCGTCATGTTCTCACCTTACCAGTCATCACTCATAACAGCTGTCACGCAATATACCTTCTAATCCCCCTTTTTCCCTCCCTTCCCTCAGGCCACACATGCAGCACCAGCAGCGGTATTCCAGCGCCATCCTCACGGGCTTGTCAGGAGGTGACTGCCAGCGGGCGTTCCCTGACTGTCCTTATAACGTGATACAGATGGCGTCGTTCGTGCCTTTCCTCAAGAACAAGAACGTGAAGAACGAGCTGTAGACGGTGTTATAGAGGGGACTCGTTGGTGGGGATGAACACTGAGTGATTGTGATATTGATTTCGTGGAGTTCACGGCAAGACTGAACTCGTTCTTGGAGGTTATTGTGGCATCGAGTTCATTGAGTTTATTTCAAAATATTTCGGTGAATTTCTTGCAACACTTGGCTCATTGAGTTCATTGTAATAGATGTTGAGAAAAAGTTATGAATGATAGGGAATCATAAGGCGAGGTGAGGGATTTAAGATTCGATCCCTTTCTGTCCTCAATCGAATTGTCTTTGTGATAGTATTCAATCTCATTCATGACTTTTTTTTAAGCATTTATGAAATTTTCTTTGGAAGGTGATACAATGGAAGTAGGCAGCCACGATTTTGAATTGGATTCATCTGTTCAAATATTCCTTTTTTATAAATCGTGATTAGCCAAGAAAAAAATAAGATTAAGCGGATAGATGTAAAACACGACGGGCGTTGGTAATGTCAAAAATCATATATACTGTTTCAGATTTTTTCTCTTGCTCTGAACTAGCACAAAACGCGTTAAAACTCCCTTTGTTTTGTGGTATGACTCCAAGCCAGTGAAGGCTGAAGATTTTCAGAAACTTAAACTGAAACTATGTAACTGTTTTTATTAATTAGTTCTAAGTGACTGTTCTTTTTACAATGTTTATGTAATGCATCTACTATGTAAAAAAAAAAACATGAAATAATCCACATGTGATGATATACAGACTGACTTACATACACATACGTAGACACTCGAATTCCTATAAATAGATTCTTAAACATGAAATCCACATGTATTGCTATACAGGCTGACTCATAAACATACACATAAATGGAATCTCAAACATGAAATCCACATGTACTGATATACAGGCTGACTCATAAACATACACATATATGGAATCTTAGACATCAAACTCCCACGTCAGCATGGAGAGTACATGGAATCTCAAACATGAAATCCACATGTACTGATATACAGGCTGACTCATAAACATGGAGAGTATTTCAGCATTCCTCCAATCTATATATTAAATCTTACTCAATTGCTAAGAATAAACTATGCTTGTACTCAACTTTGCGTAATAGCAATAGGAACAGAGAAAGTTTCACATGCCGTAGAAAAATTCCATTTGAGATATTACAGCATATACCATGGAAGCAGCTATGACGTCAGAGCCTAGAGTGTAATGAGAAACATAATTGCATTAATCTATTTCACTTCTTTCGGTTTATTTTGTCCGTTTTCTTATTTCTTTGTCTTTATTTATGTGGTAGTGTTTTAGTATTTGTTATATATGTGACTGACCGCTGGACTGAATTATTTTCTCATTTTTGTGTTTATTTTTAAAAAGTCAAAATGTACATGCTGTTGCTCTTAAAGTGATGGTCATGAGGATGATGACGATAATGCTAATAATGAAGAGGATAATGATAATAACATAATAACAATATAATAACAAACATAACAATCCAGCCAAACATACAGCTGAACCCAAAAGCGCAGCCAAATAAGGCAAAGAAAAGAAAGTCCAGCTTCAAGACATCCCCCGCAGAACACCCTGTGGGATGAGGGGGGGGGGGGGATGAGGCATAACCAGGACACCGCCTCGGGCTATAACGGTACATGGGGCCCCTCCCTCTACCCTCGTCATGTGTGCCCCTCCCTTCCCTTTCTCCCCCTTCCCCTACCCCCTACCCCTTGCCTCACTCTTGCCCATTCTTCCTCTCTTCCTTTACGCATTTGCCTGCCATCCTTCTTTTTTGGGGGGAGGGGGGGAGGGGGATTTTTTTTTTCCTGTACCAGCTCATTTTTCTTCGTGGAACAGACGTTTCCTCGGGAGTTATTTCGCTTTTGTGGTTTCTTAGGGTAAAGCGCTTCTTGGATGCAATCGTCCTTGTGCGTGTGTGTGTGTGTGTGTGTGTGTGTGTGTATGTGTGGTGTGTGTGTGTGTGTGTGTGAGTGAGTGAGTGAGTGAGTGAGAGTGAGAAGAGAGAGAGAGAGAGAGAGAGAGAGAGAGACAGACAGACAGACAGACAGACAGACAGACAGACAGACAGACAGAGAGAGAGAGAGAGAGAGAGAGAGAGAGAGATAGACAGGTAGACAGACAGATAGACAGACAGACAGACAGAGAAAGAGAGAGAGAGAGAGCGAGATAGACAGGTAGACAGACAGAGAAAGAAGGAGAGAGAGAGAAAAGAAAAAGAAGAAAAAGAAGAGACTTGAGTTGAGAAAAAAATGACGCATTATATATATCCCAACACTATTACCTAACAGTACATTTATGCAAATATATGCAAATAAGACTTTCTAACAACCTGTCGCGCAGATGATAGGGATCTCAACAGTAGACAGAGGAATGATGAAGAATTGTCATTTATCTTTGCCATCTTTTCTTTTTCTTCTTCGCCATCTTCGTAAATTTTTCTGTGGGCGGAGATCTCTTGGAAAATTAATCTAATATCCACTTCCCACGCCGAGCCATTACCGGTGAAAGGTAATTGAGAAGCAAATAAACAGACTAGAATATCCGTTGAGACAAATATAATTAAACTAAATACGCAAAAAAGTATTGAATATTAAGGTATTAATAGTTTCACTTCTGTTGAAAAAGTTATGGATGAGAATCAAAACCTTGACAACATTAGGTATGTTGATTGATGCGTTTCGATTAAATCTTCATGAAAATCAATTATTTTGATTGAAATCTAATCAAAAAGCAATAATTATACTTCTTGCGTTGTAAATGTATCTTTTCTTCTTTTTTTTTTTGGGGGGGGGGAGGGGTATACACTTTTTTTTCTTTCTTTTTTTTAATTTGAAACAATGAACTTTAATATTTTCACATCGTAAGCAGGACATGATAATAAACGTAAAGAAGAGAAAGCTTTTAGAAATGGAAACAGAAACTTGTTGACATTTAGCAACAAGTAGTTTCTTTGCTAACCACGTGATTTTTAGTTAATTGATCAAAATGAATACTTGTGCAAAAACGACTTACATTTTTTGTGCATAATTATTATAATGATTGCGGTTTACATGTAGGTAATTTTACACACAAAAATATTAGTAGTTTATGTTAATTGGGTTTTCAGTTATGTATTCATTTCTTAATTAACATCATTATGGATTTATCATTGCCATTATCAATTCTAGGTTCATATAGGCCAAAATACCGCAATAGATTAATAACCAAAGAAAGAGTAGGCCAAGACCAATTATATCACGCACCTCGCAAGAAAATTCAAGAAAATGCAAGAATAAGACAGAACAGCAGATTTAAAGGTAAGAAAAAGAAAAACAAGTATAGACGTAACTAAGGGCAGAAAAGACACAAAAATATCCCTCACATAGCAAGAAAAATAAATAAATGAATAAATAAATAAAATCAAGATAATATCAAAATCAGGCAGAACTACAGATCTGAAAATACGAAAAGCAAGTAAACGTAAAAAGGAATATATATATATATATATATTATATATTATATATATATATATATATATATATATATATATATATATATATATATATATATATATACACTCTCTCTCGCAAGAAAACTCAAGAAAACCAAGACCCAAATAGAAATAAAGATCCAAAAAATAAGATAAAGAGAAATAAGGATTAAAAAAAAATAAAGATCCGAAAGAGAAGATCCAAAAAATAAGAAAGAGAAATAAAGATAAAAAAATAAGAAAGAAATAAAGATAAAAAAAATAAGATACAGCGAAATAAAGATTAAAAAAAAGATAAAGAGAAATAAAGATCCAAAAAATAAGAAAGAGAAATAAAGATAAAAAAATAAGATAAAGAGAAATAAAGATCCAAAAATAAAGATTAAAAAAATAAGACAAAGAGAAACAAAGATCCACAAAACAAGATAAAGAAAGCCAATCCGACGCCAACAAGGACAGGCGAATCTCCGGCGCCGAGCAAGACGGATGACGCAACGGCCGCCGGATCCGTCAAGAGTATGTCATGCTTCGAGAACTTTCTTCGTCGACTTTCCGGTTCCGGCTTTCGGGCTGGGCGGCTGCGGAATGCAAGTTTTTTTTTATTTGTTTTTATTGTATTTGTTTTGATTGTTATTGTTTCGTCGTTATCAATATTGTCGTTTCTGTTGGCATTATCAATGAAAGTGTTTTTTTTTATCACTATCATTACTGCTATTTCTTATGGTTGTTGTTGTTGCCATCAATATCATTATTGCTATTTCTTATTAATCCTCACTCCCATGATTGGCCATGTTATAATCGATATTACTATCATAATATCCATATCATTATCATCATCATAATTACCATTAAAATAATCATCAATATCACCATCTTCGTCATTAGTCTCTAATTATAACCACTATAATTAAATTCCACTACTCTCCCGAGAGGAATTTCTTCGATATGCTGACCGAGAAAGAGTTAATTAATTGATGGAATCTTAATTTCTCTTTAATTGTAATTATCAAATTGTTTCCAATTCCGTGTGATACGGAGAATCTTGATAAGTGCAAAATAAAATCTGTTCTATACTACACATTGTCTAAAAAAAAAAAAAAAAAAAAAAAAAAAAAAAAAAAAGTATGCAAAATATAATTTTTTTCTTTTTCTTTTTTGTATGTGAAATCTTGGAAGCTTCTAATGTTTTTCTTGACATTTGTAATAATAAAGGTAATTCAGTTTCGTGTAGAAGCATATAATATCTTTATCATTACGACATTAGATAAAACAATAAGTTAAAGTATGACTTGGACCGCCTAAGCAGCGCACAATCCATTCTCACAAATTATATAAAAAAGAAAGAAAAAAACACAAATGGTATAAAACAACAACAACAACAAAACATTAAACCCAATAAGGAAGAACAAAATGAAGCGATAGAACAAGAAAAGTAGTAATAGAAGAATGAAGAAAGAAAAATGACAACGAAGGATATAACACTGGGATATAAAAAGATAAAAAGATATCCCATGCATTCGTCTCCGAGACCGTTAACTTACAAGCCATATTTCTCGTTCAGTCGTTTACACGCAGAGTTCCAGCTTTTCTACCCACCCCCCCCCCCTCCCTCTATTCCTCTGCTTCTCTCTCTCCTCTCCTCTCCTCCTCTCCTCTCTCTCCTCTCCTCTCTACACCCTCTCTCTCTCCTCCTCTCCTCCTCCCCTCTTCTCCTATTTTCTCCTCTTTTCTTCCCAGCACCTCCCCCTCCCTCCTCTCTCCCCTTTTTCCTCTTCCTCCACGCTACTCTCTACTCCTTCTCTACCTCCTCCCCACCTCTCTTTTCTCCTTCTATCTTTTTTTTCTTACTTCCCAGCCCTCTCTCCCTTCTATTTCATCTACATTTCTCCTCTCTCTGTTCCTCCATCCTCCTCTCTACTCCTTCTCTACCTCCTCCACTCCCATCTTTCTTCTTTCCCTCCTTTCTTCCCAGACCCCCCTCCCCTTCTCTTTCCATCTACATTTCTCCCTCCTCTCCTCTTCCTCTACCCTCCTCTCTACTCCCTCTCTACTCCTTTCCAACCCCTCTTTCTCCACCCCCTTCCCTCCTTCTTCCCACCTACCCTCCCTTTTTCCTACCCCCCCTCTCCCCCTTCCTTCCCGTCCCTCCCTCCCACCTGCAGTTTTACAAGGCGTCGGGGAAGGCCGCGCTAGGACACACAAGGACACCGCCTGACCTACATATCGAGGGCGGTTTGACCTCTATACTCACACAATGGGGAAGGGGGGGGTTAATGGGGGGAAGGAGGGAGAGTGAAGGAAGGGAGGGGGGGGGCAGGGATTGGCTTGAGGTTTGCGGGGTGGAGGGTAGGGGGGAGGGAGGTGGGGATGGATATAAAGGTAAAGTGGAAGGCGGGGATGAAGTGGGGTGGTAGGGGGATTAGGTAGGGGAGGGGGGAGGGAAGAAACGAAGGAGGGAGGAAGGGAAGACGGGGTAGGGGGAGGGAAGGGGCAAAGGGTACCTGATTAATTTTGGGGTGTCAGGCATTTGGGTCGGAGGGAATTGGCGGTGCTGGGGGGTGGGGAGGGTGGGTGGGAGGGCAGGGAGAGGGGTCGGTCATGGGTTTAGCGGGGGAGGGTAATCCACAAGTACAGTCTAGGGGGGGGGGGGGGTCGAGGTGGTGTGCAGGTCGACTTGTACTGGCCTTAGGAGTTCAAGGAGGTGAAGAGAACCTGATATGAACAGCAGAGAGAGAGAGAGAGAGAGGGGGGGGGGGAGGGAGGGAGGGAGGGAGAAAAAGAAAGAAAGAGAGAGAGAGAGAGAGAGATGGAGAGAAAGAGGATTGTATGGAGAAAGAGGGAGAGAGATAAAAGAGAGAGAGAGAGAGAGAGATGCTGACAGACAGACGTGCAAAGAATGAGTGCAACGGCAAAAAAGGTATACAGTCATGCAGATAGACAAACAAATAAAAAGGAATGCCAGCGTAAAAACAGTAATTACAAACCGAATATGGTGTTTCAACTTTCACCTGAAGATAAGATTTCCGGAACTGCCCCTAGATATATTCCTTTCAGCAAGCTCCGCGAATCAAGGGACCCTGCGTATAAATGTTTACAAATATTTACCCACCCCGCGTGTCGCCGTGAAGATAAAACCTTTAAGAAAACAAAACTACAGCAGCGCTTATCTGATGAAACGCAGCATAGTTCGACATATAAGGAATTCCTACAGATACCAATCTCGCGGCTAATAAGGATACCCTTATACTCACGCTGCCTACTGACCTACATAGCCTAGCGTAGGCCTGCAGGGCATTAGGCCTCCCTGGTCACGCCGAACGTAAACCGCGGCGACTTTTTGACACAGGAAACGAACCGCATTCTTTGCTCTGCCTCTCATGTCCGTTGCTTGAGTTTCTTTCTGCTTGTTCCGGCTACTTAATCACATTCAATTGATTCAAGTGATTCAAGTAAAAAAAATCTATCATTATTACCATCACTTCCGCCATTACACCTCTGTTACTAATATGTTGCCATACACACAAAAAATAATAATAATAAAAAATAAAAAAATAAAATAAAATAAAGAAATAGAGAGAGAGAGAGAAAGAGAGAGAGAGAGAGAGAGAGAGAGAGAGAGAGAGAGAGAGAGAGAGAGAGAGAGAGAGAGAGAGAGAGAGAGAGAGAGAGAGAGAGAGAGAGAGAGAGAGAGAGAGAGAATACATATATACATATATATATATATATATATATATATATATATATATATATATATATATATATATATATATATATATATATATATATGAATAGCTAAAAGTCACCCATGTCATTCTCGTTTACGCCGATACATCCACGACGGTTATTACAACTAGGCCTACTAAACCCGCGAGCACTTAAGTCCTACAACTGTCATTAATTATACTATAACCACAACTATTACTAGAGCCTATTAAACATGTAAATGAACAAAAACACTTAAACAGATTTCACAACTATAAGAACAACATGAAATCCAAAACCACTACAGACTTTGCACTTCCCGAAATTTTCCTCATTGTAATCTATCAAATTGTTAGTTATTAAAGATATTAGAAGTTATTAAAGATGACTTCTAAGATTTTCTGATTTCAGTTCATGAGATAATTACCGAGTTTTGCATAATGACTGTACGGACATAAAAGTGAAAGAGACATAAACAAAGCGAAGGGATAAGTTTCCAAAGATAAGGGATGTGGGTTTTACTTCCTTAGGGTACAAGTTCATCGTGTATGAGGATGCCTTGATATCCGCATTGTGAACGGCACATGGCTGTGAGGATGCCTTGATATCCGCATTGTGATTACCTGGCTGTGAGGACGCCTTGATATCCGCATTGTGAACGGCACATGGATGAGGACGCTTGATATCCGCATTGAACGGCACATGCTGTGAGGATGCCTTGATATCCGCATTGTGAACGGCACATGAGATGATGATAATGACTATGAGGAATAAAGGCTCATTGATATCCGCATTGTGAACGTCACATGACTATGAGGATGCCTTGATATCCGCAAGGCTATTTTGTGTTCAAGGCAACTGGTTCTGATATCTGATTTATATTTTCATTGCCAATTAAGATTATTACAAGTTCATTAAAACTCAAAGGAGAACATTAATGATAATCAAAGGTAATAATGATGATAACGATGTGACTGATGATGCTGATAATAACAGTATTATCAGTATTCATTACAATAAATGTAGAAGAGATATGAATGACAGTAATAAAGACTTTGATACATACAACATCATACAGCAGATGTATGAATAGAAAAATTTCGGTTTCCAAATTCCGGAGCTGTAGTGTAGTCCTGACCTGCAGTAGTCTAGTGCTGGGAAGGTTCTTATTGTCCAACCCATTCTCATGTTCCCGACTTCTCTGTCTGTCTTTCTTTCTGTCTGACTGTCTGTCTGTCGATCTGTCTATCATTCTGTCTGTCTGTCTGTCTGTCTTTCTCTCTCTCTCTCTCTCTCTCTCTCTCTCTCTCTCTCTCTCTCTTCTCTCTCTCTCTCTCTCTCTCTCTCTCTCTCTCTCTCTCTCTCTCTCTCCTCTCTCTCTCTCTCTCTCTCCTCTCTCTCTCTCTCTCTCTCTCTCTCTCTCTCTCTCTCTCGTCATCTCTCTCTCTCCCTCCCTCC
>NW_020872479.1:301160-328660 GCF_003789085.1 Penaeus vannamei
CAAATACCAGAAGTGGAGGTGATTGTGGCCACAGAGCGGGAGACTCGTGTTGCTGGCTGAGGTACAGCTCTCACTTCTTTTTCTGGGGGTTTTGTCACCTGCTGTGTCATCATGTATTGTGTTGTTGGCTTTCCATTAGGTTCTGAGTGTATCGTTGAGGTTGGAGTAATTGAGCGCTGTTGCTGAGGCTGATAATGCCCATTGAGTTCTGCACCAGGGTTATGGTAAGAGGTATGGTAATTTTCAATAATGTTGCCTGCAGACCTTGATGAAGGCATCATGTTCTGGTAGCCTGGACGGTAAGGCTGCTCAAGCTGGTCAACAGACTTGGCTGTCTTTGTATCTTTGTAGTAACTTTGCTGGTAAGGATCTCTGGACTTTGTGTTATTGTGATCCGTCTGGATGATGGGATCAGTTGAAGCAACTGTGTATGGAGTGACAGAGCGAGAGGGTGTTTCATCATGATTGTTGTTTGCCAGCTTGTTGAGATACTCTCTCACTTTGTAATCTTCTGATTCTTGCTGAGGGGTGAGGTTCTCCGTTGAATAATACTGAAGATCATCGAGGGCTTTGTTCCTCTGTCTGGAGAAGGAAACAACATGAGGTCAGCCACAATGCCTTGGACCTCCATCCTCAATCTGAGGTACATACTGGCATCACCTCGTTCTAATCAAAATGGCCATAGTTTTTCCCTAGTTTGCTTTTCAAAAAAATTAACATTTTCCTACACATCTATTGCACAGAAATTAGAAAGAAAGGAATTACAAAATGAACATGGAAGGTACTAATGAGAACAAAAGGGTAATTAACTGTAACTTCTAATTGTTAGTTGAAGTATTCTACACATTGGTGCTTGGTGTCATAGATCTACTAGGAGGTGGATGGGCCAGTTTTGCTAAATATTCCCGTAAATCATCATCACCATCATCATCATCATCATCATCATCATCATCATCATCACCATCATCACCATCATCATCACCATGACCGTAACTGCGGCCACCGAATCTAAGAGCCTCTGTGTCCCTTTTGAAATACACCAGGTCTGTGAGCGCCTTGTTTCTCTGTCTGGGGTAGGAGTGCAATTTTAGTATGTAGCATTTAATGAAACCAAACGCATTTTTTTAACTGCATTTAGTGTTTTAGAAAGCTGACTTAAATGAAAATATATTTGTCTTTTATTATCAGGAGGATATGCTGGTGTAAAACCAAGATGAAATTTAGCTTAATCAAATTATGAACAAGTAACATTACTGGTTAATACCTATATTCTTAAATCATCAACTTTGAAGTTTACAATAAATGACAGAAAAGAAGTGAAGTAACATGTAAGGCAAAAGTGTCAAAGATAAAGAACATGAAAAAATGTACCATAAGGAATGTAAACATGTAAATAATAATGTAGCTACAGTTGTGGTGTACCTGTCAACACTGATGATGATACCAAGAATGACAAGAATATTATATTTTAATCCGTTTAATGTTGAATGATGGAGCTGGGCCATTAACAAAATACATTATCTACTTTGCATGCACATGAATTTCATAATCATTACTTAACTCTGACCTTTACATAAAGCTGAACAAATTACAGATTTCCAGTAGACCTTTTGTTAGTCCCTTTAGTTACAAAAAAAGTCCAAGGTGTGTTGTGTTTATTGTGGAAAGAAGAAATGTGTAAATGTTCTGTAGAATTATATTTTGTGTCAGTAATCAATGCAAATAGACTATCTACAAAAAATTACTCTGGGTAATTATAAAAGCAGGAATTTATTTTGTTTAGCATAAAGTTATGCATTTACAAATTACTAGCATAATACTCAAGGAACTAAGTCCTTATTAGATTGAAGAACTCCCCACAAAATAATCTTCCAACATTCCTCAAGGCATCTGTATTCATTAGTACACTCAGACACAGTAATTCCTAATCACTTAACTAGAATGCATTTTGTCATTTGAACTAATAACAATGTATGGAGGAGCTATTGCATACTATAGTAGAATGCCCTCAGCAGTTAAATGAATTACCCTAATTATAATACACAATGAGAAACCATATTAGTAAAATGCCAATCCATGAAACTGTGTTGCAGACTATTCATACAAATAAATAAATGTATATACTGGAGAGTCTTAAGAAATGTTTAAATACATTTCGGACTGCAGTAATTAGCTTTAAATGTGACAAATTTCAAAGTATGGTCTGTTTTGAGTTACAGGTATGTCTATGAACTTCAGAAATAGTATGAATATTCAAATCCTGTTTTTTCTTGCCCTTTATCTTAGAAACAAAACAACTGTATGAATGACTTCTATTTACAAAATCTTAGTATGAATAAAGTAGGCAAATCTATGACAGCCTTGTATACAAAAGTTGTTATACTGTGAATCCGAAAAAGGAAAACAAGGGGATACAAAGTGGGAAAGTAAAGACAAGGTATTTCTTTCATGTTGTAAAGCCTGTAGGTTGACGGAACATGTAGAAGAATATTTTGGTGGTTAGAGAAGAACTGAGAGTAGAGGAAAGAGAAGTAATGCAATTTTGAAAAATGAGCCCAATAATTTTCAAAATTTATTTACAAAAGAATAATTGTCCTTTGTCTATAAATAGGTTCAAGTATTTTGCCATGCATATATATATACTTTTTCTGTAAAATATATAAACATATAATGCATAAAGAAAATAATCATAATAATAAGTATGAAATAAGTATACATTATGCAGTAAGTCACATCATGCTGTTACAAATAGGCAGACATGCTTAAATGATGCATGTCATCTGTTATGTTATACACATGTTACAAGCTTCCTTATGCTATAAACTTTGATACCCAAAATGTAAAAGTGCAACAGAGGGCACAGATCAAGAGTAATAAAAATAGTAATTAATTAAGGGTTTGACTGTTTCTCTACAGGCAACAACTACTTCAGCTTCCTTTATATTCTCTTTTGTCTAACTAACAGATGTCATGCTCTTTTCAAAAGCTCTTTGGACTTAACCTTTCAGTCCTTAACTGCAAAAGAATAAAACATGCCAGTAAATCATGCAAACCAAACTTTCAAACTCACCTCACTGTGCAATATTGAAATACCTGAAGTGTTATTTGTTGAAAGTAACTGGGATCAATTTGAGGATAGCTAATATAATCCTGACTTCAGAACAAAACAAAAAACATATTTCAGTTACTGAAACTGTTTAAAAAATGAGGAAACAAGCCATGTGTTCTACTCATCAATAAACTAGAATATACATGAAAAATGAGAAACATCTGATGACACTGTACACGAGCATGATCAAATAAAGATAACTCACCTTACATTAATCCTTACTCTGCGCAGGTAAAGAACCTCCTTCATTAACCAGTGCAAAGAACTTACCCAAGTTTCCAACAGCTTTAATATGTGCATTCCCAACAAAGATGGATTATTGGCCTTACCGTTCCACTTTACAAAGCATATTATAACAAAATGTAAAAGCAAGCTAAAATAACAGCTAAACTTTTTATCTTTAATCTTGAACCTAATATAATCATGTTCATTGAAAACTGAAACCTATGGAAATATTTAAGAGCCTTAAACAAAGGTAGCATGTACTCTTAACTCCTGTCCTTACAAAATCAAGTTAAGTATCTTATGTATCCAATTTTTTCTTCATCATAACTCAACAATTATTAAAAATATCACAATCAAAGCAAAGCTACTTTTGCAGCTAGGATATTGAGCTTACCTCTTGGCAGACTTCCACAGTCCACAACAGACAAAGAGAATCACCAGGAGGAAAACAGCTACAGCAGCAGCTCCATAAAATGCTGCAACTATTGGCTCAGTCATATGAATCCACGGCTGCAAAAAACAATTCAGATTTATAATTTGTTCTCTGGCTTTTAAGAATGATAACAAGGATAAATTAAGCGCTTCTATTCAATTTGAAAAAAAAACTATGGAAGTTTTGTCATAAATAATTCAATGAAATGTAGTTTAGAATATCCTAAACCTAAATAGGAGACATTTATTCTAATTATTCAAGTCTATAAGGAATGAAGTCATGCACATCCAATGCTGTTCTCAGATCAACTGCCAGAAAATACATTTATTATTGGTCATGTTAATTTGAACTTTCATCAATGAAATAAGCTATGATACATCTATATTAATGCCTTCAGCCTCACAACAGTAGTGCATGAATGTGACTATTTCAAAGCTTTTCTTTTAGATGGAACTTTAAATTAACAAAATATGTAAAAAACAATTTTAGGTTATTGGTCCAAGAACATCTTTGAACAATCATACCCTTAAATGTACTATGGTGCAGTGAGGAATAGAAAAATGATGCAAATGGCCTTAATCTTACTGGCATGTTAACAAGTAACTGAAAAATTGCATTTAAAAAATCGAGTCCTTACATTTATAGGTGGAGGGACAGTTGGCACCCATTCCCTCACCACCTGTGGCATATAGGTGGTCCAGAAGGTGTTGTAGGTCTGACGGTAGTTATAATGCATTGAAGTGTTAAAGGTGGTGTTGATGCTTAGGTACTTGAGATTCCCTTCTAACACTGGCTCCCAATTCACCTTGATGATTTGTACTTGAGTCTGAGTTGGGTTGCTGTGGAGGGAGAGCAAGGAGGGTGATTACAGGGCAACTGAAGATAGCTGAAACTGAGAGGGAAAATAGAAAAGGAAGAAGTAAAAGTGGAAAGAGGAGAAGGGTACAAATAAAGTAAAAATAAAAAGAAAGAGAGAGGAGAGGGAGGAGAAGAATAGCAGCTGCAATAGCAGAAGTGAAAAAATGGAAGAAAGGGGAAAACAAGGATATTTCCATCCATTTAGAAATCCATATAAAAATCCATTTCACTCACCCCCATTTGGCAAAGTTGACGAAAGTCTTCATCATGAACTCAGAAATGTTCCTGTCACCTTCACTCCAAAGGTTCCTGGCAACACGAATGCTCTCAGGGAAAAACTCTGGGTCCATGAAGGGAGCACCAAATACAAAGTAATACTCGATGTTGTTGGGAACCTGTGATAAATGATAATAATGAAGGATATTGTTGATGGAGATTACCATTACTATCATGGCCATCATAATTACTGCTCTCATTATTACTATGACAATAAATCTCTTACTATAATAATAATAATGATGCTACTGTCTATCATCATGATTAACCCTTCATTAAAAGGATAATGTAGTACTGTTACTATTCCATAAATCTTAAAAACAAAACCAGTGTTTCAACAACAGTAAGTTGACTTCTACATACCTCTCTCCAATAGTCCAGTTTAAGTGCGTCCACAGTGGTATTAAGTAATAGGTAGGAACACTCCTCTTCCCAGTGGAGTTCACGAGGACCTTCACCATTTGGTCGACGCCGGATTTGTAAAGAGCATCTGACAACAACTGTAAAGGAGAAAATATCTGTATTGTTTTTCTTGAAAATATTTGTACTATATAAATACCATGTAATTTTTTTATTCTGTAAATATATACATACACACTTACAGATAGAAAGATAGATAGATAGATAGAGATATAGATATATATAAAAATATACAAAATATACACCACTATTTCGAAGTATTTCAAGATAAAGAGCAAAATATCTAAAGAACAACATACATCAACATATTGTTCTCGAATATGGGTAGTGTTGTGGGGATCCGGGCCGTAGGTGTACATCCACTTAATGGCATCATAAGCACCTTCGGGATTGAGTGAGTAGTTGTAGTGTTTGACCCACTCTTTGACCCGCTCGTTGAAGAAGTCCTCTGTCACCTCATACCGTTCGCGGATGAGTCTGTTGTCGTCGACTGGCGGGAATAGAGAAGTCTTAATGTCTCTCTCTCTCTCTCTCTCTCTCTCTCTCTCTCTCTCTCTCTCTCTCTCTCTCTCTCTCTCTCTCTCTCACTTAATAATGTTAATATTGATAATGGGTAGTATAAGAATATTTCACTTTGCTTGCATTTCACTAAATTTGCACTGATATATAAAAGAAGGAAAAAATATGAGAACGGAATACTCACAAACCATTTTCGCTGCTTCGTTCCTATTAACACCCGTCAGATAATGGAGGTCAGAGTGGTGATGATTTTTCTCGTAGAGTTTTATGGGCAGTTCGGGCAGGATGTGCCAGTCCTCTTCCTTCCAGTCCTCGTACCAGTCGTCTCCCGGAACACGGAACTTGGAGTCGACCGTCGGGCCCCACGCGAACGTGCCGATGTCCGGCTGTTGGCGGAGGTCGAGTTAGCCGCTAGAAATATCGACTCGAGGGGGGACAGTTTACGACCCTTGCACACTGTTTGTAAGTACGGTGGGATATGAAGAATGAGAGGGAATAGATTCTTTCGCCTGTTTGGGGTTTCACTAAAAAACGTTTTCAACCAAACCTTTATTGGGGCTGAAGCTAGTTCTTCATAGCTGCGACGGTTGAGACACTGAAGTAGTTTATACGACGATTCTACTGTACAGCCAACCTCAAGACCATACACGCGAGAAGTATTCTGAACTCTGTAAATGTCATCAATTGCTGCCCAGTCCGCTAAGGGCGAGCCACTCTAGAAAAGAAGAAAACAATATTTCATAAGGTTTTATTCTAATATGCTAATTATGTTCATGAAGTTCGCGTGGTGAAACTCACGAAAAAAAAAATACCCTCATTCCATTGAATATTCTACATTTTAGCAAAACTGCTACGAAGATGCACTCCTTTTCTGATGAAGGCGGCCAAGCTCACGCGGCCAAGCTCACCTCCGCCAGCACCTGATGAACCCAGTCCTTGGTCTTGGGCAGGACGGCCAGAATCCCCGCCATGGCCCCTCCCGCCCCCGGGCCGAACACCGTGATCTTCTGCGGGTCTCCGTTGAAGAACCGGATGTTCCTGTAGACCCACTCCAGCGCCATGGCCATGTCCATCAGCCCGTAGTTCCCAGGGGAGTTTTCGTCTCCCGTGCTCAAGAAACCTGCAATTTCCAAAGGGGTATTCTGTGATTTTAATGAATTGCAAAACGCGTCGCGATGCCAACCAGCAATGCCAACAACACCTCACGCCATGAAGCCCAACCCACACTCACTGACCTAGCGCACCCAGTCTGTAGTTGAAGGTAACCACCACCACTTCCCCCCAGCCCGCCAGCATGTGTCCCGGGAACTGGTTGCTGGCGCCGTGCTCCAGGTCCCCGCCGTGGATGTAGAACATGACTGGGTACTGGTCAGTCACGCCGATGGATATCTGCACGAAAACGAACCAGATGTACTTTTTGCTTTCATTTGATTTTACAAGTGGCCAAAAATGTGTATCATCAGTACTAAAAGAATCACTGTATATGAATTGAGTAGGTTTCAATATCTCAAGGACAATAATTATTCAGACCTGCATACTAATATACCAAGACAAGTATTTTTACTAATTCTATAAAAAAAGAAAAAAACTTGCCGACGGCGTAAATATATTGAGGTACAGGCAGTCTTCGTGAATCCCGTTCCTGATGCCATTCGAAGAACCGATGTACTTCAAGTTCTGCGGGCAGGCTGGCCGGTAGTCGAGGGCCTGCCACGTGCTGAACCAGTGCTGAACATACCTTGGAGGCTGTGCAAAAGAGACAGTAAATTAATCAACATATCAATATATATTTTTAATCTACTTAAGTATCTCGAATGTTGTCCTGATAAGCAGGAAGAGGAAATACTGTTTATACTCTTTATCATACCATTAAACTTTTTCACATATTCCTTTACGAAGTGTTCTCTCCGCGTCTTCCCTCTCGCCCGCGCGCCTCGGCCCTTTCTTTCGCGCCAAATCTAACCTTGGACTTCAACGCAGCCGTAAATAATTATCTAAAGCGCTTTTCACTCATCTTGCTTATTTTTCACAGTGTCTTTCCATGTGTCTAATACTTCTACTGCTGTCAGATTTTTTTTTCTCAAAGATTGTATATTATGACTATTAGTACTGATAGCTTACTAATTATATGATAATGGATTAGAAAAATATTTAGAATTAGAATAACAAAGTATATATCACTGATTATAATAATAATAATGAATGATAATGATGATGATGAATGATGATGATGATGATGATGATGATGATATTAATTATCAATGATAATAATAGAAATAATAATAATAATAATAATAATAATAATAATAATAATAATAACAATAATAATGATAATAATATAATATCATTAACAATAATAAAAACAGTAATAATGGTAATAATAAATAATAAAACCAATGACCATTATAGTATTATTATTGATAATAGTAATAATAATAATAATAATAATAATAATAATAATAACAATAATGACAATAATAATAATAATAGTGTTATTATCATTAATAATAATAACAATAGTATTAATAATAATAATAATAAGAAGAAGAAGAAGAAAGAAGAAAATTGATAATAATAATAATAATAAAAGCAATGATGATAATAATATGAAGACGAATGATAATGATAATAATAATTATAATAATAATTATAATAACAATAACCATAATAATAATAATAATAAGAAGAAGTAATAATAATAATAATAATAATAATAATAATAATAATAATAATAATAATAATAAATAAATATGATAATAATAATAATAATAATATAATAATAATAATAATAATAATAATAATGATAATGGTAATAATAAAAATGATAATGATGAAAATAGTAATAATAATAACAATAATAATAAATACAACAGCAACAACGACAGTACTGCTATGATCAGTAGCAATAATAATAACTATAATAATATTAATAACAATAATAATAATAATAATAATAATAATAATAATAATAATAATAATAATAATAATAATAATAATCATAATAATGATAATAATAGTAATGACAAAAAATAAAATAATAATAATAATAATAATAATAATAATAATAATAATAATAATGATAATATTAATAACAATAATAATAATAATGATATATCGTAAATAATAATAATATGACTAAGAATTGTTAAGAAATATCAACCGGCTTATCAGCATCATATCATGTTAACATCAACGCCAATGACGAAATCATCCTCGTGCTCATTATCATATAAACCGTCAGTACTAACGAATAAACGCATGAAAAGGAGATTGTAGATCAAGACAACAAAACACCAGCACGTAATACTCTCTCCCTTTCACAAATACGCTCCGTGGGTTTCCATTCATCTTTCCTCGCCCTCCTTCTTGTCATGTCACGGCAGTGTGAACAGCAACGTGTCCGTGACAACCAAGCAAACGTTTGTGTTTAGACAGGAATAACAACTTTTGGAAGTGAAAGCATGGGCCGCGATCGCATTTACAGTGTTGCCACGTGTACGGGTACTTTAGCGCACGGTTCTCTTGTCTCTCGCTTTGTCTTGTCTTTTCCCTTTAATTCTAAGTTGTGAGGATGTACTCGCTGTTTAAGGCGTACGTAAATTATGTAAAGTATGATCTGATATTTGTTTAGGCCTTCTTGTTTGCTTTCTGGAACAAAAACGGTCGTAAATTGGGCCGAAATATTCCCCAAGGTCAGAGGCTCGCTGACGCTTTAGATCTAGGGACGCTCGTCTGTGGGCCCATCTTGATACTAGCTACGTTACAGGGTTTACCAGTGTTATTTTCCTAATATTATTAATCTTAAATAATATGCTTTCTACTATAATCTTGAGTTAGACGACGGAAAAAATGACCCAATGATATACCCCGTTTGTGATGTAATAGACCATCGAGCAGAGGCGTGCATTGATGCAGGAAGGTAGAAGCTGTGCATAGATTCTCAGACGCTGCCTCGCCTCACCCACACGGACGCCACAGTGAACTCTGTATCTCATGCCCTCTCCCCCTGCCCCCTCTCCCTGGTTTCCTCCCCCGCTCTCACCTCACGCCCTACGCCCTTCAGCTCCCCTTATTTTCCTGGTGTCATCTTCACCTCCTGAATAAAGTCTTTTAAGCTTTAAATCCCTTTATTTCCCTTGGGCACTTCTTACCAAACGCGGAAAACGAAGGGCGGTTCCTGTCCACTGTGTCTGCGATTTTAAGGTCAAGCGGACTCTACGCATTTGCTGCATCGCCTGAGAAAGAAGTGTCTTTGGTAAACGCATAATCTTTACGACATCTAGATGCAAGAGTCAATAAATAGACAAAGTTTCCCTTTAGAGCTAAAAGAAAATGTCGCCTGCTAACAAAGAAACACTAACATGCACGGCACGTACTAAACCCTTTTGCCGCACTTAACAATGAGCGGAACGGCATGGTGTCCATGTTGATGTTCAAGAATAAAGAGAAAACAAGAAGACAAAGGAATTTCCTGGTGTGACCAAAGCTTCTTTATGAGTCATTGGTTCTCTGGATCAGCCGCTGCCCAGGAGTGCCTCATGACGTCATTCTAGGAACTTTATCAGGCTGACGGTTCTGTATAACCTATGAGTCAATCGCACCAGGGTATTCATAATCACACTAAAGATCAGATATTTAGAGTTTGTTTATCTTAAGATGAAGTTTGAAGGCTATTGTGGCAGTGGTGAAAGTGTGACGAAATGAAAAGTTAGAAAGTGTGTTTGTTCTCTTTTTAATTCTCGGCTGTGACTGGCAGATGATCAACATTTCTGAAAGACAGAAGTCAAATTGGCTTATAAATGCGGCTTGCTGACCCGATATCGAAGAACCAACGGGATCCTAGAACGTGAAATGCCTGATAATTGTTAATGATAATAATGAGGACCTTCAGAATCACGGTCATGATAATGATATACTACATGGTTACACGTACCACTGACACATCTGCAACAACACTAATAATAATATTAATAATAATAATAATAATGATTATTATTTTTTTTTTACTATCATTATTATAACTAATGATAGTAATGATGAAAATGACAGTAATATAATATTAATGGTTTCTGCTAAATCATTACAATAAGAAAAGTTATCAGTGTTAACATTATACACCAGAGAATTCAATTACCTTTACTTTTATCAATATGATAATCATAATTGCATTTACGGTTATCATTTGATCAATATGATTACGGTTTATTCTTTTCATTCTAATTATAACTATCATCAAAACTCTTATTCTGTTCTTATTACCGTTAGCAATAACAATTTATAGAGATAGATAGATGGATAGAAAGATTATTTTCCATGTTATCATTCTTGTTATTATCACCTTCACATCTTTATCATAAAAATCACATTGATTACAGTAATTATAGCAATCGTGTTTATACTAATAATCATTCATTATAATAATTATGGCAATAATATTTATTTTAACAGTCATAGTAGGCCTACTCATCGTCATAATCATTATTCCCATTTCATCATCAGTGTTATCATCTCATCGTCACCACACTTACTTCGTTATCATCACCACTATCATTATCATTATGGTTGTAATTAGTATCGCTATTATTGTACCTGTGTAACTGTCATTTGCATCAACATTACTATCCTTAGCAGGAACAATATCTAATTTGCGTGTTATATATACAAAGAAAAAAGAAAGACTAATTGACCCAGTCACTGAACACGTGTTGTAAATTTGCTCTAAATATTTATTCGTGAATAAAACAATGAATCTAACAACTTTATTCTATACAAAATTATAATGGTAATAATGATAGAAATGTTGTAATGATCATGATGATTGTGATGATGATGATGATGATGATGATGATGATGATGATGATGATGATGATGATGATGATGACGAGGACGAGGACAATGATGAAATGATGGCGATGATGATGATATTGACGATGACGATGACGATGATGACGACAACGACGACAATGATAACGACGACGGCGATAGCGATGGCGATGATGAAAATAACAAAACAAAAGTAAAGACGAAAAATAAACCTCAGCTGGGAATCCGTCGAAAGAAAACCGAGACGAAGGCTTAATCCGGCTCAAATCGAACCACTTTCCTCTTCATCATGCAGACCGCAGGCTTTTCGAAAAAAAACGACACCTTAGCAATACTTTTTGTTGGAATAATGCAAAATCAGCAGCAGATTTTGTGGCGCGAACATCGATCTTGGGCAGACATTTTGCTTTTTTTGGCTTTGTCATTGATTTCATATCCGTTGGCACAAAAAAGGGAAGCTCGCCTCGTAAATTATGACAATTTCCGTCGATTCTGTGTGGATAACACTTTTTACGGTGAGTGTCATATAGTTTGTGGTTAAACATTGAATATCTACAGCTGCATCTCTTTTTTTCTTTCTTTATATCTCTCTCTTTCGTTTTCTTTTTCTTTTTTCTTTTTCTTTTTCTTTTTCGTTTTTTTCTTTCTCTCACTCTCTCTCTCTCTTTCTTTCTCTCTTTCTCTCTCTTTCCTTCTTTCTCTTTCTCTTTCTCTTTCTCTTTCTCTTTCTCTCTCTCTCTCTCTTTCTCTCTTTCTTTCTTTTTCTTTCTCTCTCTCTCTCTCTCTCTCTCTTCTCTCTCTCTCTCTCTCTCTTCTCTCTCTCTCTCTCTCTCTCTCTCTCTCTCTCTCTCTCTCTCTCTCTCTCTCTCCCTCCTTCCCTCTCAAAACGCCATCAGTAGAACTGACGCTACTAGAACTAAAGGCAACACGTTCGATAATATGTAGCGGGAATTTAGCCTCTTTTAATGCAGACGTGCACCACTTAACCTCGTAAGTATCTGTGAACCAACAATGAACTTTGCCAAAGTTCACTTGTTGTGAATTACTCAACTGAAAACTTCAGGGGAAATTATAGGGCTGATTGATGGACGCTTACGAACATGGCTAGGCTGTAGTTTCCATCCTAGCTAAGTTATACAGCGTCTGCCTATTGTTACCATGGAAACCGCGTTCTCATCGCCCTTGCCCCGCGAAGGTAAGATCATGTGAACAACATAAGCGGTCAATAATCGTCGCTTTGCTCTATTCATTCGATTTACGCACGTCAGGTAACAGGCACACATGCGAACGCGAATCATTATTGTTCTTCGGGCCTTGTATGAAATAAACATGCTCCCCTCTAAAAAAAAAAAATAAATAAATAAATAAATAAATAAAATAAAAAATCTGCACAACTAAGATATGGACATAAGCTACCTCACACTCAAGCAGAAATATATCATTCCACGCGCAGAGAAAATGATCTTATATACAATTAACATTACCTAATACAAACATAAACATAAATATCAAAACAAACACAGAACATGAACATACATGCATGAAACTAACAAAAGCAGTACACACATAAATTGTCAATAACACACTTAAAACAACATTAGCAAACACACACACACACAAATGAAGGTAGCACAGTCTATTACACACACAGACAATACATGACAAAACAATATGCAAAAGTTTATGCAAAAATGGTCAGTATGATACATAGATATAAAAAAGGCGAAGCTGACGACGCTAGAACTTTTCACGCGCAAAACAAAGACATACTTAAGCAAATTATCCAAACCAAGACGCTAACAGAGCAACGCGTGGAACCCTGCGTAATGTTTTACCAAGCCGGCACATGCACAGCTGTGTGCGGGCAAAGGTAGTCAATCTATTGATTATGAGTGTCTCGGTGATTCAAATAAGGTGCGGGTATAGTGGCTGTGTCTGTGCCTCTTGTTCCGTCTCTTGCTCCATTTTTCTAGCTTAATTTTTATCCATGTTTCTTTTGATACCTTTTCGGTTCCTTCCCCTTTGGTTCTACAATTTTCTTCGTTCACTGTTAAGTTCCCCAACATCTTCGGCTGAACATTTTCCTTTCCACCCTTCCCTATCACTTATTCATCTCCCTCTCTCCTTCCCCTCACGTTCCTCTGAAATACGAGCAGCTAACCACACAGCGTTGTGACCTCGTACTACACGTGCAAATATACCCAAGTATACGATTTAACTTCATTGCTCACTGTGGCTGTTCCCCTATTCCTCTTTTGCCTACGTTATACTGCTAGTGTCCATGAGTACACAAATATACATAAATATACAAAAAATGTATAAGAAATATAGCCCAAACTACACGCTCAGACAGTTTTTGGAGCTGACACGAACTTTGCTGAGGTCGGCGTCACTTTTTGTCCGTCTGGTCGCCTGCCTGCCCCCTGCCATCGGTTCACCCGCCTATCGATCCTTATATACAGGAAGCGGAAAGAGTATTCGCATTTTGGGGCTTCATAAATATGTGTCGGCCATGTTGATAAATGTGTGTGCATGTCCGTACCCTTTGTAGTGTGTGCGTGTATGTGCGTAATAACGGACAACAATGCCTGTCTTTCTTTCTCTCTCTCTCTCTCTTTCTCTTTTTGTCTCTTTGTTCTTTTTTCGCTTCGTTTTCGCTCTTCTCTCTCTCTCTCTCTCTCTCTCTCTCTCTCTCTCTCTCTCTCTCTCTCTCTCTCTCTCTCTCTCTCTCTCTCTTTTACTGCTACTTCTTTTCTTTTCATTTTCATTTTCATTCTCCTTCTCTTCTTTCTCCCTCTTCTCTTAAACCTCCCTATCCCTTTGCCTCTTCCTCTTCTTCTCTTCCTCTTTCTTTTTTTCTCCCTCTCCCTCTCCATCCCCCTCTCCCTCTTCCACTCCCTCTCCCTCGCACCTTCACCTCTCCCCTCCTCTCTCGCCCTCACCCGCCCCCTCTCCTCACTATCGATGATACGAATGTTGTTGAGGTCAGCTGATCTTTTTGACCGTCTGCCTGCCTGTCTTCGTCCTCCCTCCTGCTTGCCTGCTTGCGTGCAGCCGGAACACCTTCCAACCACCCACTTCGCGCTGATGTCAGGCACGGCCATGCACCGGCCGCCCGCAATGGGATTTCTAGTTCATTGCTGTTCAGATCCGTTCCGCGTTCACAAGAGGACACGGAACCGCCATGAAAGTGCAGAATAAACAGAAAATAACAAATCAAATAAGGGAGAAGACGAGAACTTCTATGTCCTCCTGCGCGGCGTTAAATGAGGCAGGACAGATTCCTCACTCCGACTTCCGGTCAGACTGTCACGGTCTCATGCACTGTCTCACACGCCCGCGGACCGACCACTAAGGGCGTTGCTATGATAGAATTTGCACGTCCGACTGAGCCTTATGGTGGCGACGAGACAGATCAACGGACGGCCTACCCGGCTATCATGCAGGGCGGATCGGGGCGTCAGTGGACGTTTATGGCACTGTACGGCGGGGGTGTTCTGTGTGTGTGTGTGTGTGTGTGTGTGTGTGTGTGTGTGTGTGTGTGTGTGTGTGTGTGTGTGTGTCTGTGTGTCGTGTTGTGTGTGTGTGTGTTGTGTGGTGTGTGTGTGTGTGTTGTCTGTGTGTGTGTCTGTTGTCTGTGTGTGTGTCTGTTGTCTGTGTGTGTGTCTGTTGTCTGTGTGTGTGCGACGCACGTGTGTGTGTGCGCGCGCGCGCGTGTGTGTGTGTGTGTGTGTCTGTGTGAGTGTGTGTGTGTGTGTGTGTGTGTGTGTGAGTGTGTGTGTGTCTGTGGTGTGTGTGTGTGTGTGTGTGTGTGTGTGTCTGTGTGTGTGTGTGTGTTGTGTGTGTGTGTGTGTGTGGTGTGTTCCTCCTCGTGTTGCAGACTGCTGACAATATGCAAGGTGCAATATCCACCTTGCATCTCCTTGTGTTACATCAATCAGAATGTTGCAAACATCCACCATCAGCACTGCAACCGGCACGCGATGCAATTTTGATCGTTTTCCAATACCTACACTAATGCTGCACATCTTACGCCACCTCAGAGCCTGATATCAGCACACCACGCAGCAAAAATCGAACGAAAGGACTGCAGTATCCAGCCTCTAACCGAACACCAGAAACGGCCCGTCTATCCACTCGCTAGCGCCGTGAATAAGAGAGACTACGAGCCGGTGGACAGAACATCTCATGCATTCCCTCGGCGCCGCGACCGAGAACGTTGCAAACAGGTAAACGTCCGGGCTCCCTAGACACGTGGGATCGCGTTACCCGGCTCCCCTTCCACCCCCGCTGCCAGCTCCCTGGCCCCCGCGCCGCCCAGAAGCTTTGAAAGCTTCCCTCCGCCCAGAATTGAGCTTCCCTCCGCCCAGAATTGAGCTTCCCTCCGCCCAGAATTGAGCTTCCCTCCGCCCAGAATTGAGCTTCCCCCCCAGAATTGAGCTTCCCTCCGCCCAGAATTGAGCTCCTCTCGCCCAGAATGAGCCCAGAATTCCCACCGCCCAGATTAGCTTCCGCCCAGAATTGAGCCCCTCCGCCCAGATTGAGCTTCCCGCCAGAATTGAGCTTCCCTCCGCCCAGAATTGAGCTTCCCTCCGCCTAGAATTGAGCTCCCCACCGCCCAGAATTTAGCTTCTCACCGCCCAGAATTTAACTTCCCTCCGCCCTGAATTGAGCTTCCCTCCGCCCAGAATTTAGCTTCCATTTCTTCCCACTTTCACCCACTGCAGGTCCTTCTGCCTTGTCCCGTCTCCAAGCTTTCCACCTCTGCCTCTTCCTCGCTCTCCTTTTCCCCTATCTTTCTCTCCTTCTTCTCCCTCTCCCCATCTACTTTTTTTGCCCTTTCCCTTTCCTTCTCCCACTCCCCTACCCCTGCCACTTCCCTTTCTCCTCCTCCTCTCTCTTCCTCTATCCTACCACGTCCCTCTTCCCTCCCTTTCTCTCTCTCTCCCCTACCACTTCCGTCTCCACTCCCTTTCCCCCTACCATTTCCCTCTCCTCTCCCTCTCCCCTACCATTTCTCTCTCCTCTCCCTCTCCCGACCACTATCCTCTCCTCTCCCTCTCCCCTACCACTTCCCTCTCCTCTTCCTCTTCCCCCTACCTCTACCCTCTCCTCTCCCTTCCCCCTCCCCCCAACCTCTTCCCTCTTCACTCCCTTTAACTTACCACTTCCCTCTTCTCTCCCTCTTCCTTACCCTCATCTTCCCCTCCACTTGTCCCTCCCATTCCCTCTCCTTCTAACCCCCCCCCCCCCCCGCCTAACTGCTCCTCCTCCCGTGACTTAAAACTCAACTCCATTCATACTTTTCGCCTTTACACCACTCCTCTTGATCCTCGCCCGCCGCCCATACCGTAACGCGCCATTCACGTAACACTGACATGGATCATCCTTGCAGACGGCGTGAATGCGTAACACTGGCGTCGCTGTGACGTATCACTACCGCGGTCGGCAGCGGAGTGTGACGGGCGGGGGGGTGGGGAGCGGCGGGGGGGGGGGGTGTCGCTCAGCCTGTTCTATTACCTCACGACAAATGCTGTCTCTTTCTGATCTATATCTCCACGTCTCTGTCTCTGTTTCTCCCTGCTTCTATCTCTTTCTTCCCTCCCCTCCAGTCTTATCAGTCTTTGTGTGAGTCTCTCTCTCTCTCCCTCTCTCTGCTTCTTGGCATGCCTTCCCTTGCATTTGCCTCCGTTTCGGGTCTCTGTCTCTGCCTCTAGCTGTCTGTCTGTCTGCTGTCTGTCTGTCTGTCTGTCTCTGTTTGTCTGTCTGTCTGTCTGTTTGTCTATCTGTCTCTGTCTGTCTGTCTGTCTGTCTATATCTGTCTGTCTGTCTGTGTCTGTCTCTACCTGTATGTATGTCTCTGTCTGTTTGTCTGTTTGTCTGTCTCTGTCTGTCTGTCTGTCCCTGTCTGTCTCTGTCTGTCTGTCTGTCTGTGTCTGTCTGTGTCTATGTGTATGTTAATGTCTATATCTGTCTATATCTATATGTCTATATCTATATCTATGTCTATATCTATATCTATGTCTATGTCTATGTCTATGTCTGTGTCTGTGTCTGTCTCTCTCTTCCTCCGACACATTATTTTGCCATGCACTAAAGCTGCTGAACGTCGACAACTAAACCAAAAACTTCCCCTTCCCGCGAGACGGCACCTGGCACTTCCCAGACGTAAACAAAGGATTTTCTTTCTTCATAAATAAAAAAGAACAAAAAATGAAGAACTTGTACGTCTCTTTATCCCTCTCCTTTCCCCTCTCCCTCTCCCTCTGTGTGTGTGTGTGTGTGTGTGTGTGTGTGTGTGTGTGTGTGTGTGTGTGTGTGTGTGTGTGTGTGTGTGTGTGTGTGTGTGTGTGTGTGTGTGTGTGTGTGTATGTGTGTGTGTATGTGTGTGTGTGTGTGTGTGTGTGTGTGTGTGTGTGTGTGTGTGTGTGTGTGTGTGTGTGTGTGTGTGTGTGTGTGTGTGTGTGTGTGTGTGTACCTGTATATATATCCTTTTTTACACCCAACATTGGGTGATAATCCGACCGAGTTCCTTGAATCCGTCATCGTCTCTACCAGCCCTTATAGTTCCGCTCCCGTCCCCTTCCTCCCTCCTGCTTGACCTTGGCGCGGCCCGAGCGAGCAGTAGCAGAGTAGCGCGCGAGGCCGCCCGACGCCGGACGCGCCTGCCCTCGCCTTCGGCCGCGACGCAACGCGAAACCACATCCTGTCCCCTGCGCCTCCGTTGGCCGCTTGCGGTCGAGCTGCATTGCTTCTTCAGGCGATCTTCAGGTCTTAAATGGGGGGGGGGCGGTTTTGGAGCAGAAAAATAAAATGGGAAAGATAAAATAGAGGACGAGGCAGAAAAAAGGAGAGATTTGTGGCAGTGGTTAAACAGTTCATGCAAGACAAAAAGACACAATTTGGATTTCGAGAAAGAGAAACACGGGATGAGAAATCACAAAACTAAAGAGAAAAAAACAGATTTCACTCGATATGCGAAATCGGACCTTAGAAGTTCAAATTCAAAAGACGTGATAATCGAATTTAGCTCTCGAGAAAAAAAAAATCTGAGACGGGCGTTATCGAAATGAAACTCGACTTCTATAATAATACTTGAGACTAACTAAATGCCAAAGAAACACAAACAAACGGACTCAAAGAATAAGACTAAGCAAGAAACTAAAAGGAGGTAGCAAAACTTGAGAGAGCTAAATGTCCGGTAATCATTTTCGGTTGCGCGCACAAGGGGACTTTTTGGCGCCACGTTCTGCTCCGTGAATTAGCATGATTTATCAACTTTTTTATTTCCGTCATTTTTTGAGACTGCTGAAAGAACTGGGGTATTATTTTATGATATGCTTTACATTTAATATTTCAGTGTGTGATTTTGAAATACTATTTTATTAATTCAATCTCTCTCTCTCTCTCTCTCTCTCTCTCTCTCTCTCTCTCTCTCTCTCTCTCTCTCTCTCTCTTCTCTCTCTCTCTCTCTCTCTCTCTCTCTCTCTCTCTCTCTCTCTCTCTCTCTCTCTCTCTCTCTCTCTCTCTCTCTCTCTCTCTCTCTCTGTCTCTGTCTCTCTCTCTCTCTCTGCTCTCTCTCTCTCTCTCCTCTCTCTCTCTCTCTCCTCTCTCTCTCTCTCTCTCTCTCTCTCTCTCTCTCTCTCTCTCTCTCTCTTCTTCTCTCTCTCTCTCTCTCTCTCTCTCTCTCTCTCTCTCTCTCTCTCTCTCTCTCTTCTCTCTCTCGTCTCTCCTCTCCTCTCTCTTACTCTCTTAACTCTGTCCTCTCCTCTCTCTTACTCCTCTCTTACTTCTCCTCTCTCTCTCTCTCTCTCTCATCTCTCCTCCTCTCCTCTCCTCTGCTCTCTCTCTCTTCTCCTCCTCTCCTCTCTCACTCTCTCCTCTCTTCTCTCTCTCTTCTTACTCCTCTCCTCTCTCTCTCCTCTCCTCTCTCTTACCTCTCTCTCTCCTTCCTCTCTCTTACTCCTCTCCTCTCTCTTACTCCTCTCCTCTCTCCTCTCCTCCCTCTCTCTTACTCCTCTCCTCTCTCTACTTCTCCCTCTCTCTTACTCCCTCCTCTCTCTACTCCTCTCCTCTCTCTTACTCTCTCTCCTTCTCTCTTTACTCCTTCCTCTCTCTTACTCCTCTCCTCTTCTTACTCCTCTCCTCTCTCTTACTTCTCTCTCTCTCTTACTCCTTCTCCCTCTTACTCCTCTTTCTCTACTCCTCTTCCTCTCTCTTTACTCTCTCCTCTCTCTTACTCCTCTTCCTCTCTCTTACTCTCCTCTCTCTTTCCTCTCCTCTCTCTTCTCCTCTCCTCTCTCTTACTCCTCTCTCTTCTTTACTCCTCTCCTCTCTCTTTCCTCTCCTTCTTACTCCTCTCTCTCTCTCCTCCTCCTCCTCTTCTCTCTCCTCTCTCTTACTCCTCTCCTCCTCTCTCCTCTCCTCTCTCTTACTCTCTCTTACTCCTCTCCTCTCTCTTACTCCTCTCCTCTCTCTTACTCCTCTCTCCTCTTCTTCTTCCTCTCCTCTCTTTACTCCTCTCCCTCTCTCTTACTCCTCCTCTCTTTCTCTCTATCCTCTCTCTTACTCCTCTCCTCTCTATTCTCTCTATCCTCTCTTTTACTCCTCTCCTCTCTATTCTCTCTATCCTCACTCTTACTCCTCATTCTCTATTCTCTCTATCCTCACTCTTACTCCTCTCTCTCTATTCTCTCTATCTCTCTCTCTTCCTCTTCCTCTCCCTCTCTCCTCTCTCTCTCTCCTCTCTCTCCTCTCTCCTCTCTCCTCTTCTCTCTCTCTCTCTCTCTCTCTCTCTCTCTCTCTCTCTATATATATATATATATATATATATATATATATATATTATTATATATATATATATATATCATAACAGAACAGATAAATCTCTCACTCCCTCAATCTCAAACACACTCTCACAAAAGAAGGAAAAATCAAAGATGGAAAGAACTGAAGGACAGAAAAAGAATAGCACTAGTACTAATGCTACTTCGACAAACAGAACAACGCCAAAAGGAAAATAGAAATAAGGGACGAGATGAAAAGATCAGGAGAAATAGATAGAAGAAAACAACAACGAAATGAAAAAAAAAATCAAAATTACAGAAAATAGAGCAAAAGGAAAATGGACTCTATTCGGCCATCGACATGAAAACGTTCGGGTAATTTGCAAGACGGAAGAGCCCTTAATCTACTCTAATCCGAAATAACCGTTCTTGCGACAGTCTCTGTAGGCCGGATATGTCAGAAGAATGGCCGGATTGTCCGCTTGTCAGAGTGGAAGGAGGTTTACAGGTTACCAGCAGGGCATAGGGCGGAAATTACCTAATGCTGAAGGCCAGTCGAAAAGATGCTGTGGAGAATGCGGGAATGTTTGCTTCTTTGTTGGCGTGTTTGCTTTTGTCTCCTTCTCCCTCTCCTTCTCTCTCTCCTTCTCCCTCTAGATCCCTATCCCATCAACACCCCTATCCTCCTCCCCTTCCCCTCCCCTCCCCTCCCCCTCTCCCTCTCCCTCTCCCTCTCCCTCTCCCTCTCCTCTCCTCTCCCTCCCTCTCCTCTCCCTCTCCCTCTCCTCTCCTCTCCCTCTCCCTCTCCCTCTCCCTCTCTCCCTCTAACTATAAATATCTCCTTGCATCTCCTTGTTCGCAAACAGGTGCTTCAGAGAGTACATTCATGTCTATTTTGGTTATGGGTATCTGCTTGCTTTCTGTTCAAGGCTTGGTTACCAATACCAATATCAATAATCAAGCCTTGATAAAGCAGGAAAGATATCATTTGTACAAAATACACAAGGGCATGCCTCACCAGTGTCTTATCATCCTGATAAGATTAGGAGATACAAAACGTGTGTGGGCGAAACAACGACTGGCTTCCCTCCAACTCTACTACTAAACACGCATTAAGTAGTCCCATAAATCTCGGCCTTTAATATGTTTCGTTTATTCGTCTTTCTGTATCTCAGCAATCTCCATGTCTCCTATTCATGTATCTAGTCTTCTATCTGTCCCTTTCTATCGCATCAAGCGGTCTTTCTGTCCATTTCTATTATATTTAGCTTTTTTCTCCCCCCTTGTAATCCATATAGCATTCCTTTTCGCCCTTTTCCATCTCTCAGCCAACATTTCCATCATATTTAGCGTTCTTTCTTCCCCCTTCTAATCCATACAGCAGAATCTCAGCCAACATTTCTATCATATTCTTTCTTCCCCCTTCTAATCCATACAGCATTCTTCTCATTCCATCTCAGATTCTTTCTTCCCCTTCTAATCCATACAGCATTCCTTTTCCTCTTTTCTATCTCAGCAACATTTCTATCATATTCTTTCTTCCCCTTCTAATCCATACAGCATTCCTTTTCGCTCTTTTCTATCTCAGCCAACGTTCATATTCTTCTTCCCCTTCTAATCCATACAGCATTCCTTTTCGCTCTTTTTTATCTCAGCCAACATTCTATCATATTCTTTCTTCCCCTTCTAATCCATACAGCATTCCTTTTCGCTCTTTTTTCTCAGCCAACATTTCTATCATATTCTTTCTTCCCCCTTCTAATCCATACAGCATTCCTTTTCGCCCCTTTCCATCTCTCAGCCAACATTTCTATCATATTCTTTCTTCCCCCTTCTAATCCATACAGCATTCCTTTTCGCTCTTTTTATCTCAGCCAACATTTCATCATATTCTTTCTTCCCCTTCTAATCCATACAGCATTCCTTTTCGCTCTTTCATCTCTCAGCCAACATTTCCATCATATTTAGCGTTCTTTCTTCCCCTTTCTAATCCATACAGCATTCCTCCCGCCCCTTTCCATCTCTCAGCCAACAGCCAGCGTGCATTGCCATTACCTTGAACCGGCCTTCCTCGATCGGCGGCCTGGCGTACGGGATTGACACGTTCTGCCTTGCGTAACGGGGAGGCCCGTAGGACGGGAGTGGCCGAGGCAGGTTCATGATGTGCTTTGTTGCATTGACGTGGCCTCTCCTGATGGGGGCACGCGCACGGTCGTCGTTTACAGGTACACGTAGAAGCCCTGCACCTTCCCGCTGTCGGTGGTGACGAAGAGGTCCGCCAGGGGGAGGTTGATGCCTGGAGGGGAACGGAGACGGGGTTGAGTGTTAACTGCGTCACGTCCATAGGCATACGAGGCATATAGGTGGGGGAAGGAGGGAGAAGAGTGGGAAGGGGAAAGAAGGAGGGATGGAGTGGGAGTGAGGATAAGATTAGAAGGAGAGGGAGAGGAGAGAGAGAGAAGAGGAGAGGAGAGGAGAGGGAGGGAGAGGAGAGGGAGAGGGAGAGGGAGAGGGAGAGGGAGAGGAGAGAGAGGAGAGAGAGAGAGAGAGAGAGAGAGAGAGAGAGAGAGAGAGAGAAGAGAGAGAGAGAGAGAGAGAGAGAGAGAGAGAGGAGGGGAGAGGATAATAAAGAGGATCCATCTTCTAACAAGGAAAACAACGAATAGTTATTACAGATAATTATGCGCGGAAATGCAAATTAGTTCCCATGTGAGAATAAAGGACCTTCAAATAAGTAGTCTAACAAGGATAATAGTTTTCACACACAAAGCAAAGGCGCTGAACCCATACCTAATGCTAAAATAGCAGGCGTTTAAGAGCATATTTCAACTAAATAAGAAAGTTCGTAATGAGTAGAATATCACGCATAAAATGCATTCAGCCACTGCATTGCGGGACATTTTTTTTTTTTTTTTACTTGTGGTCGACACATGTCATGCTATTACACACATTGCAAATTATTGTCTTTCTAATCAGAGTCTTTTTTTTTTTTTTTTTTTTTGGTTAATTGTTCTCCATCATATAAGCTGGAGTTCTTGCCGTTGACATTTACCGTTTCCTTAACTTTCTCTCGTTTGTACACATCCATGTCTAGACCTATGAGTACATTGTCAAGCACCTAGTTCTTACAAATCTTAATCGAGAAACATGATAAACAATGATACATCAAATCTATCTAATCCATGCGAGTTTGTTATTTGTTTGGATATATGAATACACATACGATAGTGCGATGCTTTAACGCAGAGATCCCCAGAGAAGACAAACAAAATAAAAATAAAAATGTCTTCACGATATTTCTGAAACGGCTATCATTTTTATTCTCTCAGCCATGCGAGGTGATGCATGTCTTATTCAATCCCTCCCTTAAGCACACGGCCCAATAAAGTGGTTCTCCAAACCACACTGGCTCCGCATAGAATTACTCATCTGCTTATCCTAGACTAGGAGTATTGTCTCAAAAGTTCAATTACAATGTCAGGTTTACTGAGGTTTTTACAGGTTCTATTGAGACTCTCTCAGGTCAGGTTTACTGAGGTTTTTACAGGATGGAGTAATATAATAACGCGTTTTTAGGAAGGTGAGTTAACCATCTATTTCCAGTTTATGAGTTTAAATCATTACTGAAAGTCTTGCATATTATGTCATGAATTTAGTGTAAGCACATATATCGTAGAAGACGACAAGGATTATAATATATGCTCGCAACTTTTCTTTTTGTTTGGCATTTCTCGCTTCTTCGTCTTTTTACCTATTGGTTTAGTTAACCTTTATTTAACTCGTGCAATGGGATTCCAGCAGCAGATGTCAAAGTAAAACGAGAAAGAGTTATTCACAAAACCATGCAAGATTTCTTTAATGACGAGATATAGATATAAACAGCCATAAGACATAAAATTCACCAAAACGCTATGAAGTCTTCCTAAATCATGCAAAAAGGACCACCAAACGGACACACAAAGACACACAGGCAGGTACTGATTACGTGTCCACTTCACGGGTCTCATTAGATGCGCTGGACGGGCTCTCCCACGCCCATGCGGGTACTGGAGCGGCGGCGGTGGGCGGAGGGTAGCGGGTGGTGGGCGGAGGGTAGCGGGTGGTGGGCGGAGGGTAGCGGGGTAGCGGGGTGGTGGGCGGAGGGTAGCGGAGGGTGGTGGTGGTAGCGGGTGGTGGGTGGAGGGTAGCGGGTGGTGGGCGGAGGGCAGTGGGTGGATTGGGCGCAGTGAACGGGCGCTCCAGTAAACAGGTTAGGGCGGTGGGCGGGTGAAAAGTAGATAGGGGAGGGCGGTGGGCGTAAGAGAGGGAGGGAAAGGAGAGGGGGTGGCTGGCGGATGTACTCACTTCCGGCGTGAAACCCTGTCGTCCATCCAACTTACCTCTTACGCTGCCTGGGAGAACAAAAGAGAAGTTGTTTCGGGCCATCCCAAGCCTACAGACGTTGAAAGTGAGCATTTCATGTTTGCAGATGAAAGTTTACAAAAACTGCCAATTTAGATGGGGTAATGGGCAACAGAGCTGTTTACAGTTACGTTTATTTATATGCTTATTTTTATTTCTCGTATTTGATCATTAGCTCTATTATGATTAATCATCTTTATCACTACCATTGCTATTCTTGTCATTATCATAGTAGTACAAGTTACATTATCATTATTACTATCTTTATGATTATTACTACCATTATCATCATTGTTTTTGCTATTGCTATCATTATTAGTTATCATTATCATTATCAACACTGTCATTATTATTATCTTTATAATCATTACTATTACCATTATCATTATTTGTATTATTACTGTTATTGTATCTAACACTGCCTTTATTGTTATCATCACTTATATGGTCACTATCATTGCTATTATTATCGATATTATCAGTTTTAATATTATCATAAATATCATTAATATTGCCTTCATTATTATTATCTTTATTACTATTATCATCATTACCCTTATCACTATTATCATTCATTATTTTGTTCTAAACATTATTATCATTATTTGTTATTACTATTATTATCATTATTTGTTATTACTATTATTATCATTATTATCATAATTGTCAATATCATTATTATTACTATTATCATTATCATTATCATTATTATGATCATTATCGTCGTAGCTGTTATTGTCATAACATATTCATCATTCATATCATCATCACTGTCATTAGTTACTATTATCGTTACTACTTATCATCATAATCATTATCAATTACCCTCATCATTAGCATTGTCACTGTCATCATTATCATATAATTTCCTTAGTAGCGCTCTCACTGCTATCATTATTATCACCATAGTTCTTATCTTTACTACAGTATCCATACCAATTAAAAGATTAACATCCGCATATCAAAAATCTTGAATAGCGATTACGAATATATTTTAACGTCACCTAAACATCCAAAAGCAAGTAAGAACAACCAATTAATAATCCCAATTAAACAGATGTCATTTATTTCGGCTTTGGGATGTAAAACGGGGAGAAATTTGCGGAATAAACATGGACGCGAAGAATTCACTCGCGCAATGCAGACATTACCAGCAGCAGAAAACGTTTTCTTTTTCCCACTTTCCTTCGTTTCCAGGCTTTTTTCTTCTAAATTGCTGGTGGAAAGTTCCTTCGCAACGACGAAAATTTGCGGAAATAGGAGAGTGAGGGAAGCTTATTAAGGCTCTGGTCGGCTGAGGGCGATTGTCCACGAGGATGAAAGGGAATGCAAAAATAACACGAGTTCATTTCGACACAAACATCAGTGAATGACACCAACCGCTCAATAAACAACATAGTACAAAGAGAGAGTAAAAATAATTATAAGACACCGACAGTAATAACAAAAAATCACCAACAATTATCGCGATAATAATTGAGGAGCGCAGTTCCCGCAGTGCGAATTATGGCGAAAATGTAAGCAAGATCAGCAAGTCCAGGTCAACAACCGCAAAACGGGAGACGAATTAAGCTTTTTCCTCCTGTCATATCCTCTTTTTCAACTCTTAAATTCGACCTCAGAATAAAGCGTCTTTTCCCGGATTGTTTCGCCCTCGCGAGTTGGAGAACGAACCTCGTGTTTTGACAGCAAATCAAAACAGCAAGTTGTTCCTTTCTCTTTCTTTTTCTCTCTTTTTACGTCTGTCGGAAAGGTCTGTTTATATCATTTAATTTGAGGAAAATATACGTCATTTTAGAAGATGGGGGAAAACGTGAAATCAAAAGTGTCATTACTAGTCCAGTGAGAACCTATTACTGAAAACAAACTCGGAATCCCGAAACGAACCCACAGAAACACACTTCCAAAAATTGAATATTCTGACGGTTATCTCACCTTCAAGTACTGAAAACTATGAGCAGACCCTCTGAAGACCCTCTCCTCCCAGACGCTCTCATCCCAGACGCTCTCCTCCAGACCTCTCCTCCCAGACCTCTCCTCCCAGACCCTCTCTCCCAGCCCAGACTCCTCCCAGCCAGACTCCTCCTCCCACTCCCAGACGCTCTCCTCCCAGCCTCTCCTCCAGAGCTCCTCCCAGACCCTCTCCTCCTCCCAGACTCTCTCCCAGACTCTCCTCCAGACCCTCTCCTCCCAGACCCGCTCCTCCCAGACCCTCTCCTCCCAGACCCTCTCCTCCCAGACCCTCTCCTCCCAGACTCCAGACCCTCTCCTCCCCAGACGCTCTCCTCCCAGACCTCTCCTCCCAGACAGCAGACCTTCTCCTCCCAGACCCTCTCCTCCCAGACCCTCCTCCCAGACCTCTCCTCCCAGACGCTCTCCTCCAGACGCCTCTCCTAGACGCTCTCCTCCCAGACCCCCTCCCCAGACCTCTCCTCCAGACCTCTCCTCCAGACGCTCTCCTCCAGACCCTCTCCTCCCAGACCTCTCCTCCCAGACCCTCTCCTCCCCAGACCTCTCCTCCCAGACCTCTCTCCCAGACCTCTCCTCCCAGACGCTCTCCTCCCAGACGGACCCTCTCCTCCAGACCCAGACCTCTCCTCTCCCCCAGACCCTCTCCTCTCTCCTCCCCAGACCCTCTCCTCCCAGACCT
>NW_020872479.1:358660-393660 GCF_003789085.1 Penaeus vannamei
AATCAATACAGAACTATCTCCTTCTTATACTAGTGGTATATGGAACTGTCTTTGTTTAGGGTACTTATATATGATTTTCAGGGACTTTTCAGAATAATAAACTATATTAGAAAAGTGGACCTCCACTTGAAAAGAGAAAATAAAAGTTTGGTGCTAAAAATAGTAAAAGATAAGGCAAGCTAAGTTTAGTGGAAGCATGTTAATCTTGCAAAGGAGCTTACTGTGGTGTATCCCCGAAAGTGCTCACCATAATTCCACCTAAAACCAGACTGCTCTAATAGGAGAGCAAATGGAAAAACAAAAAGAAAGAGGCTAATAAAGTCCCTAAGGAAGTTTTTCTCACCTGGAGGCTCCATTTTTATCTTATCCGAAAGTCTTGAGGAGCGCGAGGCTACTCTGATGGGTCGTGGAACAGCCCCAGAGACCTGCCCCTGGCCTGCTGCACCTCGGTCCCCGTATACTGAAGATATGGCATTTTCAAGATATGGGTACTGGTGTTTATTCAGAGTGAATGCATCAAGCCAGAGATTTAATTGATATGAGTGATCTTTTTCTCTTCATTAATTTCTTTGAAAGCATGTTTGGGATTTTTGGAAATGAAAATATTCACTCTAATTTAACCACAGTGCACACAAAATCTATAAATTATTTGAGTGTTCATAAGTACCCAAAGACAAGTTTTTCAGTTTTTCAGCTTTTCTCTTTAAAATATTATCTTAAATTTCCTCATATTTCCTGCTTACAATGTTATTGGTAAGGATTATTTTTTGTACTTTTCATTATCATCATTCATTTTCTCTAGGCTTTTAACTATAATATATGAGAGTATTACTAAAGCAGATGTTACATACTATGGCCATGTCTTTCATACATTTTTCACTCTATACTCTTTATTCACACTCTCACCCAATCAGATTTACTATGTACATGCTAAACAGTGGAAGCAAAGATTTTGAGCAACATTCAATAATTAAAAGATATGACAAAAGGTAAGAGTGCAAGTGTCATCTACACCAGTGTTGTCCAAACTGGGGTCCACAGCAAATGAAAAACTGGTGTTGTCAAAACTGGGGTCCACAGCAAATGAAAAGGGTACCCGAGAAGATGAAACACAAACAGAAAATAACACATACATACAAATGCACCTGTATGCACACATGCACTCAAACAATAATGTAATTTGCATTGTCTTTCCAAATATAGTCACATTTGATCAGCCTTGGGGGATATATAATAGCAGAAGGATGTAAAAAGAGGATACAAGTTTGGAAAACACTGGAGTACTATATGAATGATGAAGGCCATGCCAAGAAGAGTAAAACATTCTTGAAAAAGGAACGTCTTGCAAGTATGTTTTGTATCTGTGTTACTATCAAATAAATTGTAGATCTTGACATATGATGGGTGTAATGTTAAAATCAAAATGACTAATAACTAAGGTAGTTAACAATTGCAACCGCAATATCATGAGCTCGATCAAACTCTGGAACATTTTGGTCATAATCACAAAGGGGACTATAAGAGTCAGACATAGTGTTCTTGAACCAATACTCTGCTCAGTTTTGATGTGGGAAATGAGATTCTAATGTATGATTGCCTTTGCAGTTATAGAACTATGCATAGGCTTATCAAACAAATTAATCAGACTATGAATCACAGCATTTTTTTCTACCTCTGCTTCTACTTCTCCATGCTTGAAACACATAATCATTAGACATCCATGTTTCCTTTCTTTCTGAACTAATACCTTTAAAATAATGGTAAAACATACAAGGTATTGTGCTTCATGGTGTTGATGATTTTGATGCTAGCCCGGACATGACTTGCCTTAGGGAAGTAACTAATCCATTGCTGCCAGGAAAATATAATGTTCACAGAAGTTTTCTTTTGTTAAATGTCTCTACACATAGATGGTTCCACAAACGCTCGGCCACCAAAAGTCACTTTGTAAACCTCATGATCTCAACAGATTTCCCCTTTCCTTCAGTTTTTTTTTTTTTTCTCTTTCTTTTTTTACCAATGCTATTAATATCAATGCTGTCATTATCATCATAGATTTTATACTTATCATGCTACTGAAATTACTAATAAATAATACAAGATAAAACAGCATACTTCCAAAACTCAAGGAGAATAGTAATCAGGTGAGAAAGATATTTCCAGTAATTGATTCCTTGGCAACTTAGCACTTGTGGAGACATTTACATGTAAAGACAATCAAAAAGTAAACTCAAAGTGGGTACGATGTGTACATTCATGCAATCCCTGGCAGCACTGGCCTAATATGAGAGCCTGACCAACTATACTAGAGTCAGGGACCAAAGGTGAGTCTGTGCAGTGGAAATGAAACTGAACAGGCTAACAGTACATGCAATCTGCCCTCTAATTATAATTCTTGAAATCATCATTAATTATAATTTATCAATTAGCAATAAGATTTTCATTAAACTAAATAATGACAAGAACTACAAAATGCATTTAACTATTTTGCCTAAACTTAATATAAACTTTTTACTACTAAAATCTGAATATAAAATCATTATCTGATTAAATGCTTTATGAATCGGAACACTGTGAGCACAAGTATATACCAAAATGTAAAAAATGCTACTGGTGCTAAAACATAATCTTATTTCTAATTCCACAAATATGAAATGTTCCCACAAAAAATGCCGCTTTTAAATCTGAGACACCAAAAAATATTTCACATATACAACATCCCTCTCACTAATTCCATTAAATAATGCAGACTTTTGTTCCCATATCGCATTCTGTGTTCAAGAACACAGTTCATTTAAACAGTTAGCAGTCACACTTCCTGGTACACACACAATCACATCACATATCAGAAAATATCCAAAACTTACCCGTGCCAGCCATGTTTTCTGCAAGGTAACGACTAATCTTCTCTGTATTTGCACTGTTGCCAAGTTTGGCCATTTTTCTCTTTAGGTACTGCGGATCTAGAATAAAACAAAACAGGCATGCTTGTAAAAACCAAACCATGCAAATATACACAAAATGGAAATGAGATGTGTAAATCATCTTTAAAATGTTTCATGCACATAAAAAACAACTAAATGGATAATTAAAAAGATATCATGCAGAACATTTAGAAAAAAAATATGTATTTCTTAAAATACAAATGCAAATACGCAAAACCAAAATCATTCTGAAAAAATACATATCTAATAAACATACTGCCTCTACTTGTTAAAGTACAAAAATAATCAATAACAGTACCTGAAATTCTCCTATATACAAAAAGTAGGAAACAAAAAATAAAAACTATTACTGTTTCTTCTGCTACGAAGTGCAGGACAATCAATTTTATTTACATTCAACCTAAGTATGATTTCAAAATACAATATACAACTTAGATAAGAAGGGTGTTTGCATAAGAAACAGCAATAGCAACAGCAAACATAATAATGAGGCAACAAAATTTATAAACATTTTGTTACCTCCTTCAAAACTTGCAATGGTAAAGAAAAGGTAATATATAAGTATCAAAGTAAGTCACATCAAATGCTGGAAAAAAAACAAAAACAGAAGTAAAATACAGGAATTCTAAACACAACTAAATAATACAAACTGCATTAGCTAAAGCATGCATAAATGGGTAATTCTAAAAAATACAACAAATAATTTTAAAAACATGCTAAACTGCACAGAGGTATGAAACACATGTTGCCATTTTTATCACATTTTATTTCCTAATAATGATTCATACATACAAACAATTTTTGTGATAATACAAGCTCCTTTTAATAAAGCTTTCATTCATTGCATTTTTATTTAAGTAGCAAGATCTGGGTAATGGCTAAACATCTACAGTTCCCTATAAATAATTTAAGTAAATGCCTGAGCAAATTCATCATAAAAACAGAAATGACACCACAGCATATCCCTTATTAAGTTTTAAGAAGAATAACAATATTTTTATCATTACAATATAGAAATAACAAGGTAAATCAGATATTTCAGCTTCCTGGGTATGTGATATGCTTTTAACATAGCTAACTTGAACCCAGCTTTGACTGCCGGAATAATGTATAACTCGGTGCATGTGTAACAAGCATGAAGCACCATCTATATGTAAACTTTCATGTTTTACTCAAAAACAAATTTTCTTAAAGGTAATTAAATCCTGTTACAAAATGCTATATATTCTTAATGTCAGGTATAATAAATCATACAAAATTATTAGTTTCAAAAACCTCTACATTCTCTAAAACATTCTAACTGTAAGCACAACTGATGTAAATAGGCCAGCCATTATACCCTGCCAATGCAGACAAGTACCCTGACCATCAGCTGGGTTTGGAGCCTGATACAGGTGACACCCATGAATATAAACATATGTAACAAAATGTTTGAAACAATGTTTACAGTAAAGTCTGCTGAACACTGCAGTAATTCACACATTATGCTATCTATTATCCTGCAGTATGAAAAAATAAACAAGAAAAAAAGACAAGCATGCTACTCTGTATAATTCAATTAACTGGATCTATCACATTGGGGTGATTTGGTCCATGATTACTTATATACATCAGAATAAAAACATTTAATGCCCACAATACCTACAGCATGCTAAATTCAACCCTACTTTATTCTGTAAATAAAATAATTCTTTCCCCACTAATAGAGTCAACAACAGACATAATCACTCAATAATAAGGCAGATTTCTTGATGTTCCTGAAAGCAATTTCCTGACAAGAAATAGTACTAAAAAGTGTTTAAAAGCAGAAATTAATGACCTGTCATTTATGGTAACATTAAATAAACACCAACATGAGGTATAAATTTAGGTCTTAAATGTCTAAAACCTGACTCTTCTTTTGCATTAAACTCAAAGATAATAATACAACATTTGTTTCTCTGCTGATTTGGATGTATCTAGCTATTAAAAAACTGTTTTCCTTTTCACTATTTTTTTTTTAAATACATACAGAAGACAGTCAAAAGAATACAATATTCTAGGCAAAAGTAGGGGCAAACTCAGATATTCCTAAGAATGAATCATAAAATTGCACCTCTTAATCAACTACCTACATGTTAATATGTGCACTATGTGTGATTATACAACATTGCAAACTCAGACATTTTCAACAACTCAACTCTTAATCTTTCATACTTATACCTTTACTTGTTCCTGACTAACCCTGTACACTTTCCAAGAATAATCTATCTGTTAGTTATTCCTTCTTCAGAGCTTTTCCCTTTGTCCAGACTATTATTAGGATCATTACTATACAATATATCAGACTTTTATCACCATCATATTATGCCATTCCTCAAAGTACATCTATATATTGTACATAAAAATCATGAAAACAATGAGTGCAGAGCAATCAAAACACTGAACCATTTACCACAACCACATGTACTTCCATGATATGGACACTGTTTCTTGTGTGTTTGCTTCTGTCTACGTCAAATTAAGCACCAATAAAATGAATATGAGTCATCAAACATGTCTATGTATTGTTAACTGTGCAACCTGGCTCCAAACAAAAAAAGTTAAATTAGTTTTTGAAAACAAGAGAAAGTAAGATACCATTTACAATAAATCTAGTGAAAATAAAGTTTGGAAAAAGATAGTTCTTTAAAATCAAAAGATGGGCAATTGTTACCCCAATAAACTATCTACTATTCTTTTTCCTTTATGGAGTAAAAATTATCCAATGCTTTAGCAATTTCACAAGATTTTAGTTATACCTATTATCACTTCTATCCCATTCTTCTCTTACTCATAGTGCATTTTTTCACAAATATACATCTTTGTGAAAGTGTGCCTGTGCCTGTACACTTACACGTGCATGTGTGAATCTATGAGTGAAGACAAATATGAACATGAATGTGTGTGTGTGTGTGTGTGTGTGTGTGTGTGTGTGTGTGTGTGTGTGTGTGTGTGTGTGTGTGTGTGTGTGTGTGTGTGTGTGTGTGTGTGTGTGTGTGTGTGTGTGTGTGTGTGTGTGTGTGTGTAGGGGGGGGATGACCCTAAAATAATAAACATTGTACAAATAAGTGTGCTTCAGTGAGTACACAAGTGAGTGAATGAGCAAATTCATAACTGGACAAAACTATAATATAAGTACTTAATAACTTAATCAACTAACATTAAAAGTAATTTTCAGTTATCAAATTATAACAACCATTAAAAATAAAGGACCATGTGTGTTCAGAAAGGAGCAAACATTATGTTCTTTCATATGTGATTTAAGTAATTTTGAATGTAAGTGAGGCATATGTTGACAAAAATCACTGTAGTCATTATGTATATCTCAAATAACCTTGTGACTGATTCCCCTCCATTTATTCCATTTGTCAAATGAATATGTAATTGCTTGTTTGCTTACAATAAGAGCTAGAAAACAGTGGTGCACTAATATAGCTAAATAGTCTCAGATCAAGAAAAGTCTGAATTCCAGTTTTCATAATTTTGTACCTTTACAAAAATCAAAGGGAAAAAAGTCAACACAGACATACAATAACTAGATGAGCACACTCACTACACACTTACAGAGACATATATACAAGGATAGGCCTTTCATAGTCTCTATTGAACTGTAAATTCTAAAATAACCTGTTTTCTTTTATGAGATGCTCAGGACATTAATATAAAATTGATAAATCATGCAATGAAACAGCTTAAGTCAAAAAGTACATTACCATCTTGAACTAATAAAACTCTTTAAATCTTCATCCACTAACAAATGTAAGCATAATATAACACACATTTTATACTTCTTGGACCTCACATCACTGGACAAGAACAACTCATCTTGGTAAGGACATCATGAAGATGTGGTACCCACAGACCAAGTCCGGCTTGGGAGGCAGTTCTACATAATCATTGTGAACACATCCTACAGTACCTTTAGATTTTTTGTTTTGTAAGTATATTGTTCTATGAAAAAAAGAAAATACCAAATACAAGATTCCACACTACACTATGACTAGTTCCCCTATCATATATATTTTCAACCTTTCCAAGAGACAAATAAATGACACATTTCCACCAGCAACTGAATTTCAATACTAAAAAGCACCAACCAGAAAACCAATCCTGTGCACTCATTTTCTGTTGGAGGGGGGGTGATTGTGGCCACACTTGTACTATCTTGGTAGATAAAATTCATTAAATAAAGAATCTTAAAAGTCTGTAACATACAAACAAAATCTGCATTATATTACCTACTCCTATACTCTAAAACATATCAACTTAGAGACCTTTCTCCAACAAACTTATTCCTATCCTTTTCGTAATAAATTTCAATTGCATACACTCAAAAGCTTGTACATAAAAAATACAGAGAATTGATGATTTTCAATGATACTAGCTCCTAAAAAAGGACCGAGTCAGCTATCAAACATGCTGAGGTATAGACACATACACACACATACAAACACAGCCATTCCAAATTATTGTACAGTGCTTGTCAAAACTCTTGCCCCACTTCTGGTTGAAGTCTAACTAATGTATGTTGATACTGATAGAGCTGCAATGATGGTGAGGGTAGATCAAATATCTTATACTTGAAAAACAAAGGCTAGCATTGATTTTTTTTATATTACAATTTTCTAAACAGCATTTTTATAGGGATGTAAAATCCACAAATATATAAATATGATCAACATATACCAAATTTCAAATATTCCCTCTTTTAATAAAGAAAGTATATAAAGTAAATTGTTCAATACTGTCTTCTTACTTAATCCATGGAGCTTATCAATTAAGACAGACTTTCTAATCTTAACCCAATGCCAAAACGGATGGCATGTACGTACATACCATGTCCATTGTGAGTTTGATTTATCAACTGTCTTTACACATAGATGGCTCTACAATGACAATATTTTCTTTATCTTTTATGGATGTTAGTTATGTTAATGAATACTAATAGCATTAATAGATAAAAAATCCCAAAAGCTCTAGGAAATGGGAAGTCAGGTATGGTCACGTGATCTACTAAACTTGGTGGCTGAGCACTTGTGGAGCCATCTATGTGCAGAGACATTTCACAGAATAAAACTACAGTGAAAAGTAGTTGAAGTGGGTTAAATGAATTTTTAAATACATTGTAAAACAGCAAACAAGAGTTCTGACTTGAACAGTTTATGCAGCCAATTATTTATGCAGTCTTTAAAAGGCCTCTGTTAACTGCTCTTCAAATTCCTGTCATAATCATCCCAGCAGCTTAACAAACAGTTTGAAATATGGCTGCTAAAATATCAACCACAAATGAAATTGCACTTTCAACTCTTTAGAGTTGTATGTCTCTGTATTTGAGCACCTAATTCCATCACACAAAGATATTCAATTAATATATAACAACTTCCTCCCACCTTGCCTGATCTGTGGAGATGCTGGATCCCCTGATAATATGTTACCAGTTGTTAAACATCTGTCACACATTATGACAAGCAAATTCAATGACTAGATTACTATATAAAGCACCTAAATATCTCACCTGAATCATAATTTAAAAGGAAGGACAGATCTCCTAGGAACCCTTTATGGTGAGTTACTTTTTTCCTCTATTTGTACACCACATCTCTCACAACATGGAAACTTTTTGCTACCCCAAAAGAAATATTAGTAATAAGATTATGTCAACTAAAAAGGAATTTGAACAAGTCCCTCCTATTCTACCTATACAATGAGAATATCATTTGAGGATTCTTACAATATCTCCTTTCTGAGAAACAAAAACAGGAATACTAAGTAATGATTAGTTTTGTATCCTGATTTTTTTTCTCTGTTTTTTTTTTTTTTTTATGACTTACAAACATATTTCACCACACTGATGAAACAGACTTTCTTTTAACATTCAATTATTAAATAAAATATACTGGATCACTTGTGTTTCACTATCTTTACAAAATAAATATATTGCTTTTCTCTTATTCCATCTTCCTCTATTTTCAAGGACTAGAGACAAACATTTCCTTAGTACCTATATTTTGATAAATTGTCACACAGGACATCAATTTTCAACTGTTTTCTTGTTAAAATGTTTGCAATTATACTGATCTAGAATGCATTGACAATTCTTCACATTAATCTCTGCTTATTTTTATTTTAAGTATTCACCACAACCTGATCAACCCTGACTAGAATTCTGTAGCAGTTAATGCATGTGAAAATATAATGTTAATCAAAGCAAGAATTTAAGAGACAAACTAAATGGTTGTCATAAAATCAAAACAAAACTATCATATGTAATCTGTTTTACACACATTCCTCATTTATCCTTTAGACAAATCAAAATCAAAACAAAATAAGAGACATCTGAAATTCTTTTTCAACAACATAAAATATTAAGCAAACATCAAAACACCTACTACTGATATCCTACAAATGTTCAGTGACATCTGCTGAACTAAAAAAAAGGCATAAACTGCACTCAGCCCCAGTATATTATTTATTTTTGACAAGGTGTGTGAATGAAATACGTATGATAGTTAATCATTTGAGATGAAAATGAGCACAAACTTCAGCAATGAATGTTTCATGATATAAACAGTACAGTATCATTTCATAGGAACACTATGGAAAGAGACTTGAAATTCAGCCACATTGGTAGAGACCCCAGAGTGGAATCTTTCTGAAGCCATAAATGAACCTCCCAGAGCCTAATCTGCTTCTAAATATGAGTATGAGATTCTTAAATGAAGTGATCAAAGGTCATACTATCTGACGAAAGGCTGAATGAAAGCTGTTGCCAAAAAGCTATGTCACTCATCAATAGGAATAGGAATTATCAGGACTGAAGCCTAAAAGAAAATGCACTGGCATGATAAAAGTGCACAATGCAAGAGCAATTACAGCTCAGAGAGGGAATTTCTCTTATTTCTGGAAATCTTGCACAGCATTCTTATCAAACACCTAATAACATGTTTTTAAGACAAGTTTAAAGAAAAACAACCATAAAAGACAGTAATAGAAATATGAAATACACCCAATTTTGTACATTTAAAAAAGTTAAATTAATCTTTTCTGGTATACTCCTCAAATTTTTCTCATCTCTTCTTCTTCTTTAACTTTTTCCAGTGCCTTAAATAGGTGCCCTTAGCCCATGGGAAAAACGTCACATTATACAAATAAATCAAGGACGGTGCGTGGCAACTGTTCACAAGTGCGTTCCTGAGGCTGATTTGACGTTTCATCCCACATGTCATCTAGTTCATCACATTCTGAAGCTGATCCTAGAGGCGCTTGAAGGCTCCCACCTGGATCATAATATAAAGCATTATCTACGCTATGATTACCAGCAGAACTCTGATTTGTATTATTCACACTGGTGATATTACCCAGACGGAAACCTCTTTCTAATAACAAAGCAGCTTTATTTGGGTGTATGGGTTGACTGGAGGGTGTACCATACTCTCCAAAGTCATCATCTGGTTGTATAGTAGAACCTCTTGGATTTTTCTTAGGGGGTAAAGATGGAGGTGTTTCTTCTACTTTATTACTTCCTCCCGTGGTTGTTCCTGGAGTGGCTGCAGTTCTAGCCTGACCCATCACAAACTCGAGATTTGAATAGCACGATGCATAAGATGCATCTCCATAAACCGCATCTCCACTCAGCGGATTGTTGTTTGCAGAATCAGATATGCCTGTTATGTCTTCATAAACTGCAAAACCATCCCCTACTGCAGATAGGAGGTCATTCACACTACCCTGACTGAGGACATCATCCAACATGTCTGGATCTGAATACACACTAGCATCATCTGACCAGAAGGGTGAGGGTCTAGGCTGGGCAACATTTGCTTTGGGTGATGTAGCACCTGCTCTCCTCCTGTCTAGGGTAGCTGTGAGTCTCTGCTTGATGTCATCAATACTCTGTCCTGGTGATGGGAAAGCTCCTGCCATTGGAGGAGAGAGTGATGGGGGAGTAGGAGTCTTCGGCTGAGCCAGTGGCGGGGGTGAGGCTGAAGGGGGTGGACGGGGCTGTGGTTGTGCTGCAGGAGGTGAAGGTACTTTGGCATATGCTGGTGGTGTTGGTTTTGTTTCCTCCAGTGTAATACTGTCAAGAAAACCTGATCTGGGAGACTGAGGTGTCTTGTGACGAAGACTGTCTTCTATTGTTGTAGAAGCTGCCAAAGGTGAGTCCAGGCCAAGAATACGTTGGAATAACCCATAATTGTTCTTTAGCCTCTTAAATGATGTGAAAGGCCTACCTGAGTCTAGAGGCAAATACTGGAATGGCCGTGGCTCACTGGTACTCTTGTCTGATGGTCGCAACAGCTGCACGTACACCTTTATGGGGTTCTCTATCTACAAATGCAGAATAAGATACAAATAGTGTTTTAGCTACATAAATAAAACTTACATAAACATGCAATCAAAATACTACTTTACCATCATACTTTCCTTTCATATGAAAGGAATTACTAGCATTTACTCACAAATAAATTCCAAGTGAACCACAATATTACACTTACTTTAATATCAGAAAATAACTCTACTTTAAAATCTGAATGGATTGAAGGAAACCTACAAGAGATATACACATGGTTCTCTGAAGAGATGTCTTCACCATGGATTACCTTACTGGTACCAAACTAGGGTTTTTACATAGTTACCATTCATCCATCATGCCAACTTCAAATTATATCTTTAAAGTTGACCTTTCAAAATCATTCTTTTTTACGTTTATACCAAAGACAACTCAGATAATATTTACCTCAAGAGTTTTATATCTGGGAGTTTTAAACGAAATGGCCACTTGCTTGTGGACATCAGAAGCTTGGAAATCACCGAAGGCTTCCCATTCTATCATTCCATCTTTGACCTCATAGAAACGGACATGAATGTCCTCTGGTGGATGGAATTTCTCATTAGGTTTAATGTTTTGTAACAAAGAATGTTCAAAACCTCCAAATGATAATAGGGAAATACAGCCAAGACAACTTTCAAATTCTGAAACAATTCCTAGTTTCTTTATTCTTAGTTTTAAACATATAACTACCCAGAGAAAAATTAGGGAGAGTTTTTTTTTCCAAAAATAAAATATGGTTATTTACTTATCATCTACTATTTTCAAGTCTCCTTTCATATATGATTTTATATGAACATGTGAGGACTCATCAATTATGAAAGTAGTCCTCCAAATAAATAATCTTCAGAATGAAACAAAATAGTACAAAAAAAGGATATAATAAAAAAATATTTTATATTTCTACACAGCAATAACTAATGAAATCCATTATGATTACTTACCTTTAGTTACTTTATCACAGAGGAGAATAATCTCTTTGCCACCAGCCACACTGCTTGTGCAGTCACTGAGCTTGCAGATAATCAGATCTGATGTGGCCTCTGTCAGAGAAAATTCAGGTCATTTATTGAATCAGAAATAAACTTTACATATCTTTATACTGGTTTATTTTTCCAGTTGTTTTTTCCCAACTAAATCTTTATTTACATGAAATATATAAGACATAAACATCTTGATATATATGTCTGTTTTGACATAAAGAATAATTATATGAATCAAGAAATTATTTGAGAAATGGATGTGCCAGGATAGCAAGCCTAAAGGAAAACTGAAGAAAGATGAGAGAAAGGAGACATGGATAGGATGGCAAAAGAGAAACATTGAAATAAAAGAAAGAGAAGATATGAAAACTGAAAGGAATGGGAAGATAGGAAGAAATTATGAATGAGACAAAACAAGGAGGGACTAGTGGTTAATTGGATGGATCAATAAAGGTTATAGCTTATACAACCAGTAACCTAACTACTATGCAAAAGGCCAAAGAAAGAAAAACAAAAGAGACTAAACACATTAATAGACAAGCAGTTGAATAGACAGGAGATCCAACAAAACATACATATCAATTAAAATCATATGGAACTTACTTTTGTCATAAATTGGATCTGAAACCTGTGGTTTTAACGGGAAAGTAAATTTCCCCTTTTCTGATCCCTCGAGGAATACTTGAAAACACAATCTCAGAGCATTAAGATCAATACTCTGTGGCTGGTTACGATGAGAAAACCCGGCTGCAAAACAAAGTAATGGAATCATAATCAAACCAGACAACTGCTTTTACCAGATTTCATAGAATGATTCTATGCATCTAGACTTTATACTAAGATTTTATTCAAGCTTGTTTTGAAACCTTTCTAAATTCATATCAAATACATTAAATATCTGATATACAAGAAAATACAAACCAACATAATAAGAATTTAATAATAAATGCTCCCAACTCACTCTGGAAAGGGTCCACTCTAATCTCCTCTCGTAACTTGAGGGCATCTTCAACATCACGTTTTTTGACACATTGGATTCCCAAGTTGCTAAAGACACACTGCATGGAGTCATTGTTAATGGTCATTGTACACACGCCTTTTTTGCATCCTTCCTTCCCCACCAAGTTGTGTGGGTGGGGTCGGTAAGGTGGGTCAACAGTGACACAGGACACCACCACCACAGCAGGTCCTTTGTATCCTACCACCTGATAACAAAAACAACAAATAATAGACTCAATAAACAGGATTGAAGAAAGAAGTCTTATTAAATGTATATTCCTTGTTTTCTTTTTCTACACAAAAAAACTTGTATATAAATCTTCTACGTGAAATTGTTTTTCCCTGCTTTCATAATAAATTTTTAAAAATCTCAAACCAAGATGTTTACTACACACCCAGTCTGCAAAGAAATTTACTTCTATCATAGCTTTCTATATAAAATTGTTAATTCTAAATATTAAAACACATTTCTAATAAAAAAAGGAGAGTATCACACACCTGAATAGCTGGGTAAGTTTTATTTTCAGTTGTACTTCGAACTCCTGGTATTGATCCAGCTGAACGTCCTTCACAAATATAACGAAAACGAAGGGCCTTAGCCTGGGGCTGTTCTATAATACGTACCTAAAACATTAAAAAGTAAATCAAAATTCAATACATTTGTCTATCAGGTTTCAATATTGTATTTCTAATTATCATCAAATCAACCTCTATTTTAACTATTTCTGCATATACATCAATATAAAAGAAATGCTATACTTGACCCTCAATGACACAACAAACACTTACATAGGCTTTACGTTTGCTCTCCAGATCGGGGTCAGGTCTACTGGCAGAAGAAATGGTAGAAAAGTTTGCTTCACTTGCAGCCCCTCCTCCTCCTCCTCCTCCTCCCATCTGTACCCCTCCATACACAGAAATGGCCGATGCTGCATAATCAGGGTCATCTTGGCCAATAATATCAACTGAAATTAAAATCCAAGTTAGCAGAAATACAATGAATTTGACTTTTAATATAAGAATGAGTATATTATAAATGCATCAATCAACGATATAAAGCTTTAGTTAAACTTGATTACCCTTAGATACTGGGAGGACATGTATGCCAATGCCTGTCATATGGTCCCATTTGCCATGATCATGCCTAATCACAATGTACACTTCAACCTATTCACTACAATCATGGAAGGCTTATCTAAAACTGGTGGGATAAATTACTGCATCTTTTTTCACTATGAAAGAGACATTGTGTAGTATTCACAAAGCCACACCTACAATACCACTCCCAAACCCCCACTCCCCTTGAAAACCTTCTGTCACACTTTCCTGCTTCGATCTTCTTTTGATGTAAAAAATCAAGAGTGAAAGTACTAATTCTAGTGTTGTATAATATATTTTTATCTAGTCAAACCCTACTTCTTTTCCTCTACCCACATTCTCTCCACACACCATACTATTATATATCATTGTTAACCCATTGGTCGCGGTATTATGCAATATGGCGCGTAATCCCCTAATTTTAATTATTTTCAACTCGGGTGGCGCATGGGACCGCACTGGACTGTGTGCGCGCGCAGTGGTGCTGCCTTCCCTCTTTCGCGCAAATATTTTGTTTACTTATATCTCAGAAAAAATAAGTATGCAAAAATCTGCAAAAATTTGCAAAAACCCTTGCAAATACATGCAAACATGCAAACATATGTAAATGAGCTCAGAAAGAGTGGCGGGCGTGGTTTTAGCACGCGCAATAGGAGAACAACTCATTTGGCGATAAACAGCCCATCGCACACGCGGGCCCGGGGGTGGTGGGCCCGGGCCCTGTAAGGCCGCAAGGGGAATGGCGGCTGATATTCCCTGGCCCACTCAGCTCCCATGCAGCACGGCCGCCTGCTGCTCGAAGGGGATCAGCTGTCAATTGCACGGTGCATCATATGATGCCATCCGCAGCCAGTGGATTAACGCCTTATATATCATCATCTCTCTACTATTTACGCATCTAGACACTCATAATTACATCTGTATACTAGTGATGGGCAACGCTTTTTTTGGGGGGGGAGTCGATTACTTTGATTACTTTAGTGATCAGTAATCAATTAGTTACTGATTACCTTTCTATTACTTTCACCTGGAAATAAATACTGTAGGGCAAGGGTCGGCAACCTATGGCACAAGTGCCAGACTTGGTACACAGAGCGCTTGTCTATGGCACGCCATGTGATTCAGAGGAACAAAGAAAAAGTTAACCAACAAGATAATATGAGTATAAATCTAAAATTTTAAAACATATCTATTTTTTGTTACAAAGAATAATAAATGCAACAACAATATTACATTTGTTTTATGCATGTGTAGGAAAATACATCTGGGTATACAATGCTGAAAAAAACTGGCACACAAGGTTATAAGAAGGCATTAATTATCAACTGGCACACTATGTTCAAAAGGTTGCCGACCACTGCTGTAGGGTATGAACTTATGTATAAGATAAATTTATGATTTTAGTGTAGTCTCTATCCCTCTCTCTCTCCCTCTCTTCTATTTTTATCTATAGCTATCTTTATATCTATATCTGAATATCTATCTATATCTATCTCTCTCTATATATTTTTATTTATCTATGTCTCTCTATCTCAAGTTATCACTTTCTATCTCTATCTTTCTCTATCTCATTCTCCTTCTATCTCTATCTCACTCTATCTCTATCACTAACTCGCTCTATCTCTATCTCCATCTTGCTCTATTTCTCTATCTCTATCTATATCTCTCTATGTATCTTCTCTATCTCTTTATCTATCTATATCTCTCCATCTCTGTCTCTCAGTCTCTCCACTTCTATCTCTCTCTATCCATATCTCTATCTTTCTATCTATATCTCTCTACCTCTATAACTCACTCTCCATGTATGTGTGTGTGCGTGTGTGCATGCTTGTGTGCATGTGTGTGTGTGTGTGTGTGTGTGTGTGTGTGTGTGTGTGTGTGTGTGTGTGTGTGTGTGTGTGTGTGTGTGTGTGTGTGTGTGTGTGTGTGTGTGTGTGTGTGTGTGTGTGTGTGTGTGTGTGTGTGTGTGTGTATTGAAGCGACGAACATTGATGTTTGCCTCCATCCTCCTTCCCCATCACCACCCAAACACTTAGGTGATAATGGGTGCGAAGGAGCGAGGTCAGTAAATATGCACCTGAAAAGAATAATCACTTCATACCCAAGCATTCGTACAAGAAATATTTGACACTAACTTGAAGAGTAAACAAAAGTGTAATGGTGGGTTGTGTTAGTCTGAAATATATTGAAATGATCCACAGTTAAGCCCTGACACGGAATAATCATTTGGTAACCAATTACAGATTATAATCAATTAATGAGAAATTTCATACTATAATCAATTGCCAGTAAATATTTACACCCAACACTGATAAATACTTTCTATAATTCCATATGATAAAATATTATATGTGTTTTAATAATATATGCACAGTAATCTACGGTTAATTTTCATTCACAAGCACGAGTAGATGTTGGTATCTTTTTTAAACTTTGCTCTCTAACAATCGTATTTGAGATTTAACAATGAAATACACATTTTCTGGAGTGCAAACTTGAGCTCTTTAAATGGCTGAAACCAAAATGTCTTTGTAAAACAAAAAATCATGTCTCTTTTGTGGCTGCAGGGTCAGAAAAGCTGGAGGGTTTGCAATTCTAGGAGATCAATTTTTCTTAAGTGGCGCAACAAGTACTTAGTCACTAATGGCCGGTTTGTTAAAATCGTGCCAGGCCCAACCCAAAGAATATTCGTATAAACAGACATCCACATATGCAGAGATACATATCTATCGATCTATCAAATAAATATACATTTATTTGTCTATAGATATGCATGTCTAAACAGATAGATATGCATTTATTTCTGTGTATGTGCAAGTCCGCGTAACAAATGTCAATCAGGTCGGACCTGGCATAATTTTAACAAACCAGCCATTTGGATAAATTACTTGGTTTACCTGATCTCACCATTTTTACCCATTTCTTGAATGTTTTTATTTTCATACTTATTACATTATTAATGGAGTATTGGAGTATAACTAACACATCATTAACAATTGCAGCTGAATTAGAAATAAAAACAATTTCAATAAAAAATTAAGGAATGGGATATACAGGTAAGGTCAGGTAGGCCTAGTTAATTGATTCTTTGAAGACTTGGTTTTGAAGTCATCTACGACAAAGCAAAACTAAAGTGGACACTGAATGTACCCTGTACCAATCATTTACGCTACAGCATGGAAGGTTTCCTCCTTCACACTAAACAAACACAAATGTAGATATGAAGCAGACTCATTAGTTTTCATTTTGTTAACTTTCCATTACTCCTTTTCCTACAGAAATTCAAGGATGAAGGAAAACAACTGACCAGAATTGTAAAGGGAAAGCGGCCAACAAAATTAGTCACACCAACTGATGATTAAAGGTTCTCTTTAATTATTTTGTAAATATTTCTTTCAAGCCTGTCACATAAACTTTTAGTATGAAATGGTAAACACAGTAATCATGTTTTATCATGCATGATAACTACTGTTTCCTTTTCTAATGTTTAGTTAGTTTCTGACACACTGTTATGCTACTAATCCATCATATTTAAATCATGAAGTCCCTTTTCTTTGACAATGTCTTCTTAAAATTATTGTTTAGCATTACTAATAGTAATACAAAATTAAAGAGAAAATTTATGAGTCATGAAAAAGGATAAACAAGTGTGATAGTTAAAATTATCAATTTACTCCTTGATAACTAAGCACTTGTGGAGTCACATACATGTAAAGACAATTAACAATGTATGCATATCCCATCCCTTGCAGTAGTGAGTTAAGACAGCTTTACAAAATATTGCTAAGAAAAATCATTTTAAAAACTTAAAAATGTAATATGAATGCAACTTCATTTGAATTGGCCCACTTCACCTCACCAAACTCATATGCAACAGTAATTCCAATGATCAAAATATCTTTACGCATCCAAAAGATCAATTCCAACACTAATCTTATGGGATAGATATCTAAGCTAATCAGTTAAACAAAAAAATTGTACAATTGGCAATATTTCCTCCAAATACTTCTACTTGAGAGTATGCTTGTTTCTGTAACTACTAACACATACCTTGTCACACTCTTGCACCAAAGTGTTCTACAACTAAGGCTATATATATATCATATTACTACATCTGTGTAAGACTCCATAGGCTATTTCTTCCTAGCCTTCCCTAGGTAAAATTACAATTCTAATACAACCTCCCATGTTCATTTAACAACAGCTGTATCATAAAGCAGAATTTTAATGTTCCAAAAAATTAAGTCAAATACAGCAATTTAGTCTTATTTCATAAAAATATTCCCTAACAAACAAGATGCATCTGAAACATTTAATCAATACAATAAAGGATTTATCGCTATATAAATTCTTCATCTAGGAAATTGGGGAACAAAAGTAGGATTACGAATACTTACTGACATCACTAATATGGAGAGAAAGCTGGTTGGAGGAAGTACGCTGGGCAACAAACATTGGGTCAGCCATGCCTCAAACACCTGGAAAAGCAAAAACAAAGTTAGGTCTTCATTCACTGATGAACCTTTTGTCCTACTAACATTGGATCCTCACGACATTTTCCTTTTGGGAAAGTACTTTTTTAACCCACTAGCGCCAGCATATTTTGAAGCCAAAATTGATAGTTTCTGGGCGGTTTCAAAATTGACGCACGGGGCTCCGATCCATCGACATACTGGCAGGACACCCGGCAATGTTTATGCTATCTACACAATATGCAAATTTCTGTAAATTGCATCAAAAGAAAGTGTTGATATGAGACACTAGTGGAAAGTAAAATCACAGAGAAAAAATCCTCAAGTTTCATTGGTTTACCCATCTCCAATATACTTTCTATGGCCCCTATTGGGAATCAAAAGAATTTCTTTCTGGGCTGTTGCCATGAAAAGCTGTACAGAGTGAAGGCTGCCGCAATGTGAACTTGTGAATGCTACAACATAGGCCCCTGCCCACCAAAGATCCCTATGACAAACACGTGCAATGTATTGCCTTCCAGTTCAGCTTATCCTCAATATTTATATATAAATTTAGTCTAAAACCAACTAGGCAAAACTGCACAATATGAGGTAAAATAATATACTTGGTAAAATATACTTCCAAAATGTGATCCTTTTCCCACAAAATTTATTATTTTGACATCTGATTTCATCCAAATCTTTTATTCTTTCTTGTAAAGTGAGGGGATAACACATTTTTTTTTTTTTTTTTTTTTTTTTATCAAATTGTTTGAAATTCACTATGTCATCACTTTACTTCTTTCTACGCTTTCATGACATACATTTTTCTTTTCATGTGAACATGGCATAGTGATGGATGAAACTTACTCATCTGAAGATTATTAACAAATCAGATTTAACATTTTTTTGAAGATCCACTGATCTGAACACGATTTTGGTCCCTTTGTTTTTTTAATGTGTCCTTAGGCCCTTAGATAAGTGAAAGAGGACAGAAGCTGTTCGCACTTTTACTGGCTTCAATTAACTTTGGAATTTTTAGGATTGCAGGCCTAGACTTGTGTTTACTTATAGCAGACACCAAACCTCTTCCTTTTTGTGAAGTAGTAAGAGTATCTTGGTATGATTTCTGGGATTGTTGTGAAATGCTTATAAACAAAGTTTCAATCAAAGGTGGATGACTGCCATTTGTTTTTTATCAATCATTATCTTTTATCCGACTAGTGGTTCAGTAATTTCTTTTCATAGTTCTTGATAATTTCAGACTTCACCAGTTGGATCCAGGTGCCTCCCAGTGTGCAAATGGACCAAAATCCAAGTGTTAAAAACACACTCTCGTGTGTGGCATGTAGGCCTAGCCCACAAACAGTATTAACACTATTTGCTTCCTCTTTGCAATGCTGCAAGCCCTTGTTGCTATAGACACACTTTTAGAGATCTATATTAGTTATCAACATGATAATAGACCATTTACATTGAGCAGACTCCATATTATCTCTCCAGGTAGTTTAAAATCTGTGCAATAATAGTATCAATAAGGTACAATGTGCTTTAATGTTATTCTATATATTTTCACATATTTCAATTTTCCATTACAAATAATACCCTAGCCATTAAGAGCAAGCTGGAATTGGTTCCTGAGCATGGACATAGTAACCAAATTTCTTCCATAATGAAATCTTCCACATTAGCCAGATCCAATCCAACATGTTAATGTTGATGATAATAATAATAATAATAATAATAATAATAATAATAATAATAATAATAATAATAATAATAATAATAATAATAATAATAATAATAATAATAATAATAAAGTAGTAGTAGTATAGTAGTAATAATATAATAATTATAATAATTATAATAATTATAATAATATAATAATATAATAATTATAATAATTTAATAATTATAATATAATTAAATAATTATAATAATAATTATAATAATAATAATAATAATTATAATAATAATTATAATATAATAATAATAATTATAATAATAATATAATATAATTATAATAATAATTATAATAATAATATATAATAATTATAATAATAATTATAATAATAATTATATAATTATAATATAATTATAATTATAATAATAATAAATAATAATTATAATAATTATAATAATAATAATATTATAATATAATATAATTATAATAATGATGATAATAATGATGATAATAATGATGATGATAATGATAACAATAATGATAATAATGATAACAATAATGATAATAATGATAACAATAATGATAACAATAATGATAACAATAATGATAATAATAATGATAATAATAATGATAATAATAATGATAATAATAATGATAATAATAATGATAATAATAATAATAATAATGATAATAATAATGATAATAATAATGATAATAATATAATAATAATGATAATAATAATAATAATGATAATAATAATGATAATAATGATAATAATGATAATAATAATGATAATAAATAATAATGATAATAATAATGATAATAATAATAATAATAATGATAATAATGATAATAATAATGATAATAATAATGATAATAATAAATAATGATAATAATAATGATAATATTGAATAAATAATGATGATGATAATAATAATAATAATAATAATAATAATAATAATAATAATAATAATAATAATAATAATAATAATAATAATAATAATAATAATAATAATAATAATAATAATAATAATAATAATAATAATAATAATAACAATAATAATAATAATAATAATAATAATAATAATGATGATGATAGTAATAATAGTACTAATAGTAATGATAGCAATAATAGTAATAATAGTATTAATAGTACTAATAGTAATGATAGCAATAATAGTAATAATAACATCAATAACAAAAGTAATTATATTGATAATAATAATAATAATAAAATTAATAACAGTAATAATAGCAACAATAACAATAATAACAATGACTAACAATAACAGCAACAGCAACAACAATAACAATAATGCTGTTAATAAAAAATAACAATACTCATGATAATGATGATGATAATGATAGTAATAACTATGCCAATAATATAAACAATAACACTATTAAATTAGTAATACTGATAATGATGATAATGATGATAAAAATAAAAACAATAACAATAATGATGATAATACCAATAAAAAAATAATAAAAAGAATAATATAAATAATAATACCAAAAATTTTAATAATATGTGTCATGACAATGGCCATAATATAGAAATCATAGTAAAAAATAATCATAATAAAAGCAACAACAAACAGCAACAGAAGCAGAAGCCTTAGCAGTATCAACTTTGTGAAATTAAAAGTAACAGTAATGATAACAAGGATAATCATGATAGGATGATGATGATGAATATAATTAATAACAAAAAACAATACAGTAATAATAATAATAATAATAATAATAATAATAATAATAATAATAATAATAATAATAATAATAATAATAATAGTTAATACTCACAATAATAATGATAATAACAATAACAATTACAATAATAATAATAATAAAATAAAAAATAAAATAAAAATAAAATAATAATTATAATAATAATAACAATAACAATAACAATAACAATAACAATAACAATAACAATAATAATAATAATAATAATAATAATAATAATAATAATAATAATAATAATAATAATAATAATAATAAATAATAATAATAATATACAATACTCACAATATTAATAATAACAATACAATAACAATAACAATAACAATAACAATAATAATAATAATAATAATAATAATAATAATAATAATAATAATAATAATAATAATAATAATAATAATAATAATAATAATAATAACAGCAATTATAACAACAACAATGATAATGATGATGATGATGATGTTCATAACAACAATAATAATAATAACAATAATAACGATAGTGCAGAGATAATAATAACAACAATTTATAATAATATTAACAATAACAAAAACAACAATAATGATGATGATGATAAAAACTAACAAAAATAATAATGGCATTAATACTATTATTATTACTACTAATAAAAATGATGGTATTAACAATAGTAATAGTAACAGTAATTGTAATAATAATAAAAAAATAAAAAAATAACAATAATAATAATAATAATAATAATAATAATAATAATAATAATAATAATAATAATAACAATAATAATAATAATAATAATAATAACAACAACAACAACAACAACAACAACAACAACAACAACAACAACAACAACAACAACAAATAACAATAACAATAACAATGATGATAATAATAATAATAATAATAACAATAATAATAAATTATTCAGATCATATCAGTACCAAATTATGAACATTATAATCCATAATCAATACAAAAATCAACAATAACAATAACAATAGTAAACCATAATAAAGTTATTAATAAGAGTAACAGTAACACTAAGAGCAGTAAAAGTAATAGTAGTATGAGGAAGAGGAGGAGGAGTAACAATAGTAGTAGCAATAAAAAGAATTTGATGGTAATGGCATCAGTAATGGGAAGAGTAAATGAAAAATATATTTAATAATAATAATAATAATAATAATAATAGCAGCAAGTGTTAGCACTAATACTAAGAGCAAGATTAGTAGTAGATGTTGTATTATTAGTAGTAATAGCTGTAGTTGTAGTTGTAGTAGTTGTTAATAGCAGTAGTGGTTGAGGTGGTGGTGGTGAATGAATAAAATAGTAATAATAGCAGTAATAGTAATAATGATAATAGTAAACAAAAATTGTATTAGACATAAAAATAGAAGAAATAACAACAATAATAATAATAATAACATTGATAATAATAAAAATATCAACACAATTAGTAATAAAGTAAATATAATCAAATATCAAATAATGGTACCAATACCAATATAAAAAACATAGTAAAAATAATAACAATATCAATAATAATAATAATAACACTAACAAGAACAATAGTAGTAGTAGTAGTAATAGTAATAGTAATAGTAATAGTAATAACAACAATAGCAATAACAATAATAAAAATAAAAGCAATAATGATGATGATGATGATAATAACAATAACAATAAAGATGTTAACATATCTACCAGAACATCAATGCCAAAGACAACAACAAAAATTGCTAAGATATCTTTTAATTTTTTTTTAATAAATAAGAATTAAAATATAAAACAATAATTATGACAAGTAGTAATAATGATAATAGTAAACAAAAATTGTATTAAACATAAAAATAGAAGAAATAACAACAATAATAATAATAATAACATTGATAATAATAAAAATATCAACACAAATAGTAATAAAGTAAATATAATCAAAGATCAAATAATGGTACCAATACTAATATAAAAAACATAGTAACAATAATAACAATATCAATAATAATAGTAATAACACTAACAAGATCAATAGTAGTAGTAGTAGTAGTAGTAATAGTAATAGTATTAACAACAATAACAATAACAATAATAAAAATAAAAGCAATAATGATGATGATGATGATAATAACAATAACAATAAAGATGTAACATATCTACCAGAACATCAATGCCAAAAACAACAACAAAAATTGCCAAGATATCTATTATTTTATTGTTTTTTTTAATAAATAAGAATTAAAATGTAAAACAATAATTATGACAAAGATAATGATTATAGCAGTAATAACAATAACAAAAACAATAACAATAACAATAACAATAACAATAATAATAATGATAATAACAATAGTAATAACAGTATAATAATAATAATAATAATAATAATAATAATAATAATAATAATAATAATAATAATAATAATAATAATAATAATAATAACAATAACAATAACAATAACAATAACAATAACAATAACAATAATAATAATAATAATAATAATAATAATAATAATAATAATAATAATAATAATAATAATAACAACAATAACAACAATAACAACAATAACAATAATAACAACAATAACAATACTAATACTAATAATAACAATAAAAACAACACTGATGATCATAATGTTGTTAACAAACATGATAATAAATAACATCAATAACAAAAGCAGCAGTAAATTAATACTAAGAGAAAAAATAATCAATTCATAGTAATAGCAATAATGATATTGAAAATAACAATTATCATATTATCAATACACTGCCTAATAATAAAAAATATCAACAATTATAACAATAACAATATTGACAATGATTGCAGCAATAATATTATAATAATAACAACCAAGGCCAAACAATAACAATAATATATAATGGTGACAACAGCTATGACAATGATGATTAATATCAAAATGAAAACAATAATGAAAAAAACAGTATTAAGGACTATAATCATTACAATAACACTAATAACAATAACAATAACAGTAATAATAACAATGTCAATAATAACAGTAACAAAAACAATGACAATAATCAAAACAATATATATATTATATTTGTTATTTCTGTTATCTTTATAAAAAAAAAAAATACATAATCATCAATATCAAAACTATCCTCATCATCATAATTTGCATCAATATCATTATAATTAGTATCATGATTCTTATTCCCATTATTATGATTACCATCATTTCATTTATAATCAATATCTATCATTGTCGCTACTACTATCATTCATATTTTTACAATCATTATTAACATTATTACCATGCTTACTATTATGAATATCATTGCTTTTATCTGTATCATTATCATTACCACTGCTATTATTTGGTTATCATTATCAAAATTATCATTAGCATCACTGTCATTGCTATCATCTTTGCCATTGTCATCATTACCGTTGTCATTATCTATCATCAATGTCATTATCATTGTTATTAAATTGTCCTTTTTATCAACATCTCTGCCATCACTAAAATCAGTTATTATTACTACCATTATTTTTATAACCATCATTATTGTTATCAGTGTCATTACTAACTACTTTGACATTATCATTATCAAAATCATTATAATAATCATTATCATTACTACTGTCATTACTATGATTATTCTTATTACCATTGCCATTATCATGATCCTTTTAATGATTATCATTGCTGTTATCATTAATATCAATTTCATTATCCTTAAAATCATCAATATTACAATTTTAATATCACTTTTACTTCTATCACTATTGTTACTATCATTATCATTATCATTATCATTACCATTATTACGATGATTATGATAATAATAATCATTATCATTATCATATTATTATTATTATTATCATCATTATCATTATTATTATTTCTAATTTCATTATTACCATTATCATCATTTGTATTATTGCCAGTATCATCATCATCATTACTCTCATTACAATTATTGCTATCATCACTATCATTATCAATATTTTCATCATCACTATTGTCATTATCATTAATTTCTTTTTCATTTTCATTATCATTATAATAATCATTACTGTCATTATCATTATCATCACTGTCATTATCATTATCATTACTATTCTCATTAGTATCCTTTTTCATTAGCATTATCATCAGTATTATCATTATTTTCACTATCATTACCATTACCATTTCTATTATCATTACCATTATCATCTTCTATTATCATTAGTATCTTTTTCATTAATGCTGTTCTTAGTATTATCATTATTCTTATTTCTATTATAGCAATTAATAACACTACTTATACTATTATCATTGGCATTATCATTATAATTATCATTATTACTATTATTATTATTACTATCATTATCATTATCATTACTAATGCTATGATCACTTTGATCATTACTATCAATATCTTTGTCATTCTCATCATCATTACTGTTAGGCACATTAACATCTACTATTATTAATGATATTACCAAATAATTATTACAACTATTATTATCAATATCATCATCATCATCATCATCATCATCATCATCATCATCATCATCATCATCATTACCATAACCATGACCATAATCATATTCATTATTATTATCTTTATCATAATTATCATCTATATAAAGCAATTATTATCATTGGCATTTCCATAATCATTCTCATCATTTTTATTATCATTATTACTTATCATTATCATTATAATCATAATCATTGTCATTACCATCCTTACATCATTATCATTATCATTACTGTCATTATTATCATTATTACTATCATCATCATTACTATTATCATTATCACTATCATTATTATCCTCCTCCTCCTCCTCCTCTTACTATTACTAAGGGTGTTCAAAAGTAGCCGACACCCGGTGAAAATTCGCTGTCCGTCGGCTTTTCAATCTCCAGGTACTTTAAGCAAGACAATAGAGAAAAAATATATTACTTTTATACACAATTCAAAAACACTGTCTTCAGATGCACAGAAAATACATGAGGGGTTGGATCCCCCTAAACCCTTCGCCGGGTGTTGCCTACACAGGGTAGCTTGTTACTTGGGCCTAGGTCTTACTTTCATGATCATTATCATTATCATTTCTATTACTATCAAAATTAACAAAAGTAAAATCAAACATAAAACAAATATCAATATCAACAGGAACTATAACAGTAAAAAGAATAACAAAGAAAATAATAATAATGATGATAATGATAATGATAATAATAACAATGATGATAATGATGATGGTGATGATAACAACTACAACAATAACAAACAATAAGTCACTATTAATAACTCAAAAAGTAAATAAATAAATAACAAGGATAATGGCAATGACAATGATAATGATGACCATGAAGATAATGATGATGATGATGATATTGATGATAACAATAGCAATAATAACAATAACCATATAATAATATATAATAATAACTTTAATAACATATAATGCAATAACACATACAGTACAGTAACAATAACAATAATCATACTATTATAATAATAATAATTATACTTTCATTATAAAAGTATAATGAAAGATATACTAATAGAAATACTAACAATTGTAATAATAAAATAATAATGATCATAATAATAATAATAATAATAATAATAATAATAATAATAATAATAATAATAATAATAATAATAATAATAATAATAATAATAATAATAATAAATAATGATAATGATAATGATAATAACAACAACAATAAAAATAAAAATAACAACAATAGCAACAATAGTAATAACAATAACAATAATGAAATAATAATAACAATGAAATAATAATGATAAAATAATAATGATAAAATAATAATAACAAAAACAATGCCAATAATAATAATAACAGTAATAGTAATAATAACAACAACAATAATAATAATGATAATAACAATAATTATAATAACAATAACAATAATAATAACAATAACAATAACAATAACAATAACAATAACAATAATAGCAATAACAATCAATAACAATAACAATAACAATAACAATAACAATAACAATAACAATAACAATAATAATAATAATAATAATAATAATAATAATAATAATAATAATAATAATAATAATAATAATAATAATAATAATAATAATAATAATAATAATAATAATAATAATAATAATAATAATAATAATAATAATAATAACAACAACAATAATAATGATAATGATAATAACAACATAATAATAATAATAATAATAATAATAATAATAATAATAATAATAATAAATAATAATAATAATAATAATAATAATAATAATAATAATAATAATAACAATAACAATAACAATAACCAATAATAATAACAATAACAACAATAACAACAACAACAAACAACAATAATAATAATAATAATAATAATAATAATAATAATAATAATAATAATAATAATATATAATAATAATAATAATAGTAATAATAATAATATAATATAATAATATAATAATAATATAATAATAATAATATAATAATAATATAATAATAATAATATAATAATAATAATTATAATTATAATTAATAATATTATAAATAATAATAATAATAATAATAATAATAATAATAATAATAATAATAATAATAATAATAATAATGATAATAATAATAATGATAATAATAATAATAATAATATAATAACAACAACAATAACAATAATAAAAATAACAGTATATAAAAACAATAATCATTAATACAATAATAATCATCCTCATCATAAATATTATTACTAAGTCATTATTACTATCCCCATCAACATTATCATTCTCATGATTATCATTATCATTATCATTATCATTATCATGATTATCATTATCATTATCATGATTATCATTATCATTATCATGATTATCATTATCATGATTATCATTATCATGATTATCATTATCATTATCATCTATATTATCACTATCATTATATTATCATAATCATAACAATAATAACAATAATCATTATAATTATAATATATGAATTAATAATATATATAATGCACCATTAATTCTACTAAAGGGATGAAGTGTACACAACAGCAGCATGAGCACAAACACTAGCACCAGCAGTACCAGCAAAAGTAATCACAGCAGCAGCACCAACAGCAAAAACTCTACCATGAACACCTGCTACAACAGCAACATCACCACAAACTGCAGCTGCTGCTGCATCACCACTATCATTATCAGCACCAGCACAAACACCATTATTTATGCAGTAACAGCAACAACAAAAATAGTGGTAGAAACTACATAAAGACTACAGAAATGCAAATACAACTGCCAGCAACATGAAATATGTGTTAACAGTAATACATGTACTATCCTTTGGAGATAAAAATACAAAAATAAATAATCATAACCTAAGAATAAACTGCAAGGAGTTTAGTATCAAAACACAACAACCAGAAGCACATTAAATCAAAGATAAAATTTACACAGGTAAATTTTCATGTTCAATCAACATACGTATCATGTTCTATCTTTAAATTTGTAAAAACTACCATGTGTAAGTGAAAATGTCCCACAAGCCACAGTCAATTGGTATGAATACTATGAAAAGCACAAAACAATGTTTTGTTATATAATATATAATGTCATACTAAGACTTCAAGCAAAAAGTGCTTCTCAAAATATCATAAGGGTTAAAATAAAGGATATCAAATTGACTCTAAAACCAGCAAAGACACGGATCATTGGCCTTCTGAAGAACTAGGGGACCCTGAGCTATACATCTGCTACAATCCTGAATTTCTGGGTAAACTATGAGTATCCATGGTCTGTCATTATCCTCAAAATTTGTTAAACAGCTGCACAAATTTTGATAAAAATGCTTTGAAGGTCTAAACACACCTAGGATGGGTTTACTAATATGTAGAGGTTAAAGTATATGTGCTTGTGTGATAAGGAGTGTGCAACATTTGAAATTATACTATAGATTATAGAAAGTGTAAGAATTCTCCCCTCATGTGACAGCCCCAAAATAGACTCATTTAAAAAAATCTATATCATGTGGACATAGAACTTCATTCCTTTTAAAACAATTATAAATCCCTATGATTTAAAGGTGACAATATTTTGTAACAATTTTCATAATAATTGCATACATGATGAATTCAATTACAGCATTCTTTCAGCCATGGCAGAGAAGTAACCAATATAATTCAAGACATTTCTCAACTTCTAAAAAGTCTTACATATTAGGCATTCAAGTTTTTACACTGGACTCACTAACAAGAGCATAAAATAATCAGATAAAGCCCTGTCTTTCCCTTGCAACATCCACACAAGCAAGGTATATGACACAAACCATGCCAAATATTGTTGACTATGTCTAACTATGGTAGGTCAGTATCAGCTGCTTTGCTTTCCTTTCTTCTGCCCTCTTCATATCTCTTTTTTAATCTTCTCCACCTTCTCATTCCATCTTCTTTTTCCTCTTCTCCATCTCCTACTCTTAATATAATTTCAGTTGCAGATACACAATTTACATGGTATATCATCCATTAAGGATATGGATTCTAAGACATTTGTCTCCTACAACATCACTATTACAAAATTCATATAAAAAAGATATATAAAATTAAACAAAAACCATAGCAATTTTTCTAGTTAAGCAATCACTGTAGCTTATGGACTGGCAAAGGCCTACAAACCTCCCCTATATACATTCTACAGATCGGCTGGACTGGTTCATTTACCAATAAATTGCCAAGGAACCATACAAATGTCCACACTTTGGCAATGAGCAAGGTGATATATGCTAGAACTCATTTTAAAATGTTTTGGTTATTTCATTAATTAAAAACCTTACCTATTTTCAATTTACAACTAGTGTTTTAGTTCCTGATTCAGTGTGCCATATACCATGTATTATGTGTATTATATCCTCTTTTCTTACCACTTGCTTTTTATCTTTATGATTCATCCTTTCCTTTTTCTAAACAGTCTTACAGACACTCAAAAATGTTCCAAGTATGAAGGTCACTAAATGAACAAGACAGTCTTCTATGAACATGATATGGTAGTAATTTTTGACCTTCCTTAACCTTACAGTAGATGATTATATCTTGAATTATTCTTGTCTTTCCAATGGTTCTTCTGTAAGGATGTTGTACTAAAAAATCAAAAATGGCTCATTTTTTCTGAACTTCAACTGCATTTCATTCTGCATTGTATCCTTGCAAAATACTAATGGTGGGTTACAGCTAAACTACCAACACTGATAATGAAACAGGCTTACTACATTTCTTGGTTTTCCTTAAACAGACCTCTATATCTGCATATCTTCTGTATTTTTTCTTATATATACATTAACTCTACATTACTTTGTACATTCATTCTGCTGCAAGTTTACACATTACTGCAAGAGGTGAAATGTACATAAATGCTATGCCCACTGTGATTTTAGTTCATTTATTGTGTATGTACATAGATGGCTCCACAAGTGCTCAATCACCAAGGAGTCAATTACTAGTCTTACCTATTTCATCTGTTTACCCTTTGTCTTGATTTATAACTTGCCACTCTTAGTTTTCTTAGTAAAGTTAGTAATGATCATTACATCAATATCAATAATAACAAAAGTATTGATGTTAATAGTATTAGAAATAAAAAAAAATCCCAAAAACTCAAGGAAAGGAAAATTCAGGTAAGGTCACGTCAGCCTACAAATTGACTCCTTGGCAACTGAGCATTTGTGCAATTATCTATGGATATGCAAAATTCACAAAACAAACTTACAGTAATTATTGCATGTTCCTGGTCATAACAGGTTAATCTCCTTGCAAAAAAATATAATACCATTGCCATGGTTCCCTGCATTCATTTTCAACGATAAAAAGACAACCTTGCTCTTAACTATAGGTGCATAAAACTATATGTGCAACTGTAAGAAATTACCTTTCAAAGACTAAGTATTTTTAATCATACTTAACTTCTATATTTCAGGAATCCCCTTACTACAAAGGGCATGTACTATGGCATAAAATTATGCAATTCACCAATTGTATTGAAGAGCATTGTATAAAGGGTATTACAGGGAAAAAAAACACCTATCGTTCACATTTTTTCCTTGTTTCCAAGCAAATAAAGAGATGCTAAAGCTGATCTGCACATTTCAAATAAGAAGCCATCACTAAAGTTTTATATAGCTGCTTGGGGCAAGGTAGACTGACTATTCCAAGGAGTTCAAACCCAGTTCTTGTAACGGGAAGGTGTGTGCATGATTGTTATATTGGTTTCATATCAGATATACATTTGTGTTGTGGTATATACACTGATGATACCTCCAAAAGATTTATTATCAAATGGGGAACCAGAACCAGTTCACCTTCCCACTGAACTCATATGCCGCACAGGTAACCAAGATTGTTGAGAACATTATATACTATGAAGATGAGTACACTGACATAAAATAAAAGCTTAGAATTATTCTTTTTTACATTCCACAGAAATCAAATACATTTCATATACCCAACCTTCCAACTTCCTATGTCCTCCAAGCCTGTTGGTTAAGGAAAGGGGTGGGGTTGATAACATAGAAGCCAAAAGTTTGTACAGAAAATGAATACATGGTTCATTATTATATCAAACTATTAGTCTAAATCTCGTCAGGAAAAGTCATATTGTCACAGATTAATAATTTCCTAGGTCCTGTTTTTAATCTACATTTATCATTAAAGTCCTTAGAGATGTTGCTAGTTTGATTCAATTTTCCAGTTAGACTAATGTACATTTCTTACAAACATACTAAGGGACTGAGCTATATCTTCCACATTCAAATATTCTCTGCAGTTAATTCGTATTACAGACAATTATGTTCCTCAACAAAATGTTATTATTTTTTTTTTAAATAAGTACACATTAATTATGTGGTACTGCTTTCTTTATGTAGAACAATTCCATATAAAGCAATTCAAAACTCACAACTCATGAAGGACCTTCATTTGATCGTGCAGTGATCACTGACAACAAAAAAGCTAGTGCATCCACAAGCAATTCTTCAAGAAAAATATTCCATTCACCACCCATCAAAACGTGTCACAACTTGTTACATAAACAACCATAAAAATAAAACACCGATATATTTACTGCACATCCCGAAGACAACTAATTAACAAATATAACAGGAAGTTTGTGCATAAGTCAAGGATATATAGGCCTACGCGAGTCTCCCCACCAAAAATAAACAATAAATAAACAAAAAATTATACAAGGCCTTTCAACAAAAATCACCAAAAATCGTTAACCCAAGAATATGAGGATTAGCGAGGAAAGCATCCCGCAGCAGCACCCGAGAGGAGGGGGAAGGTGAGTGCAAGCAGAAAAGAGCTAAATGTGTCTCTTGTGTCCGCCGTCTTGTGTCCTCTTCGCTCCACGCCTTCCCTCCCACTTTTATCTCCACACTGTCTCTCTCCCTGTCCGTCATCCTTTTTCACTCACCTCCTTTGACCGTAGGCTTCTGTCACACTTGCCTACACACTCATGATGGGCAGTCAACGCCGAGACCAATAGAAATCTTGAGAGAAAATAAGAGTAACTTCCTCCCGTATTTTGGTCTGGATGACTAAAGTCTATTTATTTGGACACCACAACAAGGTTGGTGATTGGTCGAATGTGGTCACGTGGTATGCTATAAGGCCGGTGATTGGTTCCTCGAGGTCACGTGGTACACTGCGTTCTAGTTCCTACTGTGCTTTCATTATAGGAAAATCATTTGCGCGATATTGCATATTTCCAGGGAACACAAAACTATCACGAATTTCTAATTTATTTCATTTCACTACAGTTTTAATCATGTTTAAGCCAGAGAGATGATCTTTAAGAAATACTATATCCTCGCTATAACGCACCCATCACTTGCACAAGAGAACTTCTTGAGCGAATTTCTCAAGGTCATACGCTACAAAAAATATATAAGCATGTATATCACTGAACACTACTCAAGAAAGAGCATTCATTTCATATGCACCACATGTCTTTATCTTTAAGCTCAACCCAGCAAGATGCCTGCACTAGGTAAAGTCTGAAACCTCACTGGATGGCCGCTTTCAGAGAGCGTTGGAAAAGGACTGTCATATCCGGTCATGGGGCTGTCCACGGCCTTGTATACCCAGCCCCCACATGGGGGGCTGCCTCCCTCCCACCGGGGAAATCCCCCCATTGAAATTCCCAGCTTTCTGTCAAAGAACTCTTCATAAAACCATCTCTTTTTCTGAAGACGCGACGAGTACTATTAGTAGGCTCTTGATACTGACAAAAAATGATTGGCATTTTCTTCAGTCATTGTTTCACAGAGTGTAAAGTTTCATAAGGCAATAGCCCTCCTCCACTCAAGAAATTCATTGTCATTTTGTCCTTACCCCATTTTCATTGATAAGAAGAGAGACGGCTCTCGTACCAAGCATCTTCCCAATTACATTTGTCCGATTTTTTTTTTTTTTTTGAAAAACACTAGAACGTAAACCCAAGAAAATACACAAGTGGACGTTTGTAGTTAACAATGAGTAGACATGTTTCAGATAAAGGTCAGGTAGAGTGATTTTGGCCTTATCTCACTCGTCCAAAACTCTATTGGGTGAGGTAACAAGATGGTTCTTTCTCATGGGGTTATTCTGCGCTTGAATGAAAGAGCGTACACGCGTCAAATATATAGTAAATCATTTTCTATCTTCTATTTCCTTCCTTGGTGAAACGATATTCCAAATGGAGGTGTATTCATGGCAGTTGACCTTTGGTAAGTATTGTGGCCATCTAGGCTTTGTGGAGTTGCTGGTGTTTATATA
>NW_020872479.1:418660-436160 GCF_003789085.1 Penaeus vannamei
AGTAAATGGTCCAATTCACACAGCTGTTTTTTACCTGGGTTCTACAAGAGCTGTAGATCCGGGTTGAGTTACCCAGGTTGGATATCCGGCTACCGTTACGATCACCTGGTTTATCCCAAGCTTCCCTTACCTTTATTTTAATATACCTTTTTGTGCGTTTTTTTTTTTACCGAGGGAGATCGGAAATCCAAGGGGGTAAAGGTATGTATTTTTTGCAGTCAGATCCTGACGGCTGTTGCTATGTGATTTTCATTCACTCTGGAACATTTTATTTAAACTACTGTTTCCAAATCAATTACTAACGGTTACTTTATATCTTCTTTCGGCAATTTGCATTATTGCACGTTTTCTTTTGGCGCCATGAATTAACAGATGGGGTGCCTTAGCGGATGTCGCGTTTTTATTACCTATCACTATTATTTATCATTGTAATATTATTTTTGTTGTTATCGTTGTTGTAGTTTTTAAATATATTTTATCTTATGATTATTATTATTTTATACTCATAGACTACTACTACTATTACCACTATTACGACGACTACGAATACTATTACTACTTGCATTTCTACTATTACTCTTACTACTACTACTACTGTTGCTAGACTACTGCTACTTACTACTACTACTACTACTACTACTACTACTACTACTACTACTACTACTAGTAGTAGTAGTAGTAGTACTACTACTAATGTTGTTATTGTTCTCTTTGATAGTATTATTGTTACTACTAGTATTAGTATTAGTTTCAATATTGTCATTATTACCTTTGTTATTATCATCATCATTATTATTATTATTATTATTATTATTATTATTATTATTATTATTATTATTATTATTATTATTATTGTTATTACTTGTAGAAGTAGGAGTCATAGCAGTAGTATTACAATTAATATTATTATTATCGATATTATTGCTATCTATAGTATTATCATCATCAATGACATCAATCATCATTATCATTGTTATTATAATTATTAATATTATTACCTCCGCCAAAGAGGTTATGTTTTTGATCGAGTTGGTTGGTTAGTTTGAGGTGTATCTTAGCTTAACTTACATTCCATTATAGTTTTGTTGTGATGCGGATCATGGTCAGAATCCAGGATTTTTTAAATTATTGCATCAGTAAAAATTATTATCATCATTATCCTTGCCTCTATACCGCCAAGAAGAGTTTATCGTTGGTGTGGTATTATCATATGATACACATCCGTGTACGAGTGTCACTTTGAGAAAGGATGATTTCATAACTATATAGTTTCATATTATAATCAAATGTGAATCTGATTACCTTATATGCATCAAGTAAGAGCCATTTTAGGCGTTGAGCGGTTATAATACCATTCACATGTGACTTATTATATGCTCATCTACCTTCAATTAATTCCTATCATCAGCTACTACAAATGAGCATTTTTTATTACTATTTATCAATTATAGACCAATAATGTCAAATTTTAGCACTATATTAAAAATTCTATTTTAAAGTAATATATTTGTCCATTATAATTTATTTATATATATCCATTCGTCCATATTTATTTATTATTAACCATTTCCATAATTACATTTATAATAATCCTATTAATACAATACCACTATTTAATATTTTAATTAATTAAATACTCATATCAATTATAATCTAATCTTTACTGTTTACTACTCTTAGCATTTATTTTGTTGTTAATCATTAATCAATATTATACTATTATCGATTATATGATTCATTATGTTATTGATATAATATCAGTACATGTATTTTCTCATTTAGTAATCGTATACGATATATTAAGTGAATTAATTATCAATTTAATCATTTATTATATGAAAATCAATGATATTTATTAACAATTTAATTAGACTTATTTTTAATTTAACTCTCTAATTATCAATATATTATTATAATTATCGTTTTACTCGTTTTAAGTCATTTGTATTTATCTAATCAGTTAATTATTATTGTCTACTTTAGCAAACATCTTTTCATCTAAATCATATATATTATGTTATTAATATTGTTATTATCATTAATTTATTAACTATTATTAATTATTATCCATATTATTAAATCATCAATTTTCCATTTATTATACAATTTATATAGTTGATATTTACTATTAATTACTCTATTCATCTATCATAATTATTCAATCAATCTTGTATTTATTTATATTACCTAGCAGTCCTGCCCAAGAGAGGTCATGTACTTTATTGTGTAATGCACATAATTGCACAGAGAAGTAGTAAACTGGATTTATTTATGTTGTTGAGTTGTGGAATACATACAAAAAGTTTATTGAAGATTTTATTGAGAAATTCTTTACACAGAAGACTCATGTAAAGCACTAAACCGATCACAAATATACAAATAGCATTATTAAATTTTAGGTGGTGTCCAGTAATAACATGATGTGGAATCAAATAAAAGAAATCAATTATTCTTTTTTAATTAATTATGCACATGTATTCCAATGTTTTATGTTCCGGTAAACGGTATAGGTGTCAGGAACGCCTTTTATGGATATAATAAATCACACCATGGCCTCGGTACATTAACAAGACTGTCTGAGTAGCGGACACATCAGGGGTATACTATTATCATTTCAAATGATAATATACGTAGTAGAATTGGAGTACAGGTATTATTACTATTTACTGGGGCAATTTGAACATAAGTTTTATAATCTATAAAATAATTGATATATTTCATAAACGACACTCCACACATTTCAGCATACATCCTAATCACATAAGAAATTATCATCATTTATATATTAAAAATTGACATTTTTGATTTATGATTTATAAATCAATATTAAATATATCATATAAAATATGCAATAAATCAAATATTTATGTAAATATTGTTATTTAACTCAAAAAAGTTATTAAACTTGGGTTATGTTATTATTAGTAATATTATAATACTATTTACATTAGAAAAATATATATTGTTAAATCATATTTTTAATATGGTTTGAAAATTATTGAGATTATTAATTATTATTATTAATTAATTATCATTAAATCTTAATATAATCAAATTAAATATCAATTTATTTTTATTCAGTTATTGGCTCTTTTTTTATTCGCTTAGTAATCGGAATAATATTGATACTAATTAATTATAAATTAATTGATATTTATAAAAAGTTAGAACATCATTATCATACATGAATCATAATACACATCAATATATCAATTAGAAATATATCCACTGTATACATTATCATTATCATTATCATTATCAATTATCATCGCATAATCATCATCCAATCGATCATCATCATGTCATCAAACATGCATTCAAATCCACAATTCATCACATGCATCATCAATCATCATCATCAATCATCACTTCATACATTCGATCAAATACATCACTCATCAATCAATTAATCATACCATCATCATCAACACATCAATGTAATGCATGCATCATCATCAGCATTATCGTAAGTCTTCAGTAGTAATTATGGAACATACTATCTAAAAGCAATACTACATACAAACGATTACCACCTAGATTGATTATGATTACTTTCATGATTATTCCCATAAATAATTATTGCAAAAATATATGTCTATCAATACGTATTTTACCCGCTTAAGTGGCTGCAATTGCTTCTGGCAATTTCCCCCTACACTATTATTGTATGAAGAATTAATGGTGCATGACACATGGAATTTTATACACATGAAGTGTATAACAATTAAGTAAGTGATCTTTCATGATTCACAAAGCAAAATAATAAAAGAGACCATCAACAGGTACATATAGCTCTTATAGAAAGTTGATTATAATAAGTGAAGAAGTGGTAATAAGATTTCGGAAATTAAAATGGCCTGACAGGGAATACATTCCAAAAAGTCTATAGTGGCTCAGCGCTTTAGTAAGTGAGAATTGGAATGGGGCAAAGGGGAGTAAGAGACCAGGAGTGAAGTAAATGGGCTGAGGTAGAGATTAGTAAGGGTATATTACTAGGTCTAAGTTACCATAGATAGAGATTAGCAATTGGAGCAAGGAGTTTATAGATTACAGTTTCAGGAGAAATGTCAGGGAGGAGAGAATCCAGGGAAGAGTGACATCTGTATCCAGGGGAAAGTGAAAGGGATATTGGGCATGATGCAGATTAAGCAGGGGGGAATGGGATGTGTTGGGAGGGAGTGGGAGTAAGGGGTGGTGTAGAGGGAACATGAATAGGAGGAGGATGGATGTTGGCAGTTACTTTGAGTGTAGAGGGAATGGGAGAGAGAGATTGAAGGAAGGTTGAGGTTTAGGCATGTTTTCTTGGATCATTATTTGATAGTTTTGAATGTCTTCAAAATGGAATTGGTTGAAGAGGTCTGAGAAACAAAGAATAGGTGTCAGGGCAGCAGAAGATATTGGTATGACTGGATTTAGAATAGCAAAAGAATTTGATTTGGAGAGAAAGGGGGAAGAAGTGGAAATGTAAGATGGAGGAGGAATAGATACGAGAAGGGGGGGGGGATTAGAAACTTCTTGGGAGGAAATGGGTGGGGAATGTGATTTTTGTCTGACCTTGTGTAAAGTGAGGCTAAGTTCGAATCTGAGAATTGCCACTTCACTCAAACTTGTAGGTAAGGCAAGCCCTTATAAAATACATTACGGGAGCCACCATAATTGGTACACATGTAATTGTGCAGAGCAATTTGATCAATCAGGATTTTTTTCTTCATTGAAAATATTCTGCTGCATCAAAATCTAAGATCATTAGTGGTGTATTCAGAATATAGCAATAGGGTGAGGCTTGGGGGCAGAGCACTATAATACTATTGTGGTGAAAAGGGTAAAAAATATGTTAACGATCAGGACAAAATATGTTACGATATCAAAGGTTGTAGAGCACTGATAGTTAGTATGGGGATGAAAAGGGTAAGGTGAAGAGAAAAGAAAGGCAAATGGAAGTATGAAAGCTGTTTCAGGATCACGACCAATAAACTCATCCTTTCTCACTATCATCCTTAAATCATTTCCTTAGCTAATAGACTCTCTACTACCTTACAAGATGTGTCCAAGACGAAGGGGATGACAGAAATATGATAGGAAAAGGAAAGGAGAGAAATATAGTAAAGACATGCTACTAGCAAAATGAAGTGTGAGGGGAGATGGCTAGAGGGTCCAGAGAGATAAACGACAATTCGGTGCCACTCACCACCGCTTACTTTATTTCACCACTTTTGGTGCTGTTCAATCTACCACACAAAGTCTTGTTTCTTCTAGAGAGTCCACCGACACTCTCACGACAAGGCTCAAACTAAGCAAAGTGGGTACTATTGGAGAAGAAATGGGGGGTTCAAGCTTTTTACACCCAGGTGAGGTGTGCACATTAATTTCAGAAGAGTTTTTTAAGGAGGGCATATGAAATACGGGAGATCACTAAGGAAATTTAAATTTGCGACAGAACGGGTGACAAGTATAGGATTGACCCACCTTACTCCTTTTGACAGCATCCCGCATTGCTTTTACCGCCACTTAGAAACGACCAAATACTGGGTTTTTTGACAATTGACATGGGATTAGAGGTAAGTTGAATTTCTGTCAGAAGGCATACTGAAGTCAGTACCAACTCACATCAATTATGCCTCATTAGAGCACTCAGAGAAAGATTCAATTAGTGGATGGATAACCTTCAATTAAAGAAGTATTATTAAACGTGCATGTAATCAAAATAGAGAACGGCGTGATTTAAAGAAGCTCGCATATAGGTCTAATTGGTGAGAGAACAGCACATATGATTCAAAGTGAACTGGGTAAAAATTACACGAATAACATGGATCAACAAGGTTCTGCTGTACTGGGTATGCAAACGATGACAAACGAGAATTGCTAAAAGTTAGCATTTACTGAAATTCGAATATAGATGGAAAACGGTCACAAGATGAGTTCTAGAATTAGGTCGAGAGGTGTAATAACCAACATGGCATCGAAGATGCTGTACATAATAGTCTGACAAGCAGATGACCAAAGGGACGGGGCCCATTGGGCGAGATCACCAGCTCGCTACCTACAAACATAGGCCGTAAGACTCAATTCAGCACCAGATCTGATCCTGGTTGTCATGCTCTCATTTGACATGGAGGATCAATTAGCCGCCACTCATGGAGGAGGTCATGTCCAACCTGCCTACAATGTAATCTTTCGGCAATACTGGTGGAAAACTTACAGTGGCTTCTAAGGGGAATGGAGTAGCATTGTATTGATATTGCATCATAGTCCCAGAGGCAGGCAGGAAAGTCTTCCCCACATTCTGACCAATCCTTTTTGTAACAGAAGCAGATTAGTTGGGGATATAAAGACTGTTCCATAAAGTAAAATTGTTGGGAGGGATGAGGTTGGGAAGGAATGGGTTTGCCAGTGAAGTCAAGTCAAGGATTGCATAAATGCTTTAATCAGTTTGTGGATTTGAGGGTAAGATAAGTGTTTAGTAACTATGAAAAGGTGGTAATGCTCATGATCGGGGCATGAAAGGGTATAGTAGGAAACTTTTAGTGCCTCCTCTGGAATGTATGTTTTCGAGTAAGTTTTAACAGAAGTAAGTAAATGGGTCCCAGTACTCACATTTCCGCTAAACACCGATAACGGCATAAGCAAGCAATAACATGCAAAGTAGATGGGGGAGGGAGGAGGGGGTGGGGTATACATGGAAAAGCTAGATTGAAAGCAGTCACAATTTTCCTTTTCACAATTTACAGGTTAATATTCCATTTTCAATTTCATTAGAAATTATTATATGCTTCTTCTGGTTACATATGCAGTGTAAAGTTTTTAATTGTCAAGTATAATACATCATTTTAATATATTTGAAAATCAAAATACACTTATTAATTCTGTTTGTGTTCTAAAGATGTCTTATATATATTTTTACTATTTTTGACACAGTAAAATTAATTTGTGTGTAGATGTTTACTAGATGACTTGACAATATAAGATGGTTACATGACCTCCCTTGTAGAAGTGTAGCACATGTTAGAAAATTCACCAACTCATTTATTTCATGTATTTTCTTCTAAGAAATAAAGGCAAAATTTAATGCATGCTTTAAATAAATACTTTATTACTATCAACCATTTTCTTTCAGTATAATAAAAAAACAAGTATACCAACAAAATATACATACATGAAAATTTATGTAACATTATTTATCATAATCTGACTACTTTTCTATGTGGAAAGTAATTATTTGAAGAACTTTACTGCCACTAAGAAGCAAAATGCTGCATTTCACACATGCAACACTTTCATAGTTAATTAAGTATTGAAATACCCAATTTACCATGCTAAACTTTCATTTCTATTGATAACACACATTCAGAAACTCAACATGATTACAAATTAAATTGTATTCAATATTTCATACTTATAAAAATATGGAAATTATGAATGACACTCTTACGGTCTTCATTTCAGAGGATGATATGAGCAAAATAAAAAAATCTTTTCAAAATACTGTCCACTCCCAAAATAATTTAACTCAACAAATTAACAAACTATGAGAAATCGGATACCTTACTTTTACTTTATCTTCACAAAAATCCTGCTGTTACTCACAATATTCAAAACTTTGTGAAAAAAGCACACATAAACTGTATTTAGTAAAACTATTGGTAGATAACATCTACCATTTTTAAATATATTTTCACACTCAAAATGTATGCTCATTTCCAAATATTAGATACATTTACCATATATCTACAAAACAAATGCAAATCAAAAATATCTTTTGAATGGTGACAAGTTGTTTTAACATTTACTAAACGCTATTTGCATTACATAGAATACGTGACCAAAAGATTCTGTAACTGAAACTATGTACTATAAAGAAAGTATCATTCATATATACATAATGTTCATCTCATTCTACACACACATTAATGCTTCCACACCAATAATTAAACAAATGCATAAGTCTAATGCACATACATGATACAACAAATTCCTGGCATGTCACTGATAAATATTCATGAGAATGAAAAAAATCTGAGAATCCATTTGTATATCATTAACAAACAACTCAGAAAAATAAATCTGCAAATGGATATCTAATGAAAAAAGCTAGCCCTGAGCTCAGCACCTGCAGAACAAGAAGTTTCATTGTAAGACTAGCTTCATGTTGAGGGCCCAGTTTCAGCAGGACCAAGTTGACTAGTGTAAGGTTGTTGATTCGACACATTTCCTTGTCTTCCCCAAGGCCCTCTTCAAGTCTCACCAAACCCAGCTTGTTTAGGAACCTCAGTGCAAGAAGTAGTGGCTTTAAAATCTGACTTGCCTTGAACTCTGCAACACTTGGTTCTAGTTTATCTTTTTGTGGGACATATCTGAAATGACATGGTTAATTAATGCTGAAAGCTAATTTAAAACCAATATTCAACACACAATTAAGACTGTTGACTTACAAAAGGTAAATTTCTATAAGAAATGTGATGTAATGTAGTATAACATAATCAACAATATCAATAACCCTTATAAAATGTAAAACTCACTTTGGGAGACGATGCCTTGGGCAGGGCACAAGGTGGAACAGCTGTGGTACTGAATAGAGAAAATTGAATATCTGTGGCAGGAAGAACAGCAACACTGTCTTACTGAAGTGACCAATTATGGACACAACGGCAAAGGTCATTCCAGCAAAGTATGTAAATGTGTCACCTACAAATGCCCGAGCTGGATATCTGAAAATGATAGATGTGATTTAAGAATTTTTTTTATTAACAATAAGTATAAACTTACGTTCAAAAAAATTAGGGACTGTACTAGATGACATATAAGATGCATAGGCTTATTAGACACACCTCCATTTCAACAGTGCAAATTCAGGAAGAAAGTGTGGCCTCATCTTCACATATAAGACCTAGGGTGATTTTTTGAGGTTCTTGTTTTTAGTAAGTCTTATCAAATATGGTAGTTCATACATGAAAAATGAAGAAAATTAATTGTTTGATTTGCAAGAAATACAAAGATGCTAGATTTTTTTCTATGAAGATACACCAAGGCTAGATAAATAATTTTCTTTTATCACTGACATTCAAAGTAAAAACACTAAGGAGAAAATTAACTAAGGAGAAAATTACAGTGACTTTGCAAATTATTTGTCTTTACTTTATCTGAAAATTGGTAATAAATAAGTGATACATAAATAAATGACAACCCTCCCTGACCAGGACTTTAACCTCTGGCGCCTCAGGTAAGACCTAAAATCAGCAGTACTAAACCAACTATACAACCAGCCCAACAAAAGGATTATGCAACTATGATCATACTAACTCACAAGACATTACCTCTCCACTCGTACTAGAGTAGGGAGGTTTTATGCATAATCTCCATGGGATCACGGTGGAATTGATTCAGAAACCCAAACTTATGCCAGATATACTAATGAATCTATATACGAGGGAATAATGTAGTAATGCACTGATACGGATAAATAACAACCCTCTTTGACCAGGACTCAATCCTCTGCCACTTCAGGTACAACCCAGAATGAGTATTACTACACTACCTTGACCACACATCCTAACACAAATACTGTGCAAATGAGATCAACTAGCTCCATACTTATTCTAGATAAATAATAGCAAGGTTTACACATAATCCCTGTTGGCTCATGGTTCATGGCACAGGTTTCAAGTTTTGGTCAGGGATTATTGGTATTTATCTATATCAATGTGGTACTGCATTTTTTCATCTTCTATGCCTAGTGCATATGCAAAAGATTACAATATGTATGATATAAAAAATAAATAAATAAATAAAAGAGATCTAACTTGTCTTGTTGACTCTAAAAGAGCCAAAATAGGGGAAATATCTAACTCTGAATCTAAATATGAAAAAACACAAGCACCGCAATTTTCTTTCTAAACATTTTACTGAATCAGAGGAAAAATGTCTCTAACAATAATTTACATGTTATGTAAAGCAAGTGTGTATGTATTTCAAATAAAAAAAAATATATATATATAATAATCTATAAAATTACAAACTTCTTACTGCATATTGCAGGAAAAATCCTTTCACATTACTGGCATAACTACAAACTTCATAAATGTTTAAAAAAAAGAAAGAAAAGGAAAAATAAATATATACATGCAACATTCAAGAATAATAGCAAACTTACCGATTATGATAAAACAAGCCTAGTGCTGATGCTGTGAATGGAATGATGAGGCAAAGCGAGAAATAATGAAACTTGGCCTGGTACCCTCCCAACTCCACAATATTGAACACTATCACAGACCCAGCAATCACTACTGCCTGGCCACACTCCAGCCCATTTATGCCAGCATAAATGTTGATGGCATTTGTACAGAACACTGCAAGCATGGACATGTACACATAGTACAGAGGGCCTGGAAATAGAAAAAATTGCAAATTTTACCACTGACATCAAAAGAATGTAATATTTACACACTTATAAAAATGGTAAAAAGTGTCTGGAGATGAAAAAGTTAACTAAATTAAAACTAACATCAGTAAGCAATATTTTTATGCATACTATCATACTTACATTAAACCTATGTAAGCACATATGTATCTGTTATTTTTGGTGTATGTCTGTCTTTTATTGGTGGGGTTTGTATATGGAATTAACAACACCTACTCTCTCCATCACTGAATAAAAAGCAATATTTACATGCATATCATCATACTCACATTTTAATATTCAGATGCATATTATCATACTCACATAGTTAAATAAATATTCAGACATGTGTGAGGGTTATATGAATGCTTTTTACTCTCTATTTCACATGCACAATGTTACAATTACTATCAGAAGACTAAATGTGTGAACATCTCTGAAAAGAGAAGCATTAAGACAATGCCAGTATAAAACCAAATGGTATTTTTGACATATGTCAATAAAATTACCCATCATTTTTTTCCCAATCTCTTTGCATTTTTTGAAAGTCTGAAAATAATATAACAGTCAATCACCTATATATCAAAGAATGTTGAAAGTTAAAATCTATATCCAAGAATAATTCTCTTAAAAATAAGCCCAAAGTGTGGGCTATAGTGAGTATGTGCTGCTGCTTAAGGACAGAGATAGGAGGATGGGGATTGGGGAAAATGCTCTAAGACCCTACATAATGGGTAGTGACCACACAGGCAAAACTATTACCAGACTCTGATGGGCAGTGGGAATGAGCACTGATAATATTATAAATGAGAAACTCACAGGCTCAGATCTGGCAGGAAACAATGGTCACAGCAGTGAAGCCTAGGCACCTAGATGTATCAGCTAGAGGGCACCCTTGTTATATGTTCACTACAATTCCAGTCAGCTGAGGTCAAAACTTAGTTTGGGGCATTTTACAGACACAACCATATTGATATTTTTTTAAATTATGACATATTATCTGTGCCTACTTGGGTTATGATTTGGTAACTATGTTTGCTTGCATGTGCACTCTACCTCCTGTGTACTGGGCCTAATGTGGTGGATGCTCAACTGCTTACCAATGTTCAATGTTAATCCAATCCAAGTTCGCAACGGCTTTGGAACAACAACTGTTGTTGAACCAAGATTGATGTAATAAACCATTAACAGCGGAAGTGAGGCTAAAGTAGGAAGCACTAATTTGAATCTGAAATCAGAAATTATTACATTAAATACATTGACTGTGGTATAGAGTAAAGCATATATGAAATCACACAATCAGAAGAGGAATAACTTACAATTCCTTTTATAGCAATGCTTTTTATTGTTACTATTATAGAAAATCACTAGACTGGTTTCCACAATTAGATACAGCCTTTCACTTACCTCCACTTCAAGTTCAGGACATCATCTGCAAAGCCGAGAAACAGCATACAGCATATAGAGAGCAGTGAAGTCAAGTACTCTGTAAATGTTGTATGGGGAAAAGGTGTCTCTGGGTTCATAAAATGCTGACCAAATGGTACTCCCAGGAACAGAAACATGATGATGAGGAAGACTAGGCCACTAACCATGCCCATTGACTCAGGCCTGTTGGATATCATTATTAATCAAACAAGGAAAAAATTATACAAATCTTTGTGAGTTAATACTTCAATACTTATTGATATTATGTGCATATATGATTAAAATCAACTGGCATGCCATTTTCAATAAATGTTCAGAATAGGACTATGTAAAGACAGATGATTAAAGTAATGGACATAAAGAATGTATAAAATAACACTACCCAAAATAACCTGATACAATCACTTCTCAAATTCTAAAAAGTCCAGAGATGCTATGCCCACTGTAATTCTCTCCAGCAAAGCAAGCATACCTTCACCTTGTATTGTCTAGCTTTACAGAACTAGTTGGCCTCCCTGGTTAGGCCAATTAAAAAAATCTTGGTTTCTCATCAGAACTTTTTCAAAATTCAAATGTGGTATACTTTTTTTCCCCCTTTTTTGTATCAAGGCCAAATAGGATTACTTTTTGTAGGCAATGCCAATAAAATGGACAACTCTGCATGTACGAAAATGTAAATTTTAATGAAAAGAAAGGTCATAATTGGTGGATACACAGCACATAGTTTTTTGCTAGTTTTACAGCTCAAGGACAGATTCCATTATTGGTGACTCCTCAGGGAAAGACCCACCAGTGCCACAGGTACATATTTTACATTTTAATGACTAACAAAGATGGGGAGGTAAACTGAAACGTGTTGCAGTTCGGATAGATATACTTTTAAGGCTCTAAGTGGAGACCATTTTGGTTGTTTACAAATAGGCCAAGAGGCTAGTAAACTACTTCCAACTTTCATCCTGTTCGCCACACTACGTTTCGAGAACATTTTGTTTAGGTGACTGTTCATTTGATTTTGCCGCGCATCGCATGGTGCATTTTGCCCCAGTGAACATGAAGACCTTTTGCGAATAGCAACTATTTTGGTACATTTTCATCGATCACTTTGGAAATAAAAAAATCTTAAAAATCGATGCTGAGGTGATTTTCAGATGTGGGCGTTCATGAGAAACCAGAATTTCTTTTATAATAAGCCTTAATGTGTAACAAGGAATGGCCCACTTCAACATGAAATTTTCCTTATCCTTGTCAGAGCAAGCCAAGGAAGTACTTTATACTTTCTCATTCTGAACAGTTATTCAAATATTCATTAAAGTTATTTACGTTTTCCTAGACATCTAACAGTAAAGAAAGGAACTACTGTCATATCTTTCAGATAGTCAAGAATGAAGCTCACTTACACTTTCTTCTCTCGATCTTTCTTGCACAAATCTTTTCCAAACAATCCAGCATTTATAAACATGGTAGCAACAGCAGGGATAGTTCTGATGACAGCACCCAGCCCCACCACTGACAGTATCAGATTGATGCATAATGACACAATCATCTCTGAAAATACAGGAATGATAAGGACAAAGAATGATACAAATAACATTTTTATATCTGGATATTTCATATACATCAGTGTAAATGTGGATTTTTTTTTCACACAGCCATCAAACCCTGTAATCATTACTTTTAGTTTCAATTGTTCAAAGCATAATATTCATGAATCTATTTTTTTCCATCATCTTAAAGTACTGGTAATGGTTTACAAAGTGACTGCACTCCTGAGTCTAGAAAGTCCTTATCATTTCAGCCAACAATTTTAAGGGGATTCCTGGAAATCCACAAACATCCCAGGAGAACCAAAATCCTTTGTATCCAGGCTTCGCTGCCAGACTCCCACCCAACTGCCATGGACATTAGTCCCCAAATGGTATTTGTTGTGACCTAATTTTTTCTTTTTTGATATCATTCTTTGCCTGCACAGATTATTTCATGCATCAGTAAGTAGTTCTTCCTTTTTTGTATGACAGTGTCAGTAGATTTTCCCTATCTGATAGATGTCATTATGTAAATGTATTCCAAAATATTGTGTTGGACAACTTTCATATCATCAATTTGTTAAGGAAATGCCACAGATGCAATTTGTTATAAATTTTGTTCTTCCGGCCATAACACGCAAAGATTATCTTGTATCATTTGACTGTGTAAAACTGAAATTGTACTGAAAATAATGCAAAAATACCTATGATAAGGCCACTTCTTGCTCTATTTCTAGAGATAATATTTGACATATGATAAATAAACAGCACTTATTCTAGAAAAATACGACTCATAAATATCTTAAATTCAGATACTTACAGATCAGATACACAAAATGTCCAAATAAATTCAAACAAGCAGTTTATCATCTAATCAACCAAATCGCCTAAACAAGGGGAAATAAAGAAAAATGACAATACCAAGGCCCGGTTTCAGCGGATCAGTTCTGACGTCGATCCCCAATACACCCAACAGCTTCTCCGTTGCCATGACAACCACGTTCATCTTTCGTTTTTAACATCCGACTTCTTAAGTAAATCGTGGTTGCTCTCAACCTTACAGTTCGTTAATCCAAAAAGATCTAAAATCATAAGTTAGTTTAGGCACAAATAAGGGAGACGTGTACGTCAGGCCGGCATTCTTAGCCTTCGAGTTGTTTACAAAAGTATGCCTCCGGGCATGACTTGTAAACATTAGATTAATCTTGGAAGTTAGAGTGTATTTGTCAAAAAATACGAAACGAAAATTATATCAAAGTATTTTTAAGATATAAACTATTATGGCTGCACAATAAATTATGTGTTATGCATGAAGGATATTAACTTTTAATATTGTAAAACCTTTATGTGAATTACTAATCTTATGTGAAAGTCCATTGTCGAAATGGTGTAAAAATATATTAATTATTATATGTTCAGGATAATCATATACTTCCCAATATTTAAAATTCTTGCAAGACTTATGTTTGCCCATGTGATCAAAGGTTTTTGCCTTTGTATTGGTCAGATTCCGAAAACCCGCCAAAAAGAACACTACTGATTGGTCCATCTGGCCTACCTGCATCCTGATTGGTAGAACTGCTCAGGAGAGAGGTGCGGATTGGCTGACGGTTGAAAAGGCCAACAATACCGCATGAAGAACCGAAGGCAGGCCAGACAAGACCTCGAAACCGACGTGAAAGCACGCAAATTCCCTTAGTTTTTCTCGTTTGTACGTAATATCCAAAGATGTCTGGCCGTGGCAAGGGAGGTGAGTAAAGAAGGATGTAACAAAGTGTAGGTAAAGAGTGAAGCATGGATTTTGGCTGCTTCTCAAATGGTCGTTGGCGTTTTAATCGAGTTTACTGGACCGCGGAGATTCAAATTTCATGCAGAAAATATTTCTCTGTTAAGTGTTCATAAGACTAGGACAGGGATTAGGTTGGATTTTGTCGCGTGCATTCACTTCCCGAAACATTAGTAGTTAAAATGAAGTTGGAAATTGCTTTTTGATTTTAAAAATACAGTCCTTTGAAGATTGAAAAGTGTTTCTTAAAGAATGTGCGGATTTCTTACAATCGGGTAGCCACATCGATGATGTAGACTTTGTGGGAATACGGAATGCCTTTGCTCTTATTAGGATTTAATTTTGCTCGGCTCTGCATTTATAAGAATCGGAACATTTCTTTCTGAATAAAGTACCTAAACATATGGACTAGCGTATTGATGCAACTAAAGCCAAACATTCCTAGTACTTCAGATCCATTACATTTAAACGATTTTACATTTGCATTTACACTAGAATATGCTGGAACTGAGGATTGCAGTTGCCTAGATTCTTCAGTAGAATAGGTTAAAGTATGGAGTATTATCAAAATGGTTTGTTTACCATGTGCAGAGATTGAAGGAAGAATACTGTTAGGTGCCTAATAATAAGCCTCAATGAGCAATTCCTGAATAAGAATACATGAGGCAATACTATGGCTAGATTGTGGGGAAGGCCACCTTACCTCCACTGCAGTTTTGCAAGAGCTTGTACTTTTTCCTGTATTGATAAATTGCCTGAAAATTCTACAAACTCTTAACATGCATGAATGTATTTAGTTGTCTATTGTGGGCTAGTACCTAAGCACAAAGCATGGAGGCCATAGCATTACTTGCCTAAGATTGTTTGATATTGAGAACAATTGTGGCTAAGCTGTATTTGCTGATTATTTTTATCTTCTGTGTTTTCTGCTTGGAAACCATAACTTTTTTACTGTTCAGCCTTTGTGTAAAGATATGATAATCCTGAATGGTAGCAAAAGTAAAGAAAATGTCAGCGTATGCTAAATTTGTTTGAGGCTGTTGCCGCATGGTAATCAGTATTGCATTATGTCACAAGTTGTATTAAATGTAAGGTTGATGGAAGAAATGTAATTTTAAATTCTCTTCTTTCCAAAAAGATTGCATAAGCAAGTTAACTCTGCACTGAAAGCACCATCTTGCTAGACTCATGCTTTTATTGGTGATTGTTAATGAGTGATGCACCATCCAGAGACTGTTAACAAAACCAGGGTATCATAGGAACCTAAACACTCAACCTAACCTTTCCTACCTCCTATTTATTCCCTAGATTTATTAGCACTTTGCGCCAACCAATAAAAAATGGGTATTAACTCAGGGTGTTGTGGGCTTAGTCTCTGAACGGTGATATGTAGTAGACATTTTCAGCATTTAGCAGTAAGTACGAGGCTGCTGCTGCTTAAATTGTCATCTTATTCTATTTTACTGTCTAGGGAATAAATAGAAGATAGGAAAAGTTAGGTTTGAAATTTTTGGGTTTGCATGATACCATGGTTTTGGGACTTCATCTGGAGGTTGCATTGTTCTTGGTAACAAATACCGTTTTTAGCAGTGAATGAGGCTGCTGAAGCTTAAACTGTTGTTCTGACTCTATTTCTTATGATCTGTAAAATGGTGTGTCGCTCTCAGTAACTTGTACTGTTACATGTACTTGTGTAAACACTTTCCACTTCTGAGTTTTGCATGTATCATTCTCTCGAACTTGCTTCCCAGATTCATTTATTGCAGATAAGATAATACTGCTTTCATACATTTCTTATTAGAGTTGATAAAATTATGATATCCATTGATTGCCATTCTTAATTGCAGGCAAGGTGAAGGGCAAGTCAAAGTCCAGGTCTAGCCGTGCTGGCCTTCAGTTCCCAGTTGGTAGGATTCATAGACTTCTTCGCAAGGGAAATTACGCTGAGCGTGTAGGAGCTGGTGCTCCCGTGTACCTGGCTGCAGTTATGGAGTACCTTGCTGCTGAGGTTTTGGAGTTGGCTGGTAAGTTTTTCTTGTGTTCATTGCAGTAAATATAGAAAAGGTGTGAATGAGACTGAGTATATTTAGTAAATGAAATGTATTTGACAAGTTTTTGTATTCAGATATTCATTTTTGATGAACATATAATGGAAAAACATAAATCTCATTTGATATAAACGTAATTATCATTCATTCATTTTTCTACATATCTCCATCCTTTTAATCTGTTGTCTCATCTTCTGAATGAGTACAAATGATAAAATGAGAAGTAGAAGTGGTGCAAGACTAATGGTTTCAATTTTAATGGTATGGCTTTGTAAAGTTAATGATAATTTGCATATTCTGTATACCCTTCAAATTATTTTTT
>NW_020872479.1:443660-446160 GCF_003789085.1 Penaeus vannamei
GCATTTAGCTCGTTGCATACATTAACTGAAATGACAAGCGTTGCATTATACAGCAAACAGGTTTAGATGTTTATAATACATCAGAAATATATAAGCGTTGCAGAAGTACGATTGGACTAAAATACATGCTGTATGGTTAAATGAAAGATTACCTTCTTAAATCAAACTAAGACGTGAAATAAATCTTCGCAATGCGGAGTATTGATTACTGTACACACGTAAAAGAAGTATTCTTCCAAATCCAGTAACGGTTGGTTGAATAGGAATAAGCTACAATATTTTAGAAATGCATTTGTAAATTGGCCCCATTTTACAAGTAACAAGAGTTGAACCTTTCATGTCTTATTCCCTCTACAACATGCAGGGTCACGATGCTGCATGTCTTCCGCACTCTTTGGAAGATCAATAAACAGAAGAAAATAGAGCAAGTCAGCATGACGAAACAGTAATCTTGTGATATTTAGGCTAAAGGACATTAGATTTGTTCTATTAAATACTTTTTTCTATTTAATATGAACATTGATATTCTCTCATTTCTTTTTTACAGATAAGAAACTACAGTTGTTAGTCATATTATATATACTCTCGACAATAATATATAGGACAATGCAAAATTTCATACGATACACGTATGAATTTTTGCGCATGCGTGCTTCTGCGTGTGCATGCGTGTGAGTGTGTGTGTGTCTATGTGTGTGTCTGTGTGTATAAGTATGTGAGTTTGTTTGTGTGTGAGTGTATGTCTGTTTTGTGTGTGTGCGAGTGTATGTCTGTTTTGTGTGTGTGTGAGTGTATGTCTGTTTTGTGTGTGTGTGAGTGTATGTCTGTGTGTGTGTGTGTGTGTGTGTGTGTGTGTGTGTGTGTGTGTGTGTGTGTGTGTGTGTGTGTGTGTGTGTGTGTGTGTGCATGCAGATGTACTGCGTTACCAGAGCATTCTAACACCTGAGTCATTCCAGGACCACGAAGAACTACAAAGTCACCCGCTCGAGAACCTGTGGGCGTGTCCGAACGAGGACAAAGACGACCCTTACATATGGCAGGTGACGATGCTGGGGCCGCCGGAGACGCCTTACGAAGGAGGGATTTTCTTCCTCGACATGTATTTTAGTGAAGATTATCCCTGGATGAAACCGAAGGTGAGACGCGGCCACAGTTGCGTTACACCTTTCTCTTATTTTTACCAAAGTATATTTCAGTGCTATGGACACTGGTACTTGATAGAATAATTAGTGTCAGTTAACAACTCAACAAGCAAACAATATATAGTATGGCACGTCTGTATTCACAATCGACTATTTCTTTATTTGTTCCTATTTAGGTGCAGTTCAGCACGGCAGTTTATCACCCAAACGTAAATAGCAGGGGTGAAGTGTGTCTTGACCTTTTGACGAATAACTGGAGGCCTGATTTTACGATTTCTTCTGGTAAGTTGGGTATTTATCTCCATGAAACTTGAGAGCCTTATGGTGAAAATAAAGGCATACAGACCTTTCTTACTCATGTTCTTACCTTATAGAATGCTAACCGGTCATAACACTCATGCACACACACACACACACACACACACACACACACACACACACACACACACACACACACACACACACACACACACACACACACACACACACACACACACACACACACACACACACACACACACACACACACACACACACACACACACACACACACACACACACACACACACACACACACACACACACACACACACACACACACACACACACACACACACACACACACACACACACACACACACACACACACACACACACACACACACACACACACACACACACACACCAATACACACACACACACACACACAACCACACACACACACACACACACACACACACACACACACACACACACACACACACACACACACACACACACACACACACACACACACACACACACACACACACACACACACACACACACACACACACACACACACACATACACACACACACACACACACACACACAAACACACATACACACACACACACACCACACACACACACACACACACACACACACACACACACACACACACACACACACACACACACACACACACACACACACACACACACACACACACACACACACACACACACACACACACACACACACACACACACACACACACACACACACATACACACACACACACAGGGGCGCGCACTTAAAATGTCTTAAATTTGCCAAAGGCATATCTATGTGCGCGTAACTGTACAATTATCTGGTACGGGCGGACACCATCGCGATTCACTCACTTGCTGATCTTGAGCGGAAATCATTTTTCAACATTTGACCTTAACCTTTGCTGATCGACGCAACCGTTTACTTAAGGGCCGTGTGCCAAGCAATAATAATGATCATGATGGTTAATTCTCTATCCGAGAGGCTATGAAAAATATGTCGGGGTGATTTTTTTTATCTTGGTCACTGGCACGACAAGTAGG
>NW_020872479.1:458660-461929 GCF_003789085.1 Penaeus vannamei
GGTAACAGTTGCCATTGTTACTTAATGTTATTGCTCTTGCCCAACTAAAAGTCTTACTATTTTGTTACAGCATAAAAATTTACAAATGTAGACCTTAGAAAAGGCAAAACTATGTATGCAGAATAAGAGCTAATAGCATAATATTGGGTCAAGATGCAGACCAATTCTAGAAAAGCACCAGGTCTAGTGTTTTGTAGATTAATGTTGATCCAAGTAGGACTGCATCAAGCAATGCCATGACTTGTGTACTTTGCACTCTGGCAACATAGAACATGGTCTGGTTTGTCAATTAAAGATGAAATACAAGGAAGGTCAATAGACCTTTTTTGCTAGAGTTTATGCAGTGGACATTTGCCATATCCAGACGTGAAGTGTTGAGGCATCCATAGCTACATAGATCTGTGGACTTTGATGAAGAGATTTTGAACTTTTACTATGCATAGATTTTTCTTAAAACCACTGTGATTCGGATGATGTGGCTAGAGGAGCAGATGAAGTTAACATGTATTCTTGGAATAATTTGGCTATGATGGGAACTTATGAGAATTACAGCTAAAGGCCGAGGTAACAAGAAAGACTTGCCGTAAGTACACAAAGGTCCTGGAGGGTGATTAGACTCAGTGGACATTTTGTAAGGGGCTTTTGCATTATTGCCATTGATGAATGAATATAATGTACTATCCATGAGCCATGACTGGAAGAGTGCTGGCTCCAGGGAGGACACTTTATCGATGCTCACGATCCTATTCCTGCCCAGCGTGATCAGCGGTGCAGGTTGTATTACAGAAAATTGAATACTATGAAAAAGAAAAAGAAAAAGGTACAAAGTGGATATTATTTTCGCACTGAAGTGAAAATAACATTGCAAAAGGGAGGCATGGAGTGTGGTCTCTGCATGCAAGGTTTTGTGTGTGCATGGCCCACAATTCATACACCTATGAGCCATTAATATAAGCCTAAAGCCTATATTTTGTGCCACGTGGATTCTGTAAAGCATCCAGATCCAAAGATAATAATTGAAGAATCCTTCTTTCCTTTTTGTGGCTTCCATTGTAATTGTTTTTTTTTTTTTGAGATTTGCTACAGGAGGAATGAATACAGAGTAGGTCTATCTCATGTTATTGTTAAGTATATAGCATAACGTTTGTTAAATTATCTAATGCTTTATTAGAGTAGCGCATTATTAAGCAGTGCCATTGCTTCTATGCTACAGGAAAGATCATCATCATCAACATAATTTCAGCATGATAGAGCTAAGACTGGTATTATATATGACAGTAAATTGCCAAGTTGGTCAATAAGCTCATTTATTTTGCTAAACTATACATGACAGTGTTAACTTGCCCTTTCTAGAGCTCAAAAGAAAGGCTACAGTATGACTTGACTTGATAGTGTGAACATTGATTCACAGATTTGGGTGATTGTGGCCCACCTGTTTAATATCATTATTTTTAATACCTTTTTGGCAATAGTAATATTTTTTTCTATGCATATTTAGAAGTTTAAAAGGACTTTCAAAATTATTATTATTATTATTATTATCATTATTATTATTATTAATATTAATGTTATTATTATTATTTTTTTTATTATTATTATTATTTTTTATTTTTTTTTTTTTTTTTTTTTTTTTTTTAATCCGAATCCTCTCAAAATATAGTCTATGATAGATGACCCACAATCTTTAGTTAAACACAATTTAGTGCAATATCAAGTGATTGCTGTGATTTCTGGCTTTTGAGCTTCTTTAACCCACTAACACCGATATATTTTAAAGACGAAAATAAAAGTTCCTGAGAATATACAAAATCGGCATGCAGGGCTAGCCCGGACTCTGCCCGCCGCTGAGTTGGAGCGCAAACATCGATAGAGCGTCACACTGGTGGAGACGCCAGGCAATTTTTTTTTCTTTTTTCTTTTCTTTTCTTTCTTTTCTTTTCTTTTCTGTTTTCTTTTCTTTTCTTTTCTTTTCTTTTCTTTTCTTTTCTTTTCTTTTCTTTTCTTTTCTTTTCTTTTCTTTTCTTTCTTTTTTTTTTTCTTTTTCTTTTTTCTTTTTTTTTCCAGTTGTCTCATATGTGGAACACCCGTCGTAAGTGGATTAAAAGCTAACAAACCACCACTCTTATTCTTTAGAGATTGGGCTTGGACTAGATTCATTTTGGGCTGTATATCACTAGAAAGCTCAGTTAGAACGATTTTACCACAATTGTTTTCTATTTGTACCCATCTATTCCACTATATTTGGGTGTCTTGTGTTTTTATGTAATATTTTAAATGACCAAATTTGCCTCTTATGAAGTATTTTTAGTTATAACAACTTTTTGTGCATACATATCTTCATAACTGGGATTTTCAACAATTCCTTAACTATTCTTTGACAGTCATTGGTATGTTTTGTGCTGAATGTAATCTTGGCTATGGTCCTTTTTTAGCCATTAGAGTGTAAATTCTTCAAATTATTGACATTTGCTTAAGTCATGGTGTGTCAAGTAAATCTGTCATTTGTCAAAAGTGTAGAAATATGAGCAGAATTGTTTGATTGTTCATGATGCATTTCCCTCAGCCAAGCAAAAGTTTACACCAATTCCTCTTGGCAGCAGCTAAACTTTATCCCTCATCAGTTTAAGGTAAAAATGGTTGGTGACTAGAATGGTACATTGTTTTGAAATTATTGTATAGTAGGCAGAGGACCCAAGAGGGAAATACAGTGATCGGGAGGGGGCTCTGGTAGGGAAATCCGGAGATCAGGATGGGTGCTGGAGCTGAGGCCCTGTAGGGAGATACAGTGATCAAGTGGTACATTCACTCACGCAAGGCAGTGTCAAATCTTCCAGGGTGGGCTGGGGTGGGGTGGGGGCAAAATTGGGGGTAGGGGGGTAAGATTGGTAAAAAAAAAAAAAAAAAAAAGTGATATGGATTTTCTTGATATTTGGATATTTGGTGTTTAATATTCTGCATCTTTTGATACCAAATTTGTGTGGGGAGATGTCCCCTGCCTTTTTTTTTTTTCCCCATTTCTGTCTGTGTGAACATTTCTTTGTCCTAGAGGATTATGAATTATGTCATGAAAAAAAATGTGAATGAACATCAATGAATTCCCAAGGCAATATCAAAGCCTTTTTTGGAAAAAAAAAAATGTAAAGAAAAATAATTTTCACTTTCTCTCTCTCTCTCTCTCTCTCTCTCTCTCTCTCTCTCTCATCTCTCTCTCTCTCTCTCTCATCTCTCTACTCTCTCCTCCTCTCTCTCTCTTTCTTTTCTCCTTCTTC
>NW_020872479.1:462029-469529 GCF_003789085.1 Penaeus vannamei
TCTCTCTCTCTCTCTTTCTTTCCCTCTCTCTCTCTCTCTTTCTTTCCCTCTCTCTCTCTCTCTTTCTTTCCCTCTCTCTCTCTCTTTCTTTCCCTCTCTCTCTCTCTCACTCACACATGTTGTACTTCTCAAAACTTCCCTCAACTTTCACGAAACCAAGCTACAAGGATACAAGAATATGTGATTGCTTCATCTATTTTTCGGATGTGTTATACATATATGCATGCATGCATGCATACAAATGTTTGCATGTATACAAATGCATATATGCATACACATATGCATATGCATACATATATGCATATGCATACACATATGCAAATATATGCATGTATGAATATGTATGTAAGTGCGTGGCAGTAAAAATTACTCTTTACAACAGACTCGAGAAAAGATGAAACATTTCAAAATCCCCTGGATTTTATTTCACTGCAATAAGTGTTAAAAGTCCCTCCATTCTACTGAAAATAAATAAACAGACTTGGCATTAATTTGTGCAAAATCTATGTCTATGTATTTGTTTGCCTACTGACATTTATTTTACAGATGTTTATTCATTTTATAGATATTTATTCATAGATATTTGTTATTTTCTTGGTGGTTGAAGTTCTAAATTTACTTGCTGTTCAACATTGATAAAAAATATATATATCTAATATCATATGTATTTTGGATTTAATTGTAAACATACACAAATGCACTTGTAAATTATCAGTAATATACCTTCATATCCACACTTTTGGAGATGTTTTTTATTGAAAGGGAAAAAAGCAACACACAAAAGGAAATAATGAAAAAAATTGATAAATGAAAATGCAAGAAAAAATATATAATTAAATACTGAAAGGGTGAACGAAGCCAACACCAAAACAGAACGACCAAAAATCATCAGAGAAAAAGGACAATAATTGTAACATTCAAGATTCTCATAAAAAAGTTACTTTTCTGGTGAAGTCATGGGGATGTTTCAGAGGGTATGATGAATCTAATTCAAAGGAGAGAGAGATAAGTGAGGTACACTTTTATTAAAAATATTTAATCTCTATAATATATACAAATATAAATAGGCTTCCATTCATTACTTAAAGTGATGAATAAAAGTAAATGTTGAACGGAAGAAAAAATCATCCATACTTTATTAAGCTAATTAATACAAAGTAACCGAGAATAGCAATGATGATGACAATGACAATGGCAGTTGAGGTCTATATAAACTGTACTCAAATGAGTATGTTTTAATGAAGATGAATACGATGCATTAATTTATATATAAAACATGATGCAGCCTAATATAATGTGAATTTAGCATAATTAACTATTCTAACATCTTGTTTTAAATCATACATTACAAATGACTTATCATTCTTTGGAAATGAATCATTACGGAATGAATACTCCCTTCACTGATGTGACGATCTCACTGCCGCCAGTATGACATATGAGATCCAAGACAGTTTTTTGATGTGAAGAATTTATCATCCAAAAAGATCAAAATTGCATAATGCAGAATTTGAGTTTTTTCTTCCTGGATTCATACGGTTTCTGAGAGATATTAATGGACTTGCGAGGCTTTCCAAGATATTCTGTCTTCTCGTAAATAATAGTACTTGGATTTTTTTTTTTTTTTTCTGAAAATCTTTTAGGTGTGTATAGGATGACAGAAATTGTGATCACACCTATAAAGAAAAAGAAAAAAAAAAGAATGCATTAACAGTCTCCATGACTATCTGAATTATACACCATGGTGCAAGTCGCTGAAATTTGTGAAAACAAGGTACCTTATTTAACAACCTATTACACTGGGCTAATACACCCCTAAATGCTAAATCCAATGAGACTTAAATAGAGGCAAGCAGTGTGTTATTCCTCCTGCGTCGCTCCATCCACCAGTTATTCAACTCGTGCATTCCCAAACGGAGGAGAAGCTGCAACAGGATCCAAAGAATTAGCATTGATATAATCCTCCATCTTTTTCAATTCATCATCAGCCAGACAATTACACCCATTAAATGAAACAGATACATCCACTTACTATGAGAGCAAAGAGATCGGAGAACATGAGCATGTAGAAGACGTTGTCCCAGCCTGCTGCCGAGATCGGACCAGCAATCATTGGTCCAACAGCAGCACCTAATGAAGAGTAGATGCTGATTAATTCTATGATGCTCTTTCAAAAGTAATGATATTTAAAAAGATTTACTTATTTAAATATCATTACAGCCCATATTTCTTGCATTTTGTGCTCCTATTGTCTAGAAAGAAAAGAAAAGAAAAAAAAAACACAAAAAAAAGTACATGTCTCAATCAAGAAGTATGTTAACCTCAACACTTACAAAGGATTTATAATGTATAATTATGCAGGACATGACATGTATAACTCAACAAAACTTAACCCAGAGCCGATGGGTAAAAATATTTGGCAAGTGGACGTAATAATGGGATTGTTTACTCCCAGCTCATTCGGTAGTTTGCAAGCAACATTTAGCACCTAAAAGCCTTTACTTTGCTATAATTTATAAAAATATTATAATTTTGAAGGTTTACCTTCATTATAGGTGCCATTGCCTGAATTTTTTACCATATATATGAAGCCGCTACTACTGGAGTAAATAAACTCCTTCCAATGGCACGGGAATGGGCATGACACGATCCCATCCGTTTTTCAGTCCACAACAGCCATGGCATGTACGTACATGCCACCCGTCGGCTATGGGTTAAAATATATAACAACACAGGCCTTTTGATGTATAATTACACAAGACTTATAATGTATAACTATGCAGGATTTATAACATATAATTACCTATAGATCCAGTGCCATCAATAATAGCCGTGACAGTAGCTAAGGCCTTTGCATTTCCTTTTAGACATTCATGTGTGCCAAGGTCAGCCGAAACAGCTGTAGTGATTAAAGCGTATGGGCCATTCACAAGAAGTCCAACAACGAGCAGCAGGAATATGTTCAACCCGAGAGAAACTGCACAAAACGCTTGATAGACAAACATCTGGAAGGTTTACAGGAAAATCAGGAATGGTTAATTACAGATTTGATTTCCGAATCACAGACTAGGCAGACTAAAATTTCAAAAAACTCGAAAATGTTAATGAAAGATTCAATTTTTACATCACAGACTAGGAAGATTAAAATAAAAATGAAACTCAGAAATTCTACAATGATATACCAAAAACAGAAAGTACACAGGAAATCCTCCTACCATAGGAATCGCAATAATAAGCATGACAATGCAGGTGGATGCCGACATGCCAGTCTTATCACTCAGGACCCCAGCCAAGATTCCTCCAGCAATACCACCGACGTCGAAAAACGTGGACAAGTTGGCACTCTCCTCTGCGCTGTAGGGTGCTGTTGGAGGAGGGGGTGGGCGATGAGTCTTTAGACGTAGATACCAAGAAGAAAAAGTTTAGGAGAAATAGGAAAACTCTCGAAGGAAGTGGCACATGCACTCGTGTTCATCATGGTCATCTTTCTCTTCGTGATAATGATTATTATCATGGTCATTCACTTCCTCATCATTATCACAGAGATAATGATTGTGATTATGAAAATGATGAAAGTGATGATAATTATCATATGAATATAATAGTAATAATTAATAATAATAGTAATAAAATGATAATGATAATGATAATGATAGTAATAATAACAATAATAGTAATAATAGTAATAATAATAACAACAACAACAATAATATCAATATCAAGACCAATAATAACAACGACAATAAAAGCAATAACCGCAACAATAATATGATAAATGAGCATAAGAGTAAAGGTATGAAAAAGAATACCAAAGAATAGGAAAATAAAGATTCAAAGAATAAAGACTAACAACAAAAGAATAAGGAATAAAGAATCAAATAAAAAGGCAGTAAGAATAATAAATATAAGAAAATCACAATAAAAAATAGAGAATAATAAATAATATTAAAATGAACAAAATAACAATATATATAAGAATATATAAGAATAGAAAATATTAAAGAAAAAAAACAAAGAATAATAACAAAGACTAACATAAGGAATAAAAAATAAATAATAACACAGAATAACAGTAATAAAGATTAGTAAATTACAGCAATAATGAATAAAGAATAACAAAAAAAACAAAGAAATATACTATTAATGAAAAATAAAGAATAAAAATGAATTTCAATAAAGAAAAGAATAATAAAGAACAAAAAAAAAAATAATAATAATGATAAAGAATAATTCAGAATAAACGATCAATAACAAAGAATTAATGGTGAACAAAGAATAAACAACAAAAAATTAATGGTGAACAAAGAATAAACAACAAAAATTTAATGGTGAACAAAGAAAACAAAAAAAATCAAAAATAATACATAATTAAGAAGATTAACGTATAAAGAATAATGACGAATTGATAAAAAAAGGAAATAAAGAGTAATGGGTAAACAAAAAATAATATATACAAATGATAATGCATGTAGAAAAAGAACAAGAGCTAGAACAAGAACAACTGGAAGGAGAAAGAGGAGGATGATAAGGATAATGATAGGAAAAATGATAATAAAAATAAAAATGAAAATAATGAACATAATTATGATAACAATGATGATAAAAAATAAAAAACAACAACAACAACAACAACAACCATAATAATAATGATAATAATAAACTAATTTTTCAAAAATATTCCTAATAATAAAACAATAACATTACTAACAATGATAATATGAACACTAATAACAAAAACAATAACAATAATACCATTAATAACCATAATGATAACAACAAATTCAATAACAATAACAATGGTAACATTAATATTAAAAATTATAACATTAAAAATAAAAACACTATTATTATTACTAAAAATATATAATATATAATATAATATCAATAATAATAATATCATTATTATCTTATCATTAGTGTATTATGATTTCTCTAAGTATTAGTATGATTATGACAATTTGATATATTGATATGTTAATGATAATGATAATAATAATAATAATAATCCTATCTCTATGACAATGCTTATGACAATATGATAATGATAATAGTATAATATATATATTCTCACTCCCCCCTCCCTCCCTCCCTCCCTCCCTCCCTCCNGTTTAATTGCGGCCCTCGATGTAGAGAAGCGCCCGATGTGGCCTGCGTCTCTTGTTTGGTTGTGTGCTTGGGGTTGTTTTTTGTGTTTGTCTGTTGTTGTGTTTGTTTGTGTTTGTGTGCTTTGGGGTGTTTGGTTGTTGCTTGTGTGTTGGGTTGTTTGGTTGTGTGCTTGGGGTTGTTTGTTTGTTTGTTTGTGTGCTTGGGGTTGTTTGTTTATGCGCTTGTGTGTTGTGTTTGTTTGTTTGTGTGCTTGTGTGTTGTGTGTGTTTCTTTGTGTGCTTACGTGCTTGGGGTTGTTTGGTTGTGTGCTTGTGTGTTGGGGTTGTTTGGTTGTTGGGGTTGTTTGTTTATGTGCTTGTGTGTTGTGTTTGTTTGGTTGTGTGCTTGGGGTTGTTTGTTTGTGTGCTTGAGTGTTGTGTGTGTTTCTTGTGTGCTTACGTGCTTGGGGTTGTTTGTTTGCGCTTGTGTGTGTTGTTTTTTGTTTGTGTGCTTGGCTGTGTGTGTTGTTTGTTTGCGTGCTTTGGTGTGCGTGCGTTGTGTTTTGTTTGTTTTTGTCTATGTTTGGCTATGTGCTTGTTTGGTTGTGTGCATGTGTGTTTAGCATTGCTTATTAGTGTGCTTGGGTGTATGTATGTTGTGCTTGTTTGTTTGTTTATTTGCTTGACTGTGTGTATGTTTGTATGTTGTGTTTGGAAGTGCGTGCTTTGTTGTGTGTGTTATCCATATTTATTGTTTGTGTGCTTGTGTATCCTGGAGTTGTTTGTTTGTGCGCGTGTTTGTGTGAGCTAATTTGTGTTGCGAACGTGTGTTTCTTTGTGCGCACTTGTATGTGTTTATGTATGTCTGTATATGCGTTTGTTTGCTTGCGTTTGCGTGTGTTTGTACGTGTGTATGTGGTCGTCCTTCTATGTCTTTTTGTGTTTGTTTCTCTCTCCCCTTCCTTCTATCTCCCTTTCTCTATTTCTTTGTTTGTAGTCGGCCTCCTGTGTCTTTGCGTGTTTGTTTGTCTTTCTCTTTCCTTCTTTCTCTCATTTTCTCTTTCTTTGTTTGTTAGGCACACACTTCGCAACGAAGGAGAAAAGGCTATTGATCTACTAAGATCGCGAAAAGGAACAAAGGAAAAAAAATCAAAATATGAAAAAAATAAAGATATGCAAACAATAAATATGAAAAAAAGATATGAAGGCATTTAACAATAAATAGCAAGTAGTAATGAAAATAATTTTACGATGTACATAAGAAATGAGAAATAAAAGATATTGAGAATAAAGATAATTCATGAAGGAAGAAAAGAAGATGTGAAGGCATTTAACAATGAAAATAGTAAGAAGTAAGAAGTTTACAAGGAAATTAGATACGAATAAGAATTAAGAAAAGAAGAAAAAAATTTTATTAGATACGAATACAATTAAGTAAAGAAAGAAAAGCAGTTCACAAGGAATATTAGATACGAATAAGAATTAAAGAAAAGAAGAAAACGAAAACGATTCACAGGTAAAGTAAAATACAAAAAATTATGAAAACTTGAAGGCTGTTCATAATGAAAATAAAATAGATCTAAATAATGAAGAAAATATGAGAACTTTTCACAATGAAAGTCATATGAAAAGAAGCAATAAAGATGAAATTTTGAAAAAAGTTCACAAGAAGGAAAACAGAGAAAATTAGATAGGACGAAGGTAAGATAAACAAGAATATTGAAAATGAAAATAAAGTTTTGAAAATAAGATAAAGAGAAATGGAAAAAAATGAAAACTCAATAAATATAGGATGAACAAAAAAAAGAAAGAAAAGTATATGCATTTCTGATTGAAAATGCAATGAACATTATATATAAAAGAAACCATAGAAAATAAAACAAGATAATTACTGATAATAGGTAGATGAAGGAGATAAAACGGAAAAATGCAATAAATACATAGAAAATAATTCGGATTTCGAATGAAATCAAATAGCAATAAAAACAAAATAAAAGAATTAATAAAAAGAAACCAAATGCACAGCGAAAACGTAATTGGTAGAAAATAAAACAAGATAATTACTGATAATAGGTAGATGAAGGGGATAAAAACGGAAAAAATACAAACTAAAATATATAAAAAATAATTCAGATTGCGACATGAAATCAAATAACAATAAAAACCAAATAAAAAGAACTAATAAAAATGAAACCAAATGCGCAGCAAAAACGAAATAGAAAGAAGGACCAAAAACGAAAATACGAAGGCAATTCACTTAAAAAAGAAAGAAAGAAAGAAAGAAAGAGAGAAAGAAAGAAAGAAAAAAGAAGAAAAAAGAAGAAAGAGAAAGAAAGAAAGAAAGAAAAAAAAGATACGCAGCCCAGAAAGTCGCGGAGGCAGAGGGGGCGGAGCCAGAGAGACCGAGCACAACCCG
>NW_020872479.1:474529-482029 GCF_003789085.1 Penaeus vannamei
GCAACTATGGCACTCGATGGCACTCCGAAGAATGGCATCTTAGGGGGGGGGGAGGACAAGGGGAAGGGGGGGGTAGATCTTTCACACTTGGCACTGTGTCTGTTGTAGAGTGCCATGGATTGACGTTGCATTTTAGTATCATTATTATTATTTTTTTTTCATTTTTTAATTCTTATATTATTATCATTATTATTTTTTTTAGGAATATAGGGGAAAGAGGAGGGGGAAATGGGGAAGGGGTGGATTAAATGGAAAAGGGGAAGGAGAAGGAAAAGAGGGAAGAAAGGGAGGAAGGAGGAGGGGAAGATAAAAAGAGGAGGAGAGAAAGGGAGAACAGGGGAAGGGGGAAGGGAAAGAAAAGAGAGAGGAAGGAGACGGAAGGAAAAGCGGAAGGAAAGAAAATGAAAATGGGAGATAGGAGGAATGGGAAGGAGAGAAGGAGGGAAGAGGAGGAAGAGGGGAAAGAAAGAAAAAGGGAGGAAGAGGAAGTGGGGCGAAGGAAAGGGGGGAGGAAAAGGAAGAAAGGAAAAGGGGAAATGGAAAGGGGAGAGAATAAAGAAATAGAAGAGGGAATAAAGGAAGAAGAAGCAGAAAGAAGAGGAAAGGGAAGGAAAATGAAGTGATGATAAAAGGGTATACAGGAACTAGATAAAAAAAACAACAACGGAAAGAAAGAAATAGTGAAAGAAAGAACAAAAATACGTGAAAAAATATGGGAAAAAATATAGAGAAAGGATAGAATAGATGTAGAGGAGAAAGTGTTACGAAGCAAAAGAGATGAAGCGGATGGTATTAAAAAGAAACATACAAGGGGAGGGAAAAGAAAAGACAGGAAAGAATAACCAAAAAAGGAAAAAGAAGTAAGAAGTTGGTGGAAGAAAAGGAGATAGATAGATAGGTAGATAGAGAGACAGAGAGAGAGAGAGAGAGAAGAGAGAGAGGAGAGAGAGAGAGAGAGAGAGAGAGAGAAGAGAGAGAGAGAGAGAGAGAGAAGAGAGAGAGAGAGAGAAAAGAGAGAGAGAGAGACAGAGAGATTGATACACTTGAGAAGTTGATGATGGCTGTCAAATATTGCCTGTCACCAGCCTGTCAACTCGTCAACCTGTAAAAATAATCAACCTGCCAATCAGTCACCCAATGAACCTGTCAACCTGTCTACCTGTCAGTCAACCAACATGTGAACCTGTCACCTGCCCACCTGTCACCTGCCCACCTGTCAAAACTGTCTCCTGTCACCTCCACCTGTCACCTCAACCAACCTGTCAACCTGCCCATCTGTCACCTGCCCACCTGTCACCTGCCCACCTGTCAACCTGCCCATCTGTCACCTGACCACCTGTCAACCAGTCAACCTACCCACCTGCCCACCTGTCAACCAATCATCCTGCCACTCTGTCCACATGTCAACCTGTCAAATTGTCAACTTGTCATAAATCCGCATCCCCCTGTCACGTATATGACAAAGAGGAGAAGGGAAGGAGGAAATAAATCAGAAGTGTTTGGGAGAGGGAAGAGGAGGGGAAAGAATAGAGAAAGAGGGAAGTGAAGAAAATAATTGAGGGGAGAGAAGAGAGGGGAGCATGTAAGAAAATGAGGAGAGAAGAGAGGGGAAGAGAAGGAATAAGTAAGAATTATTTAGAAAAAAAGACCAGAAAGAATGGAAAGAGAAAAAGGGGAGCAATAAACATGACTGAAAGAGAAAGGAAGAAATGAAATGAAGGAAATGAAAATAGAAAAGGAAAAATAAACACAGAAAGTGGAGGAGGAGGTGGAGAAGAAGAAGAAAGGATATGGAGAAGAAAGAAGATAAAAGAAGAAGAAGTTGAAGACGAAGAGGGAAAAGAAATGGGTGGAGAAGAAAACGAAGAAGAAGAAATAAAGCGAGAGGAAAAGGAAGGATGATGATAAGAAGGAAAGAAGGAAAAGACAACAAATATGGAGGAATGAGAAAAAGAAAAAATAGACAAACAGGAAAGAAAACGAACCGGCCAGGAATAGAAAAGTTCCCCCTTTAACAAATCCAATGATTCGTTTTCTTTAACGCCTCGTAATCGCCTTATTTTTATTTTTTTCATTAACACTTTATCCAAAGGATTTTCGGGATAATCTCGGAGGCTGGTAGATTTTGCTTTCATCCAGTGGCCATTTGTTATCCTGCTCTCGCTCTCTCTCTGATTACGTGGCTCTCTCTCTCTCTCTCTCTCTCTCTCTCTCTCTCTCTCTCTCTCTCTCTCTCTCTCTCTCTCTCTCTCTTCTCTCTCTCTCTCTCTCTCTCTCTCTCCCTCACTCTCTCCTCTCTCTCTTTCTTTCTCTCTCTCCTCTCTCTCCTCATTTCTTTTTCATTTCCTCATACCCTCTATTTATCTCCCTCCCTCCTTTCCCCTATCTTCCCTCCTCCCTTTTTCATCACCTTTCTCTTTCTATTTATTCCCTTCCCCCTGCCTCTATTCATCTTCCTTTCCTCCCCTAACTCCCCTCTTTGTCTCCTCTCAATCCTCCTTAACCCTACTATCTATCCCTCCTCCTTTCCTCTCTTCTCTTTATTTTTCCTCCCTTTTCCCCTCTCGGCTTCCTCTCCTCTTTTTTAATCTATCTCCTCATCTATTTTCTCATTCCTCCTCTCTATCCTGTTTCGGCTTCATTTTCTCTCCTTTCCCTTTCACTCTCTCATTCTTCCTCTTTCTTCTTTCTCTTTTCTCATCTTCCCTCTTTTTCTGCCTTCGCCTATTTTTTCGTCCTCTGTCGACTTCTTTCTCTTCATTCTTCTTTCTCTTCCCCTCTATTTCTTCTCTCCTCTCGTTTCTTTTATCCCTCTCCCTTTTTCTCTTTCCTCCATTTCCTTTTTTTTCGCTCCCCCCTCCTCCCCCATCTCCTCTCTCCTCTCTTTATCCTCTTCCTCCTACCCTCTATGTTACTTCTCTCCTTCCCCCCTCTAATTATCTCCCTCCTCCTTCCTCCCTCTATTTATCCCCTCCATCCTTCTCCCTCTCTTTATTCCCTCCCTCCTTCTCCCTCTATTCATCTCCCTCCCTCTTCCTCTCTCTTTTATCTCCTCCCTCCTTACCCTGTACTTTATCTCCATTCCTATACCCTCGTTATTTATCTCCTCCCTCCTTTCCTCCCTCTCTTTATCTCCCTCCCTCCTTCTCCCTCTCTTTATCTCCCTCCCTTCTTCCTCCCTCTATTTATTCTCCCTCCCTCCTCTCCTCCCTCTCTTGCTTCCTCCTCCTCCCTCTTTCTTATCTCCCTTCCTCCTCCTCCCCTCTCTTTATCTCCCTCCCTCCTTCCTCCCTCTCTTTATCTCCCTTCCTCCTTCCTCCCTCTCTTTATCTCCCTTCTCCATACCCTCTCTCCTCTCCCCCTACTACCTCTCTTTTATCTCCCTCCCTCCTTCCTCCCTCCTCTTTATCCTCCCTTCCTCCTACCCTCTTTCCCCCTATGCACTCGGTAATACACAAGGCTTATATCGGGCACAAAGGAACAGCTGCATCTCATCAGCTGTTCCGAAGCACGAGGAAGAGATCGGCGCCCTTCTCCCGCTCTCTGTAACGCGGAAAACAATCCAGTTCTGCCGGTGAATGTATTGTGTGCTGTGCTTTGTTTTTTGTTTTCTTTTTCTCTGGTGTATTTGCGTGGTGATTGTATGATTTGTATTGTATTGCGATTGTATTGTGTGCTGTGCTTGTTTTTTTTTTTTCTCTGGGTTGTATTTGCGTTGGTGATTGGTATGATTTTTGTGTTTTGGTGTGTGGTGTGTTTGTAGGGGGAGAGGGGGTGTTATATATGTTTGTGTATGTGTGGGTGTGTTTGTGTGGTGTGGGGTGTTTGTGTGGGTGATGTTGTGTGTGTGTGTGAGAGGAGAGGACAGAGAGAGAAGAGATAGATAGATTAGAGAGAGAGAAGGGGATGGGGGGAATAAAGAGAAAGAGAAGAGAGAAAGTGAGAGACAGACGCAGAGAGAGGAAGATGAGTGTGCGTTTATATGTGTGTTTTTCTTGTCATTCTTTGATATCGTTAGGATTATTGTTATTATCATCACCAAGAAGTACTGGCACACAAACACGCACACAAAGACACACATAGGATAACAAATATACACGCACACACGGATACAGGCACACACACACATAAATACATACAGCCTGGCATACATACAATTGAGGAACATAAATATTACTTTATGAAATGTACTTCATTGATTTACAGAAGGATTAATTGGGGATTGGAGTGGATTAAGAAGGAAAGAGGAGGAGGAAGAGAGATAGGAAGGATGAAAGGAAAATGGGAAAAAAAGAGATTAAGTGAAGGGTAGCGGGATTGAGAAAGAGAGGGACGGAAGGAGAGAGGGAGAAAGAGAGAGAGAGAGACGAGAGAGAGAGAGAGAGAGAGAGAGAGAGAGAGAGAGAGAGAGAGAGAGAGAGAGAGAGAGAGAGAGAGATGAGAATAGAAAGAAGACAAAGACAGGCAGACAGAAAGAAAAAAGAAATAGCAAGACAGACAGGTAGACTGTTAGACAGAAACCAGAAAAAAGAAAAAGAAAAGTGCATTGACAGATACAAAAAAATAAATAAATAAAAAAAAATAAATATAATAATAATAAAAAAATAATAAATAGATAAAGAAAGAAAAGAGAATAAAGAGCACGGAGAACAGATCAATAAAGAGATAGAGAGAGAGAAAAAAAATCAAGAGAATTCACAGCCACCGAACCCACGACACACCCACCGATCCGCCTGGCTGCTTGCGTCTGCCTTACACAAGCACAAGACGAAGAAGGTTTTTATTATTGATACTCCAGAAAGTTCAGCGGACGTCTACTCCACCCCCCACCCCCCCACCCCCCACGCTATCCCAGTGCACGCCCCTTCTTCTTCCCCTCTCCCCTCTCTTCCACTGCACTCTCCCCTCCCCTTCCTCCCTCCTCTCTCTCCACTGCACCCTCCTTCTCCTCCCCCTCTCTCTCCCACTGCTCTTCCCTCCTCCCCCCCCTCTCTCTCCACTGCACTCCCCTCCCCCTCCCCCTCCCTCTCCACTGCACTCCCCTCCTCCCCTTTCCTCTCCACTGCACCCCTCTCCTCCCCCTTCCTCTCCACTGCACTCCCCTCCCCCTCCTTCCTCTCTTCCCCTGCACTCCCCTCCTCCTCCCCCTCTCTCTCCACTGCACTCTCCTCCCCCTCCTCTCCCTCTCCACTGCACTTCCCCTCCCTCCTCACTCCCCCTCTCCTCTCTTTGCACTCCCCTCCCCCTCCCTTCCCTCTCCACTGCCTCTCCCCTTCCCCCTCCCCCCCATTCTACCATCCAGACACCCAACTTATATAACTTTTTAATATCATTTTATTTCTGTTGATATTTTATTGTTGTCATGAGTGATATTGTTGTTATCATTTCATCAGTTCGTTTATGAATTATTATCTTCTTTATTATTACTCATCAATATTGTTATTATTCTTATCATTATCTTATTCTTATCATTCTTATCATCAATATTGTTCTTGTCATCATTATCATTACTATTATCAAAACTGTCATTGTTATTTCTGTTATCATATCATACTATTATCACTGTCATTGTCATTATCATTATGTATTACTATCATTATTATTACTATCAATCATCATTATCATTATCATTAATCTTTATTGTTATGGTTATTTGTCATTATTTCATTATATTATTCATTATTCTTATATCATTATCATTATTATATCATAATTATTATTTTATTATTATTATTATTATATTATTATTATTATTATTGCTATTATTATCATTATATTATTATTATATTCATTATTATTATCATTATCATCATTATATTATCATTAAAATCATTATTATTATTGATGTTGTTATTATCATTATCATCATTGTCATCATCATCATCATTATCATTGTCATTTCATCTTCATTATCATTATGATCATTATTATTATCATTGCTATTATCATTAACGTTATTATCATTATAATCTTCATTGTTATCATTACTATTATCATTGCCATTGTTATTACCATTGTCATTATTATCATTATGATGATGATGATTATCATTACCATTATCATTATTGACATTATTATCATAGCAATTATTATTACTATCCTTATCATCATTGTTATCACCATCATCATTACCATTAACTTTATAATCATTTCTATTATTAGTATAAATTAACATGATTGTTAATACTTTTATCATTATCTTTATCTTATTCACTTATCATTATTACAATTAACATGATTGTTAATACTTTATGAGAATTATTATCGTTATCATCGTTATTATCAAAACAATCCTTTTTGTCATCATAATCATTTATATCATCTATATATATATGATTTATATCATCTATAATCATTCATATCATCTATAATCATTTATATCACCTATATCTATATCATTTATACCATCTATATATATCTATATCATCATCATATATCAAAACTATCATCATATCTTAATAGTCATGCATTACTAGTAAAAATTAAAGCAAATCGAAGCAAAAACAACAAAGAAAAACATCTTTATAAGCGAATGAGATTATAAACAAAACTCAAATTGGTAATTGACATTTTGAACAAAGACGAACAAACGAGAAAAAATATATAAACTGAATAAAGAAGTGAACACCAACTGAAATAATAATAACCTGGAGAACAAGAAACAAAATTCAAGACCAGGTGAGTCAGAGATTTAAAGAAATATATATAGATTTATAAACCATTCGACTAAGAGTTCAATAGATAAATAAAAAAATAAATAAAAAAAAAAAAGAAAAGAAAGAAAGAAGCAGAAACAAAAAAGAAACAAAAAACCGCATGAAATATGAAAACGGAGACAGAGAGAACCCAAAAATAGATAGGGTAAGGGCGGGTGTGACGTCATACTCGGCGGGTGATGACGTAATACATGCTTTAGGGCTATGGGTTGGAAGGCGAGTGAAGGGGGGGGGGTGGAGTCCGATAGATAGAATGATAGATAGACAGGTAGGTAGGTAGTAATGAGGTAGTCAGATATTACTATTGTGGTCAATATTGTCACTATCATTATCGTTATTATCATTATTATCATCAGTATTATCATCATCATCATCATTATTGACAGTATTATCATCATCATCATCATTATTATCATTATCTTTATCGTTATCATCACCATCATCATTATTACTGTTTTTAATGATAATATGATACTAGTAACAACAACAGCAACAATAATAATGATATGATTACCTCTTCTCAAGTACGCTGGTGACATCCGTAAACATAACTACCTTGCCATAATTAATAAAGGTAATGATAACAATAACAGTGATAATAATAATAGTTACCCCTATTACCAAGGCAGTAGGGGTAACTGAACAATCAATTGAAAAATACTTGGATGGTTGGCATCTACGTTTGGCTGAGACACACAGTCAAAAGTGTCATAAAAATCTGTTCATAGCTTTTTTAGTTATCCTGCCAACTAACTAACAAACAAATTAAATTACTAACCAACGC
>NW_020872479.1:489529-500053 GCF_003789085.1 Penaeus vannamei
TAAATAGATAGATAGATAGAATAGAGCCAGATAAGCAAGAATAAATACATAGAGTAGACAGCATAAATAGATAGACCGGGTAAGATAAGATAAGCAGATAAACAGATAAATAGATAAAAAGTATAGACAGGGCAGATTAAATGGACTAATAGACAGAGGAACGAAGAACTATGTGCATATTTTGCAAAGGAGAGAGTGGACATAGTCTAGTCGCTCCTGTCGCGTCCACCTCTCTCCCTTCTTCCTCTCCCTCTAACCCCTCTTTCTTCCTCAGAATATCCCTTTTTCCCCTCCCCATCTGTCTGTCCCCATTTCCAGATCCCCATCTCACTCCTTCTCGCTTGTCCTACCTTGTCTACTCTTCCCCAGCCTTTAATTCTACTGCTAAATCCTTTTCCCCGATTTTCTACCCTAATTTTTTTACCCCAAATCCCCCCGATTTTTTTAAAATTCAAATTACTACGTCCAACGACCCCTATTTTCAACCTCATTTTAAACTCTAACCTCAACCCAAACTAATCCTTTTCGTCAACTACACTGCTCAGCCACAATCCCATTCTCAACTTACCCACAATTTTTTCCCCTATTTCCCTGCTCAGCCCCGATTTAATCCCTATTTCCTGCTTCAGCCCCAATTTAATCCCTATTTCCCTGCTCAGCCCCGATTTAATCCCTATTTCCCTGTCCTCATCCTGCTATCACGCCATCCCAATTCCACCTTCAGACATAGCATTGTGTCTCTTGAAATGATGTTGCTCTCCTCGCCCTCTCTCGCTTTCTTTACCTATTCTCCTCCCACTACCCCAAACCTCCTCCCATTCTCCCTCTCCCCCCTTCCTCCATTCTCCCTCCTACTCCACCCGTACCCCTACCCCTCTCCCCCCTCCTGCTGCCATCCCTCCCCTGACCTTACCTGCCCTCCCCTTCCTCCCTCCGACTATCCCTCCTCCCCTCCTACTCCACCCGTCCCCCTCCCCTCCTGCCCTCCTCCTCCTCCCACTATCCCTCCTCCCCTCCTGCTCCACCCGTCCCCCCTCCTCCTCCTGCCCACCCCTCCTCCTCCCACTCTCCCTCCTCCCTCCCCTACTGCCCTCCCCTCCTCCTCCTACTATCCCTCGCCCCTCCTGTTCACCCGTCCCCCTCCCCCTCCTGCTCCACTCGTCCCCTCTTACCACTATCCTCCTCCCTCTTGCCCTCTCTCCCTCCCCCCACTCTCTCCTCCCTCCCTCCTCCCCCCCACTCCTCCCTCCTCCTCCCACTATCCCTACCCACCCCTTTCCCCTCCCTTCCCACTCTCCCTCCTCCCTCCCCACCCCCCCCCTTCCCCCTCCTCCCCCACAATACCTCTCCCTCCCCTCCTGCTCCCCCCTCTCCCCCACCCACCCGTTCCCCCTCCTTCCCTCCCCCACCCCCTCTCCCCTCCCCTTCCCACTCTCCCTCCTTCCCTCTTGCCCTCCCCTCTTTACCCCCCTCCTCCCCTCCTCCCCCCCTCTCTCCCTCCTACCTTCCCCTCCTCCCCCTCCCCTCCCCACCCCCTCTCCCATCCTCCCCCCCTCCTCCCACCCCACCCCCTCCCCGCACCTCGCCGTCTGTATGCAAATGACCTCCGACAGCAGATCCGGGACTCGAGCTCCGCCCACCCAGATCCCGCTCCGCCTGGCGTGTCGCGACGTCGGGACCCGTTTTAGCGAGAAATATTATTCATAAAGAGAAGGCGGGCGAAGGAAGTGAGAGAGAGAGAGAGGAAAGTGAGCAGAGTAAGAGAAGGAAGTGAGAAGAGAGAGAGGAGAAGAGGAGAGAGGAGGAAGAGTAGGGGGGGCGGGGGTGGGGGTGGGGGGGAAAGAGGTAAGACGGTGAAGGAAGTGAGGAAGGAGAAGGAGGAGAAAGAAGAGGAGAGGAGGAGAGGAGGGAGGGGCGAGGGGATGGGGGGTGGGGGGGGAAGGAAGTGAGAAGAAGAGAAGAGGAGAAAGAGAGGGGGAGAAAAAAAGGGGGGGGGCGTGGTGATGAAGATGGAAGAAGGAGGAGAGGGCGAGAGGAGTGGGTAAAGGGAGAGAGGGAGGGAGGGAGAAGGAGGGTGAAGGAGTCTGGTAAGACGGGGGAGGGGGGGGGGGTGAGGATTAATTGTCAGCACAGGATGTGAAGGAACGAGTGTGAACATTTATTAGCTATTCTCTCATAAATGTATGTATATACGTACCTTAGACACACACGCACACACACACACAAACAAATCATCAAAAAAAATGTGAGCGAGAGAGAGAGAAAGAGAGAAAGAGAGAGAGAGATAGATAGAGATAGAGAGAGAGAGAGAGAGAGAGGAGGGAAAAGAGGGAACGCAGAAAAGAGAGAGGAGAAAAAGAGAGAGAAAGAGAGAGGAGAGAAGGAAAACATAGATAGCTAGATAGATAGGTAGATAATAGACAGATAGATAAATAGATAGATAGACAGAGACAGAGAGAGAAGAGGGGTGCACAAAGAGACAGACAATAATATCTTATTGATCGAATACTTAGAAATTAAAAAGAAAAAAAAACAAAAAACAAAAAAATAATGAAAGTACTTCTACGATGACTACCAGGAACAGGATATATTTTTTTGAATCCTCCCTCTTTCCTGGATTTGTTTTCATTTGCATTTCATTTTTAACTTTATCATAAACCTTTATTCCCTTCCTTTCAATCTTATCTCCGATCTCCTTCTCTTACTCGTTTTACTCCTCCCCTCTCCTCTCCTCCCTCTCCCTCCTCTCCTCTCCTCCTCCTCTCCTCCTCCCTCTCTCACTCCTCCTCCTCCTCTTTTTCCTGCTCTCCCTCTCTTCCTCTCTCCCTCCTCTCTCTCTCTCCTTCCTCTCTCTCCTCTCTCTCTCTCTCTCTCTCCTCCTCCTCTCTTCTCCCCCTCTCTTTTCTTTCTTTTTTTCTCTCTCTCCCTCTCTCTCTCTCTCTCTCTCTCCTCCTCTCTCTCTCTCTCTCTCTCTCTCTCTCTCTCTCTCTCTCTCTCTCTCTCTCTCTCTCTCTCTCTCTCTCCCTCTCTCTCTCTCTCTCTCTCTCTCTCTCTCTCTCTCTCTCTCTCTCTCTCCTCTCTCTCTCTCCTCTCTCTCTCTCTCTCTCTCTCTCTCTCTCTCTCTCTCTCTCTCTCTCTCTCTCTCTCTCTCTCTCCTCTCTCTCCCCTCTCTCTCTCAAAAAAAAAAAAAAATCGAAAAAAAACTTTTTCTCTTTCTTTCTCAAAAAAAAAAGAACTTTCTTTACGTCATTCCCCTCCTCCTTAAAAGATAAGAGCGACCGCTTGGTGCTTCTTGGAAGACTCTGCGTCGTGTGCTGCATCTTCGATTAATGGAATCAAAATGTTGAAGTTGAATTCTCGAAGCAGTACAGAAAAAGGTCAGATAGATATTTTTAAAACCCTCTTTTTCTTTTCTTTTTTTTTTGCTTTTTATTTCTGGTCTTTCTCTTTTTATCTCTGTTATTTGAATGTAAACCCTCTTTTTCTTTTCCTTTTTTCTTTTTATTTCTGGTCTTTCTTTTTGTTTCTCTGTGTTATTTGAATGTTGTTTTATTCGTGTATTGACGCTGCTGGAATCATTGATATAATTATGATTGTAATAATATTGATATCATTCAGACAGTTCTTTGCCCTTATCAGTAGCAATAACATTATTCATGACAAGAGAAAAATACTGCTTTGAAAACATTATAAAAAACAGGAATATTTTTTTCTTATTGAAAGCAGACTAACCCCCCCCCCAAGTATATTTTTTCTCGTGCCTGGAAAACAATTAAAAGAAGAATTACCGAGTTTCCCCTTTATTTGCATAGGGTTTTATCTCCATTAACCCTCCCCCCCCCCCCCATTTTATTCCCTCATCCCTACTTTTACTCTTATTTCTTCTCTCTTTCTCCTCTTTCTTCTCTGACTTTTTCGTTTTTTTTTTCCTCTTTAACTTCTCTCTCCTTCTCTCTCTTTACTCCTTTCTCCTCCCTTTATCTCTTTCTCTTTCTCTCTGTCTCTCTTTCTCTCACGTACTCATTTTCATCTTATCCTTAACCATATTCTTATTCCTATTCTTATTCTCATCCTTATTCTTATTCTTATTCTCCTCTTCCTCTTCTTCCTCCTCCTCCTCCTCCTCTTCCACCACAACCTCCCACTCCTCCCCTTCTCTCTCTCCCTCCCCTCCTCCTCCTCTCCTCTCCTCCTCCCCTCCTCCTCCTCCCTCTCCCTCCCCTCCTCCTCCTCCCCTCCCTCCTCCTCTTCTTCTCTCCTCCCCTTCCTCTCCCTCCTCCCTCCTCCTCCTCCCTCCTCCTCCTCCTTCTCCCCTCCTCCTCCTCCTTCTCCTCCTCTCTCTCCTCCTTCTCTCCTCCCCCCTTCTCCCCTCCTCCTCCTCCTCTCCCCCTCCTCCTCTCCCTCCTTCCTCCTCCTCCTCTCCCTTCCCTCTCCCTCTCCTCTCCTTCTCCTCCTCCTCCTCCTCCTTTCTCTCCCCTCCTCCTCCTGTTTTCTCTCTCTCTCTCTCTCTCTACGCAGTTCATTGAAATTCTTAATCTCCAAGTGAAAGGCTTCAATTCGGTGCCTCAGTTTCTTGATTCGCTCGAGAATTTCTGATAAGATTCGATAGAGGCAAAGATGGCGATATAGCGTGTGTGTGAAGGGACTGTTACTTTGATTATTATTTATGGGTGTTGTGATTTTGCCTTATCGTTTCTATCATCATTGTCTGTTTCGTATTTTTGGTTTTTGGTTTCGTTGTTAGTGTTGTTGTGTTTTGTTATTATTGTTGTTGTTATCGTCATTATTATTATTATTGTTATTATTATTATTATTATTATTATTATTATTTATTATATTATTATTATTATTATCATTATTATATATTTTTTATTATTATTACCATTATTATCATTATTATCGTTATCATTATCATTTTCATTATCATTATTAACATTTTAATTATCTTCATCATTATAACCATTAACATTATTGTTATCTTTGAATCATCATCATCATCATTATCTTTTTGCTATTATTACTATCATCATTATTATCATCAATACCAATCTTAGTATCAACATTATAATTATTATTACTTATTACTTATTATTATCCTTACTATAATTTTTTACTCAATCGTTATCCTCACTACCATAACGCCCACATTTCTCCTCATTATCACCACCATTATCATATTTCTTGACATCACCATCTCCTTCCACATTCATTTCCCTCCTCCCCCCCCTCTCTCTCCCACCCCCCCCCCCCCAAGAAATGCTGTGGTACACCTTTTGAAAAAAAAAAAAAAAATAGCGCCTTTTTTTGTTTCTTTTTAACGCTGTAAGTACGAATGTTTCTTTATGTTTCGACTTCAAAGTGTTGCTTGTGTGTCTACCTTTTCAGGAGAGAACATAAAAGTTAAAAAGTGTGTTTGCGTGTACTGTACAAAGATGGATTCATAGACATGTGGTTATACAAAAAACACACACACATAGCAATGTATATGTGTGTGTGTGTGTCTATACATGTATATATATATATATATATATATATATATATATATATATATATTATATATATATATATATATATAATATATATATATATATATATATATATATATATATATTATATATATATATATATATATATATATATATATATATATATATATATATATATATATATATATATATATATATATATATATATATATATATATATATATATATATATATATATATATATATATATATATATATATATTCATAAGATAACGTAGGAGAAAAAAATATAAAGAAACCAATATTTGTTTTACTCAAACAAACAAACAAACACACAAAATCCTTACCTTATCCACGCTGATCTCAGGAGCACCAATCCGCCCCAATCAAGCATCCATCCCTCACGCAAGTATTAAATAACAACAACAACAACAACAACACACGCAACATACTCTCAACACAAACTCGGCAACAGAAGCTCTAAGCAACCCCAACAACTCTAGCCAAAACAACCCCTCAGAACACTACACATCTACAAAAAAGATAACAAAGACAACAAACAAACATAGTCCTTATCATCCTCTATTAAAACAACCCCTCAGAAACACTACAGATCTACAAAAAAGATAACAAAGACAACACACAAACATACTCCTTACCATCCTCTATCAAAACAACCCCTCAGAACTACAGATCTACAAAAAATAATAACAAAGACAACAAACAAACAACTCCTTATCATCCTCCACTACAGATCTACAATAGAATAATAATAATAATAACAAGGACAACAACACAAACATACTCCTTACCATCCTCCATCAAAGCAACCCCTCAGAACACTACACATCTACAAAAAAACAAAAAAACAAAGACAACAACACAAACATACTCCTTATCATCCTCCATCAAAATAACCCCTCAGAACACTACACATCTACAAAAAAAAACAAAGACAAAAGCACAAACATACACCTTACCATCCTATATCAAAACAACCCCTCAGACACTACAGATCTACAAAAAAAAGATAACAAAGACAACATACAAACATAGTTCTTACCATCCTCCACTAAAGATCTACAATAAAAAAAAATAATAATAATAACAAAGACAACAACACAAACATACTCCTTACCATCCTCCATCAAAACAACCCCTCAGAGCACTACACATCTACAAAAAAAAAGATAAAGACAACAACACAAACATACTCCTTACCATCCTCCATCAAAACAACCCCTCAGAGCACTACATAAACAAAAAACAAAGACAACAACACAAACATACTCCTTTAAAACAACCCCTCGGAGCACTACAGCATCGCTACGCCAAGACAACAAAAGATAAGGAATAACGACAGCGAGAACCTCCTTACCTTGATGGGTTCCAAGATAACAAAGATAAGGAATAAAGACAGCAAGAACCTCCTTACCTTGATGGGTTCCAGGCCGAGTGTGGCTGTGACGGACCGGCGGTGCTTGACGCTGCGTGACGGACGCACCTTGCCGTCACGTCCAGCACCGCACATCATCTTGGTGATGCCCCTTCGACGTGCTTGTGGGCCGCGCTTTGACGGGCCAGGGTGAGGGGAGGGGGGGCAGGGGTGAGGGAGAGGTGGGAAGGGGGTGAGGGGAGAGAGGTAAAGAACGTGGGAAGGGGGTGAGGGGAGAGGTGGGAAGGGGGTGAGGGGAGAGGAGGTGAAAGGGCGGAAGGGGGTGAGGGAGAGGAGGAAAGAACGAGGGGAGAGGTGGGAAGGGGGTGGAGGGAGAGGGAGGAGAAGGGTGAGGGGAGAGGTGGAGAGGAGGAGGAGAGGGTGAGGGGAGAGGTGCGGGAGGGTGAGGGAGAGGGAAGAGTAAGGAGGAACGTGGGGAGACGTGAAAGAGGGTGAGGGAGAGGTGAAAAGAGGGAGAGAGGTGGAGAAGGTGAGGGGAGACGTGAGGGGAGAGGAGGAAACGTGAGGAGGTGTGAGGGGAGAGGTGAAAAGAGGGTGAGGGGAGAGATGGAGAAGGGGTGAGGGGAAACAAGGAATGGGATTGAGGGAAGATGTGGAAGAGGGTAAAAGGAGGAGTGGAAGTGGCTGAAGCAAGACAAGGAAAAAGGTGAGGGGAGAGGTGGGAAAGGGATGAGGGGAGAAAGGAAAAAAAGAGGTAAAAGTGGTAAAAGAGAGGAGAAAAAGAGTGAGTACAAATACGGAAAAGAATGCGAAGAGACGGAGGAAAGGATGACAAGAGACGCAGAAAGAACAAAGAGAAGAAAGAGACAACTGATAAAGATTAGACAAAGAGTAACTAAAGCGAAAAGAGAGAGAGATCGAAATGAGGGAGAAGGAAGGAAAGGCTACAAAAGAAGGGAGTTGAGGGGGCTTAGGGAAGACCAAGGGAGGATATCATGAAGGCCAAAGGGAGGAGGAGGCACAGGCGGCGCTGAAGATCTGTGGAAGAAAGAGAGAGAGAGATGGATAAAGAACTGACAAAGAATTGAAAAGGAATTGAAAAAGATTTGAACATGTATCTATGTTCTTCACCTTTGGAAGTGTAGGATTTTGAAGTCTGTACGTTTTTGTGTGTAAGTATTTATGTATGTGTATTTGCGTATGTGTGTAAATACATGTGGGTGTATGTCTGTGTGTGTGTGTGTGTGTGTGTGTGTGGGTGTGTGTGTGTGTGTGTGTGTGTGTGTGTGTGTGTGTGTGTGTGTGTGTGTGTGTGTGTGTGTGTGTGTGAGTGCACATGTGCATATGTGTGTATACAAATGTGTTTACGTGAGCGCGCGAGTGTGTGTGCGCGCATGTGTGAATTTCTTCGCAAGTGTGCATGTATGTACATGCGTGAATGTATGTGTAAGTGCGTGTGTTCATACGTAAATGTGTGTGTAAGTGTGTGTGCGTGTTTGGTGTGTGTGTGTGTGCCTCTATGTGTTGTGGGTCAGGTAAGCTTAGCAGGTGAGAAATCGTGCTCAATAAAACTTGAATTTTATGGCAAAACCAATATTTGGAAAATATAAACTACCCATTCACACCACAGATAAAGAGAATGACAGATTTAGCGCCGAAAAGTTAACACAGAAAATTGGATATCTATCACGCTATCTATTTATCTGTTTATCTGTCTGTCTCTGTATCTATGCACCTTACAATGTATCAATATTTTTATGTCTCTCTCTATATATATCTGTCAGACAATAGCTATGGCGACAATATGTCATGTATCATATGCATATCTATATGTATCTATATGTATTTGTATATTCATGAACACATGCATGAATCTACGCACACACACACACACACACACACACACACACACACACACACACACACACACACACACACACACACACACACACACACACACACACACACACACACACACACACATATATTTGTATACACACAACACACACACACACACACACACACACAACACACACACACACACACCACACATATATATATATATATATATATATATATATATATATATATATATAGTATATATATATATATATATATATATATATATATATTATATTATATATATATACACATCTATATATACAAATATACATATACATACATAAATGCATCCATATTTACAAATATACATATATACATGTACATTCCCCATCCCGTACCCTTTAAGCTCGCCTCAACGCCCTCTCCATATTCCTCTCTCCGCCAGATACATCTTCCTCCCGAAGAGGTTTCTGCGGACGAGGACACACGCATCTCTCTCTCCCGGTGATTTATGCGAAAATACAGAGAAAAAGTCATCATCTCTCTCGCTAAAAATTCCATAGCATTCCACCTAATACATCAAGCTCCTGGAGAGGTGAAATTCGTGGGAAAAAAAAATTATTAGTTTCGTGATATATTTTTTTTTACCTTTTATTTGTTTGTTTATTTAGTTTTGATTGTCTGTTTGTTAGGATTTTTTTTTGTTATCTATTCATTCATTTATTTATGTATCGTGTATTTTTTTTTTATTTGTTTATTTGTTTATTTATTTTGATTGTCTGTTTATCAGGATTTTTTTTTAGTTATCTATTCATTCATTTAATTACGTAACATATATTTGTTTTTTATCTGTTTATTTGTTTATTTTTGATTGTCTGTTTGTTAGGATTTTTTAGTTATCTATTCATTCATTTATTTATGTATCATGTATTTGTTTTTTATTGATTAGTTAACTGATAAATTGATTGATTTACTCATCTGCTTATCTGTTGATTTTATTTATTCATATATTAATTAGTATTTTTACTATTTGTTTTATCTGAAAAAGGAAAATAAATAGCTTTATCACTGAGATTCTTTGCTTCCCTTTTACTTTGTATATTTTATTTTCACTCATTTTATTTACCATCGTTATTATTATCATTATTATATTGATTTCTATATTTATTTAATTTTCATTGTCATTATTATCATTATATATTGATTTCTTTATTTATTTCATTTTACCAGTTTTTATTATTTATGATATTTCTATTAATTTATTTCATTTTACCATTGTTATTATTATCATTATCATATTGATTTCTATTAATCTATTTCATTTTATCATTGTTATTATTATTATTATTATTTATCAATCATTATTCTTTTGAAACATTTGCAAAGGTCAAGATTTTCGCCAGCGGAAAGGGGTAATCCCACAGTTATCTTCGTGGCAACATCTTTCTTGCAACCCCCCCCCCCCACCCCACCCCCCTCCCATCCCCCATCAGCTGGCATTCCTCGTACATCAACACTAGTTTTTTTTTTTTTTTTTTTTTTTTGTTATTCTTTCTGTTGCTTTTCTTTTTGACGATGCTCTTGTTTCATATATTTTTTATATTTTTCTCGTTATTTTCACTTGCCCCGTTTGTGGATTTGTTTGTTAATGAAGGTAATGTATGTATGTGTATTTTGATGTGCACGTAATTACAACACAACACACACACACACACACATGGCACACACACAAATGTGCACCCAAACACACCCCACAATGCAGCACACTACACAACACATGCGCACACACACACAAACACG
>NW_020872479.1:501873-511873 GCF_003789085.1 Penaeus vannamei
CCACTACCACGAAAATTAACTGTGTTAGTAGCGAACCACTGTGTCTGTAAACTCAGTGAACTATTGTACCAACACAAAAGCGACCCATATCGTGATTCCTGAGCTGTTATCACGGGTCATTATCCTCTGTGGATATGTTGTTCGTGTGGAGAGACGTTTATATGTGGCTTATGTGTGTTATTTTTACGTGTGAGTATAGGGTTTAGGGGGGTTTATTGTCTGTGGTATTACCCAGGGTCGGTAATAGTTGTATCTCTGTCTTTCTGTCTGTCTATACATTCATCTATATGTGTGTCGGTTTGTGTGCGAGTGTGTGTGTGTTTATGTCTGTGGACGTATGCGTGAATACAACGCACTCACACACAAAAACATACACACACTTACACATTAACATACACACACTTACACTTACAACACACTTACACATACTTACACACAAACATACATACACACATGCACACGAATACGCACACCCTCCTTCCTGCCCTCTCGCGAGTCACCAAAAAGACGTCTTCCCCCCACCTCCTCACACACCCCATCCCAACTCCTCCCCCTATCCCGGTCTTCCCTCCCCCCCATTCCCTCTTCTCACCCCACACCCTCCTTTCACACCACCCCATCCCCAACTCCTCCCCCATCTTCGCGTCTTTCCCTCCCTCCTCCCTCCTCCCCCCATTCCCTCACTCAACCCCCTCACCCCCCAATCCCTCTCTCACCCCCCCCACCCCTTCATTCCCGTCACTCACCCCCAACCCCCCTTCACATGATAACAAATCCTGCTTTCACGCCCAGGGACTTGGAATGGGATATCAACAGGAATAACCCTTTAGCCTCCGATTCCAGCCTACTTTCTTTCATCGTTAGCTTCGCGCGGGGGTGAGGGCGGCTGTTGTTATGCATCATACTGATCACATACGCTATCTGCTGTGTACTTATGCGCAACATACTGTGACAACCTATCTGCTGTGCTTATGCGCACCTTACTGGTGGCAGCATACGCTATTACTGTTTTCATCGCACATACTGATGCACATCGCTATCTGCTGTTATTCATGCGCACGATACTGATGCCATACCTATCTGCTGTTCATCGCACTACTATGCATAGCCTATCTGCTGTTATTCATGCGCACATAACTGATGCACAACGCTATCTCTGTTTCATGCGACCATACTGTGACATACGCTATCTGCTGTGTATTTGCATGCGCACATATGTGACAGTAGCGCGTATCTTGTGTATTATAGCGCACTTAGACTGAGCACTACGCTATCGGGCGGTGGTAGTGCATGCGCACAATACTGATCACTACGCTATCTCGCTGTAATTTATGCGCATCTATAAATGATGGCAATCACGCCTTCTGCTGGTTATTCATTCTCGCGCAGCATAACTGATCACATAACCGCTATCTTAGTATGTGTGATTATCACGCGCACGACTGAAGTGCACAGTAACAGCTATCTGCTGGTATATTATTGGAACCTAGCCATACTAGATGCAATGCGGCTACGGTACCGGCTGGTGGAATATGCGCAGCGGCGAGAATCTGGGATTCGCCACATACCAACGCTCTCTCTGAGCTCCTGCGCAGCTCCTTTGACGCAATAACCCTATCTGCTTGTATGTTCATGCGCACATACTGATCAGCATAACTGCGTATCTGCTGGATTCATGCCACATACTGTGCACAACGCCGATCGGGGCTGGATTTTGTGCGCACATATCTGATTCACATACGCGTACGCTTGTATTTATGCGCACATACTGATGCAATACTATCTGCTGGTATTTGCGCCTCTGATGCACATACGCTATCTGCGGTCGTATTTCGTATGGCGTCACTATGGTTTCACATACGCTATTCTGTGTTATTATGCGCAGGGAACTGATGGCACAGTGACTTTGTCGGTGATATCGATGCGCACCGATACTGATGGCACTACGCTATCTGGCTGGTATTTATGCGGCACACACTGATGCACATACGCACGAAGACGACCGACCGCACACGGATCTAGATACACACTTGGACAGTTTCTGTTTCTGCGGAGCGCCGGCCCGGCGCTTGCTTACCATATGCCAAACGGGAAAGACATTTACACGGCAGATAAACACACAAGCAGGATTCAGCATTATATTGATGTGTTCCAGATATACAGACACAATATGGCAAATAAGGAGAGTATGATTTACACGTATTACATACAACATTAGCTGGGCATCGGGTATCCGGTGCAATGGGGGGCCTTCTCATGATATTAGCAGACATTTTCAAAAAGCAGTACATTTGACGCACCACAAATAATGTTCAAAGCATAAATCCTAATTGGGAAGGTGGAGTAAAGGGAGTAGCTTGGGAGTCAGAGTCAGTATTATTCCCCTGCGTGTTTCTTAGTCTTATATTCTTGATTAATTCTATTATTTTGATTTGTTTGTACTACCTCCTCCAGTTCTTTTCTATTTTCGTTACATTGTAGATTTTATGTTATCTTCTGCTATACGTGTATTTCCTTGGTTTCATACTAATAACTATCATTTCTTACGATCGTTCATTCTATACATATTGAATATTTTTTGTTATCAATTGTTTATCTAATATGCGTTTATATTTATGTCTATTGCTTAGCTCTAGTTTGTATTGATAATAGGACAGCTATTATCTACTCGTCGAGTTTAGTTACATTTTCATATTCTTCTAAGTTTATATATTTGTTTTCTTACTCTTCTTTCGTATCCTTTTCTCTATAAGTTGATCACTTGCATATCTATGTATATTTTTACTTCTTGTCTCGTGTACCTGTGCAATTATTACCAATATCACACGGACTTTGACTGCTTTCCTCTCAGCTTACTGTCTTTCTCCTCTCGTCTCTACGCTTACTCCTACCTTCTATTTTTTATTTACTCATATCTTCCCTCCTCTTTCATTCATTATTTTTATTCTCGCTGTCTCTCTGTGCCCATTCATCATTCACGCTAATTTACTTCTTCATCGCTTCTCTTCTTTTCTATTTAATTTATTATTATTTTTTTAATTTCACCTCCTCTTCTCTTCTTTTTTTACCCTTATTTCTCTTATTCATATTCACTATTCACGTCGTGTCATATCCATGTTGAAAACGGAGTGTCTACTTCGCGCCGGAAGAGACATCCAATCAGTCCTCATTACAAATTAAGTAATAGTGATTTAAATATATTAATAGCAAGGTATAAACTGTACTCCCTCTGACCAGCCGAGATCTCTTTAGGAAACTCTAAACGGACATAATAACCCGGTTCAACTACTCTCGCGAATAGATTTCTAACAGGCTGACATTCGGCACAATAACTCTCTGATGGAGTTTGTTAATACGCAGCTGAGTCGTCAGGATATTCGAAAATATACTTATTGACAACAAATCAGCAGTTTAGTAGTTCACAATGCGTATCTCTCACTATTAATCGCTCGTTTGTATCATAGTCAAGTGTCGGATGAATCTCAGAATGGTGTGAGTTATACCGGGATTTGTAATGGTAAAAATATGGGTCGTTTCCCTCACTCCGCACTTGCTCTAAATTCGTATCGATCTCCGCGTTGTCTTGATACTGTTGTATCAAGCGTTAGCTGTGCCAGCACATTAGAACACTTTTCTCTCGAATGCTGTTGTGTCGCTTTTTTCGTTAGGTCAAGGACGAGGGATATCAAGCTGTATTGCTGAAACATGCACGGTGGAAAAGATCGATCTCTAGTGAACGTGGACATATTAAACGCTCTCATGCATTTCATAGGTATCACCTCAGTCATGAGCACCATAAGCGACGGAACCTATATATAGGAAGCGTAGAAAACGGACATTTCTCACCGACACGCTCCCGTGCATAATTATGTGAAAACGAAGCACGCGACGTTTTATTCTGAACACGTATCGTCTGAACACAGGCAAGGTGAGCACTTGTAGGCGCAGGGAAAGAAACTTAGCCCATGTTTTCTCCATTCCCGTTACCTTTTAACGAGTGTGTGGAATATTTTGTATATTACAAAAGCGCATCAAGTAAATTTAATAGAATCAATACATGTCTTGAGTCAAATAGCACTTGATAGAAAATCATGTAATGACATTATTGCGGTTATAAGTATATATATATTTTTAAATGCACGACGCTATGCATACCACGTGAATTATATAAGTATTCTTTCAAGATGCGGGAAATGTGTTTGTATGAAAGTGAGTAATTCTTCGTACAAAGACGTCTTGACACATCAGTTTATTTTTCCGAGTATCTGTATTTCTATTTATATTTTTGTCTTTTTGTTTATGCATTTGCCTATCATCCCTACTTTTGGCTTTCAATTTTTTTTTATGTGTGTGTTTGTATGCCTGTATACATGTATATACATATGAAAGAACTGGCTTTACACACGATAGAATAGACGCAGATATCTATCTATCAAGTTCCATTTACATTATTCACATTCCAATAGAATAATATATGCCTTTAGAAACAACATATTTGTGTGCGTACAAATGTATGTTTTGAATGTCCCTGTATGTATGAGAGGCCACGCACATATGCACACGAGATACCAGAGTGCCCAGCTATGTGTACATGTAATACGTGTAAATATATGCTCCTCTTTATTTGCATATCTGTGTATGTATATTGGAACACTATCAAATATACACAATGCCTGAATCCCCTGCTGTGTGTTTATCTGCGTGTAAATGTATGTTTTCCGTTTTGCATATCGGTAAGAGCTGCCGCGGCGCCCGCACAAACAGATAACTGTCACGTGTGTATCTAGATGCCGTGTGCGGGTCGTGTCTGTTTCTCGGTGCGTATGTGCATCAGTGTGTGCGCATAAATACACAGCAGATAGCGTATGTGCATCAGTATGTGCGCATGAATACACAGCAGATAGCGTATGTGCATCAGTATGTGCGCATAAATACACAGCAGATAGCGTATGTGAATCAGTATGTGCGCATGAATACACAGCAGATAGCGTATGTGCATCAGTATGTGCGCAGCTGCGTATGTGCATCAGTATGTGCGCATAAATACACAGCAGATAGCGTATGTATCAGTGTGCGCATAAATACACAGCAGATAGCGTAGCATCAGTAGCATGAATACATCAGCAGATAGCGTATGTGCGCATGAATACACAGCAGATAGCGTATGTGCATCAGTATGTGCGCATGAATACACAGCAGATAGCGTATGTGCATCAGTATGTGCGCATACACAGCAAGATAGCGTGTATGTGCATCAGTATGTGCGCATAAATACACAGCAGATAGCGTATGTGCATCAGTATGTGCGCATGAATACACAGCAGATAGCGTATGTGCATCAGTATGTGCGCATGAATACACAGCAGATAGCGTATGTGCATCAGTATGTGCGCATAAATACACAGCAGATAGCGTATGTGCATCAGTAGCCACAGCAGATAGCGTATGTGGCATATGTGCGCGATGATACACAGCAGATAGCGTATGTGCATCAGTATGTGCGCATGAATACACAGCAGATAGCGTATGTGCATCAGTATGTGCGCATGAATACACAGCAGATAGCGTATGTGCATCAGTATGTGCCGATGAATACAGCAGCAGATAGCGTATGTGCATCAGTATGTGCGCATGAATACACAGCAGATAGCGTATGTGCATCAGTATGTGCGCATGAATACACAGCAGATAGCGTATGTGGCATCAGTATGTGCGCATGCATAGATAGCGTATGTGCATCAGTATGTGCGCATAAGTACACAGCAGATAGCGTATGTGCATCTGCGCATGTATAGCGTATGTGCATCAGTATGTGCGCATGAATACACAGCAGATAGCGTATGTGCATCAGTATGTGCGCATAAATACACAGCAGATAGCGTATGTGCATCAGTATGTGCGCATGAATACACAGCAGATAGCGCATCAGTATGTGCGCATGAATACACAGCAGATAGCGTATGTGCATCAGTATGTGCGCATGAATACACAGTAGATAGCGTATGTGCATCAGTATGTGCGCATAAGTACACAGCAGATAGCGTATGTGCATCAGTATGTGCGCATAAGTACACAGCAGATAGCGTATGTGCATCAGTATGTGCGCATGAATACACAGCAGATAGCGTATGTGCATCAGTATGTGCGCATGAATACACAGCAGATAGCGTATGTGCATCGTGCGCATGATACACAGCCGCATCAGTATGTGCGCATAAGTACACAGCAGATAGCGTATGTGCATCATATGTGCGCATAATACAGCAGCAGATAGCGATCCTCTTTATCACGTGTATAACGATATGATTGTTTGTTTGTCTGCTTGTTTGTTTGTTTGGTTCCGAATTTATACATCTGAGTGTACTGTGTGTGCATCAGAGTACTTACACACCCCTGTACAGCCTAACTACCCTATAGTGTAATTATCTCTGTGTAAATCATCTCAGTACATGCTTGTGTACTTAGATGACTCAGATGCACCTCTATGTACGCACATCTGAGTACACACGTACACGCTAGACAAAGAGCCATGTGCATATAAATCATGATCATGTGCATATCAGTCATGCGTAAATGTAAACCTGCTCCTCACTTGCATATCTACGTCTATGTACGTCAGAAAACACACATGTTTTTTCATCAGCTCTGAAGAAGCAATAAAAAAAAAAAAAAAAAAAAAAAAAGTGTGGCGTTTTGTCTCTTCCTCCGTCGTTCTATTTGCAATTTGTTCGACATGAATCCTACACGTGTAAATCAGAGTGCTCTCGTATATACTATATATATATATATATATATAGTGGACAACCCTTTTCCCTGTCCGTTCTGTCGCCGAACTTCCGTCTTCGTAAAGTCCTAATTTCGTTTCCGTTGCTGGAAGTTGTCAACGGCAGTATGGAGTAACCCAATTCTGAAAGTTTATTTATCTATTTACTTATTTGTCTTTTCTTTTTTATTTCTTTTTTGTATCTTTTTATGGGGAGCCTTTTTTCCTTATCTTTAATCAGATATCTCTTTCTTCCCCTTCCCCTTTTATTCATCTTTTCTTTCACTTTCTTTCGTTTTTTATGTGGATGTTTCCTATGGTGTTGTTTCTCTTTCTGTCCCTTCGATTCTAACCATCTTTCCTTCTGCCTCTGTTGCAAAGAAGGCGAAAGAAATTACGTTTTCATATTTATTCTCTAAAATTCTGCTGTCTCTTTTGACTCCCCTTTTCAATATCCTTTTTTATACCTTTTTCTTTCCTTTCTTTATCGTTTGTCCCCCTGCCTCCCTATTCAAAGAAAGCAAAAAACAAAACAGAGAGAGAGAGAGAGAGAGAGAGAGAGAGAGAGAGAGAGAGAGAGAGAGAGAGAGAGAGAGAGAGAGAGAGAGAGAGAGAGAGCAAGAGAGAGAGAGAGAGAGTGAGAGAGAGAGAGACAGAGAAGAGAGAAAGAAGAGAGAGAGAAAAAAAAAGGGAAAAAGGGTACGGTATTCTCCCCTCTCTCTCCCCTCTCCCCTCCCCCACTTTCCTTCCCTCCCCTCCTCTTCACCCTTCCTCCCGACACTGAAGGCGTCTCCTGCACAGAAGCCCTATCCCCTTATCATGTCTGCCCAGGTGAGAGGAGCGGGGGCAGGGGAGGGGGGGGGGGGTGAGCGAGTGATAGCGAGGGTAGAGTTCGCGTAGGAGGTGGGAGGAGGGGGGAGGAGGGAGACCGATAGTAGAGTGGAAGATGAAGGGGGGGGTGAGGTAGATAGTGCGTTGAAGGAGAGAGAGAGAGAGAGAGAAAGAGAGAGACAGAGAGATACAGAGAGAAAGAAGAGAGAGAGAGAGAGAGAGAGAGATCAAAACATAAAAAAAAAAAAAAATCACTAAAGAGACTTAGAAACAGACAAAGAAATAAGACGAAGAACGAAATAAAGAAGCACCCCCAAAAGAGAAAGAAAGCACGAAAGAACAGAAAGGGAAAGAAAGAGAGAAGAGAAGAAAGAAGGCGGAAAGGTCCCCATGTTCAAGGCAGGTTAACCCCTTTAAAAGCTGTTATTTTGTTATCGCCAACTCTCTCGAACGCCCTGAAGTGGGGGGGTAGGGCTTGGGGGGAGAAGGAGTATGGAATAAACATAATTCAGGCTATTTTCTTTATCTTTTTTTCTGTTATTTTTAAAGGAAAATAAAAAGGAGAGATAGTTTTATGTGGTGGGTATCTGTCTATTTATCTGTCTCTCTATCTGTCGATTTCTCTATCTATCTGGGCCTCTATCTATATCTATCTATCAAGCTCTCTCTTTCTCTCTCTCTCTATATATATGAGGGCCTCTCTCTCCCTCTCTCCCATCATCTCCATCCATCCCATCTATCTCTATCTATCTATCTATCTATCCATCCGTCTACATATCTATCTATCTATCTAGGGCATCTATCTATCATCTATGCCATCCATCCATATCCATATCTATTTATCTATCTATCTATCTATCCATCCATCCATCCATCCATCCATCCATCCATCTATCTATCTACATATCTATCTATCTATCCATCCATCCATCCATCCATCCATCCATCTATCTATCTACATATCTATCTATCTATCCATCGATATGTATATGTATATATGTATGCTTAAATGCACATACAGTGTACATCTGCAACATTAAAACTATCACATTTGGGAATTCTGAATTCATACATACGCAATGCATACCTTTATGTATGTTGCGGAGATCAGCGCTCATATATATATTCATGCATTAAAGTTCCACATGCCATTTACTCTTCTCTGCGTTTCTCTGTCTCCCTTTCTTTCCCTTATCCACGCGTGAGTTCCTTTTTAGGCTTATTCTCTGTCTTTATTTCGGTACTAATTTCGTTTTGTTGAAAAATAATCTCTTGGAGGTATTTTCTTTGGGTTTAACATATCCTTTTCCATTATTGTTTTTTTCACCATTGCTCTTCTCCTGGTTTACTTTTTTTTTCTGGTTTAGTTTTTGTCCCCACTCCCTCTCCTTCTTTTTCATATATTCATTTATCTATTTATGTTTATTTTGTCTTTTTTTTATAAACTCTCTCTCTCTTTCTATCTCTCGCTTTCTTTCTCTCTCGCTCTCTCTCTCTCTCTCTCTCTCTCTCTCTCTCTCTCTCTCTCTCTCTCTCTCTCTCTCTCTCTCTCTCTCTCTCTCTCTCTCTCTCTCTCTCTCTCTCTCTCTCTCTCTCTCTCTCTCTCTCTCTCTCTCTCTCTCTCTCTCTCTCTCTCTCTCTATTTTTCTTTCTGCCTCTTTTTTTTCTCTCTGCCTTTTTTCTCTCTCTTTCTCTCTACTCGTTCTTTTTGTCTCTAGTTCTCTCTTCTCTGTCTCCCTCTTTCTCTTTCCCTTTCCCCCCTCCTTCCCTCCTCCCCCTCCCTTCCGTCTTCCTTCCTTTGCACCTATCACTATCCTTCTCTCTCGCTCTCTCTTTCCCCTTTCCCTCTTCCCCTTTTCTCCTTCTCCCCTCCTTCCTTCCTCCTCCTCCTCCCTCCGCCTCTATAGATTCATACGTTTCCGTTCCTCTGCTCACATTTTATTCAATATCCAGAGAGATCAGACCCTGTGAAATCATAAACCTTTCAAACATATATATATATATTTTTTTTTTCTTTTCTTTTTTTTCGTTCAAGATTACCTCTCATTTTCTACGTACATTTTGCCGTTATTCAAGGAAGGAAAATTCTCTTATGGTTTTCCTTAAAGCGTGATCAAATAATTTTCAGACATGTCGTTGCCACCTCGTGTTTTTTTTTTTTCTTTTTGGCCTTGGGTGAGTGCCACATGCCTCAATTTTTGCCTGGGAAAGTTGGAGTAATTTGTATGTGGATGTTTATGCGGATTGGGCGATGTTTGTGCTCGGTTTGTGTTGCACCGTGTTTATGTTTATGCTTGGGATTTGTTGCAATATGTTTTCGTAGGCTGGTTCATGTTTGTGATCGGTTTATGTTGTAACATGTTTGTGTGTGTTGGGCCATATTTGTGCTCTTATCATGTTGCAATA
>NW_020872479.1:519373-524373 GCF_003789085.1 Penaeus vannamei
TCGTTACTGTTGTTTTCATTTGTTGTTGTTACTTTGTTTATGTTTCACTTTGTTGTTGTCGTTTTACTGTTGTTGTTTCACTTGTTGTGTTTGTTGTTACTTGATTGTTTTATCGTTACTGTTTTGTTTCACTTGTTTGTTGTTGTTACTGTTGTTTAATTTGTTGTGTCAGGTTACTGTTGTTGTTTCACTTGTTGTTCTTGTCGTTACTGTTGTTTTGTCCTTGTTGTTTGTTGTTACTGTTGTGTACTTTTTTGTTATCGTTACTAGTTGTTTTTCACTTGTTGTTGTCGTTACTGTTGTTGTTACTGTTGTTGTTTTCATTTGTTTTATAATCGTCCCTGTTGTTGTCGTTACTGTTGTTGTTTCACTTGTTTTTGTTGTTACTGTTGTGTATCGCTTACTGTTGTTGTTTCACTTTTGTTGTTTTAATGTTTGTTTTTTACTTGTTGTGTCGGGTTACTGTTGTGTTTCACTTTTTGTTCTTGTGTTTACTGTTGTCTGTCCTTGTTGTTCTTGTTGTTACTGTTGTTGTTACTTGTTGTGTTATCGTTTACTGTGTTGTTTCAACTTGTGTTGTCGTTTACTGTTGTTGTTACTGTTGTTGTTAATTGTTGTATAATCGTCCACTGTTGTTTGTCGTTTACTGTTGTTGTTTCACTTGTTGTTATGATGACGACGCTTGTAACTACAACAATGAATATTATCTTTATGACAAGTAAGAGTACTCGCATTGACAACGCACGGTCGCCTTGCTTGGCAACGGTGGATCTCTTTGTTGACAACGGTTGTCTGCCCTGTTGCATGTCCGCCCTGGTTGGCAACGCTGGTTCTCTCTGTTGACAACGTTCCTCCTCTCTGTTGGCAACGTCCTCCTCTCTGTTTGGCAACGGCGGTCAAGTTGACATACGGTTTTCTTTCCGGGATTGGATAAACGATGGTTCTTTTCTTTGTACAATAGGATCCTTCGCTTTGTTGGCAACGGTGGGGCTGTCAGTGACACGGTGTGGTTCTCTAGTGGTTCCCTCTGTTGGCAAACGTTGGTCTCCCTGTGCAACGGTGGTTCTTGGTGGTTCCCTCTGTTGGCAACGTTGGTTCTCCCTTGTTGACACGCGGTCTCGGTGGTTCCCTTCTGTTGGACACGGCGGTTCTTCGGTGGTTTCCCTCTGTTGACAACGGTTTCATACCCTGTTGGCAACGGCGGTTCTCGGTGGTTCCCTCTGTTGACAACGGCGGTTCTCGGTGGTTCCTTCTGTTGACAACGGCGGTTCTCGGTGGTTCCCTCTGTTGACAACGGCGGTTTCTCGTGGTTCCCCCTTGTGACAACGGTAGTGCTCACTGGTTCTCCCTGTTGCAACCGTAGTGCTCACTGGTTTCCCTTTGACAACGGCGTGCGGCGCGCGGGCGCGTTGGCACGGGAGGGAGGGCGGCGGGCGTGGCACAGAAGCCGGCCTTAATCTCCTTTATCATGCTGTCACAATTGCATTCACAGGCAAGGAGAGGGAGGGGGGTGGGGGTTGGGAGGGAGGGAAGGAGAGGAGGGAGAGGGAGAGGAGGGGGAGGGATGAGGTGGGGGGAGGGAGAGGGAGGAGGAGGCAGGAGGGGAGTGGGGGGTAGGGAGGAGGAAGGGGGATGGGGTGGAAGGAGGAGAGGAGGGGAGGAGAGGGATGAAGGAGGAGGGAGAGGGAGGAGTGGAGGAGGATGGGGAAAGGGAGAGGGGGAGGAGGGAAAAAGGGAGAGGATAGGGATGGAAGGAGTGGGGAGAGGAGAGTGGAATGGAAGGAGGAGCAGTGGAGTGGGGAGGGAGAGAGGAGAAGGTAAGGGGAGAGAGAAGGGCGCAGAGGGAGGGGGAGGAGAGAAGGAAGAAGGAAGAAGGGAGAGAGAGAGGAGAGGTGGGAGGGGAGGGGAATAGGAGGGAGGAGAGGGGCAGGGGAGGAGGAGAAGGGGAAGAGGCGAGAGGGAGGGCAAAAGGTTATGGGGAGGGAGAGGAGGATTGGGGAGGGAAGTGGAGGGCGGAGTAGGAGAGGAAGAGGTGAGAAAAAGAGGAAAGGGACAGGTGAGGAAGAGGGAGTGGAAGGAGAGGGACGCAGCAAGAAAGAGAAAAGTAGGGAGAGGAGAGGGAAGAAAGGAAGAAGAAGGAGAAGAGAAAAGGGGCAGAGAGGAGGAGAGGAAAGAAGAAGAGGAAGGGAAGGGGAGGAAGAGAAGGAGGGGATGTATATCGGAATATGAAAGAGAGAGAATGGGGGAAAACACAACTAATATAGGCATAGGAGAAAAAGGAAAGAAGACACAGACAGAACAGACAAATTGACAGACAGACAGACAGAAAACTGACAGACAGACAGACAGACAGGACAGACAGACAGACAGAGACAGAGGACAGACAAGCGGTGAAGCAGACAGGAAAAAGACAGACAGACAATACAGATAAGACAGATTCTGAGCGACAGACAGGCAGACAGACAGACAGACAAAGACATACGTCATCACCACCTCACGTCATCACCTTGTGGGGTTGCGAGGCAGGGGAAGTGTGCGGTGAGGTGTGATGCTGAAGTGTGAAGTGGGATGGGAGAGTGTGGTGGTGAAAGTGTGGTGTTGAAGTGTGAAGTTGGATGGAAGTGTGGGTGGTGAAGTAATAGTGGTGTTGAAGTGGATGTGGGAGAGTGTGGCCGGGTGAAGTGATGTTTGAAGTGTGGTGGTGAAGACTGCTGAGGTGGGAGTGGATGCCGAAGTGTGGTGGTGAAAGTGTGGTGTGCGTGAGGAAGCGCGATGGATGTGAAGTGTGATGTGACATGCGGTGGTGAAGTGTGACGTGAATTTTTACGATAAAGTGTGATGTGATGTTCGGTGTTGAAGTGTCTCCAAAATACGACGGAGAAGGATAATGTTGGTGGTGATGTTTGATGGTGAAATGTGCATTCAGAAGCTTCTAGATAGTGTGAAGTGGGTTTATGGTGTTAATACAATATGATGTCGGTTATTTGCAAATATTATTATTTTTATTATTAATATTTTTTATTAGGCTAATATTTTTATATTTTTATTTAATATATTATTATTATTATTTAATATTTTTATTAGTTTATTGCTATGTTTTGTTATTGTTCTTTTCCGCTGTAACGTAAGACAGTGATGTAAATATTGTCACTTTAAACACTTAAAATGTTATATTACAGTGACGTTAAAGTGATGTTTCTGTAGCCTTTGTTACATCACAATAATATAACCTCTTTGCGCTCTAGTACTTTTTGTTACATTATTACATCGAATGACGTCACAGTAGCTGTTGTATTATGATTTATTTTTATTGGCAATACTGTAGAGGTTCTGTTACCGTGATGTCGTTTCCTTTCACTATATTTTCGGTTTCTTATGGTGTTCCGAATCGTATTGTTTACATGACCGCTTGTCTCATGGTGAATTTTATTTTTTAGAATAATAAAAAAGAGAGAGAGAGAAAAAGAGAGAGAGAGAGAGAAAGTGACAGAGAGAGACAGAGACAGAGACAGAGAGGACTGAGAGAACAGTGAGAGAGAGAGAGAGAGAGAAAGAGAGAGAGAGAGAGAAAAGGAGAGAGAGAGAGAGAGTATTTTTATGGTGCCATTATGGTGTGGAAGCTTGTGGTTGACTCAGTAATTTTTTTTCACCATATTTTCCTTTTTGTTACGTTGCCAGTCATATCCAAATGGCAATTTTTTAGGAACGATATAATGATAATAATGATGATGATGATGATGATGATGATGATGATGATGATGATGATGATGATGATGATGATGATGATGATGATGATGATAATGATGATAATTAATAATAAAATGATAATAATGTTAATAGTATGATAATGATAATGATAATGATAATAATGTTAATATAATGATAATGATAATAATCTTTATTTCAGCTATAATGAGCCACACACTGTTAATATCAAACAAACGCGTTAGTTAGAAAATAGAGAGAGAGAGACAGAACTTCCACACAGCGCCATCACAGTGTGAAATTCTTATAGTGACTCATCACAGCAGATCCCCTTCACCTATCCCCCCCCACCCCCCCCCATCCCCCTCTCCCTTCCTCCCCCCCCCCCTCCCCCCTCCCCCTCCCCCACGTACGGTATGGTGTCTCGGTGTGGTGTTGTGCAGGAGGGAGGGGTGGGAGGTGGGGGTGGGGGGTGGGGGAGGGGGGGTTGGTCGGGGCGGGATTGTCATTCCGGTCCGATAGGAGGCCTTGTATGGTGCGGGCGGGTGGGGCGCGGCGGCGGCGGTGGGGGCAGGAGGGAGGGAGGGAGGGAAGAGGGGGAGGAGGGAGGGAGGGAGGAAGGGAGGGGGGAGAGGGGGACGGAGGAGGGTGGGAGGAAGTGGGAGGAGGAGGGAAGAAGAGGGGAGGAGGAGGGAAGGGTGGGAGGAAAGAGGGAGAGAAAGAAGAGGGGGAGGGATAGGAGAGGAGGGAGGATAGGGGAGGGAAAGAAGAGGGGAGGGATAGGAGAGGAGGGAGGATAGGGGAGGGAAGGAAGAGGGAGGGAGAGGAGGAGAGGAGGCAGAGGGAGGGAAGAAGGGAGAAACGGAGAAAGGGGAAAGAGGGGGGGACGAGAGAGGGAGGTAGGGGTGAGGTGACAAAGAAGAAGAAGAAGAAAAAAAGAAGATAATTAGGGGGAAGAAGAAGGAGGAGGGGGCGAAGAGGAGAGGAGGAGGGGGCGAAGAGAAGGGCAGGGGGGGGGGGGTAGCCACGCCTCGCTGGGGGTTTGTCTCTCATCTCCTTTTTCTCCCTCTCTTTCTTCTCTTTGCTCTTTCTCTCCTTCCATGTTATCCTTCCTCCTCCTCTCCCCCTTCCCTAAATCGCCGTTATTCTTTCTCTCTTTTATTGTCCTCTTCTCTTCCTTTTCCTGATCTCTTATTCTCCTTTATTTTCATTTACTTCTTCGTAATTCCTCTTTCACTTTGCTATTCGATCTCTCTCTCGCTCTCTCTCCATCTCTCTCTCTCTCTCTCTCTCTC
>NW_020872479.1:549094-553459 GCF_003789085.1 Penaeus vannamei
GACAGGGAGAGGAGGAGGGAAAGGGAAGGAGAGGGAGGGAGGGAAAAGGACAGGGAGGAGGGAGCGAAAGATGGGATGGATGACGTGGAAAGAGAAGGGGGAGGAAAAGGGAAAGCGGAGATGAGAGAGAGGGAGAGGAGGAAAAGGAAGGAAGGGAGGAGAGAAGAGAAAAGAGGAGGGAAAAAAAGGATGGGGATAGGGAAAGAAGAGGAGGGAAAGGGAGGAATGGGAGGGAAGAACGCTTGGCTGGTTGGATGCCCACATGCCCCCCCTCCCCCCATTTCCCCCGCCACCAGCTGCCTTAATGAAGATATAAAAGGAGGAACTGCGTGAAGAGGGAGGGGAGAGAGAGAGGAGAAGAGGAGAAGGGAGGTGAAAGGAGAGGGGGGAGGAGAGGAGGAGAAAGAGAAGAAGGAAGAAAGAGGAGAAGGGAAGGAGTGGGAGAGGAAGAGAGAGGTGGGGAAGCAGAGGGGGAGGAGAGCGTGAGGTAGAGGGAGAGTAAAGAGGAAAGGTAAAGAAAAAAAGAAAGAGAGGTGGGAGAGGAAGAAATAACGAATAGGGACACAAGAACAAGAGAAAGAAAGGAGGAAAAAGGAGAAGAAAAAGGGAATGCAGGGACAGAAAAATGGACGAGAGAGAAGGAAAAGAAGGAAAAGGAGGAAGGAGGGGGGGGGGTGCGATAAGACCCCGGGGTAATGAGCCTCGCTGCCACTCTGGACCGAAGACTAATAAGTTATCTGGCGCCGATGGGGGGGAGGGGCGGCTGCAACCCAAGATGAACGCATCCATGCAAGCCGGGACGATAAGGATGACGGCGCCGATGACTATGACGATGGCAGCGACTATGATGATGATGATGATGATGATGATGATGATGATGATGATGATGACTTATGACGATGACAGCGACTATGGTGTATGATGATTGATGATGATGATGATGATGATGATGATGATGATGATGATGATGATGATTGATGATTGATGATGATGATGATGATGATGATGACTATGACGATGACGCCGACGAATACTACTATGGTGTTGGTGCTGCTAGTGCTACTTACTGATGATGGCGAAGCTGGTCAAGAGGGACGGAAGGAGAGAAGGAGAAATGAAATGAGATATGAAAAAAAGAAAAAAAAAAAAGGAAAAAAAGACAAGAGTAATCGAAAAGCTACCTTACTTTGTTGGTCGATTTCCCTGCCATGTGGATAACCCTTACCTGCAATGAAGAAAAAGTGAAAATTAACCATCTGCACAAAATATATACACAACATATTCCATATCATATCAACGCACACCACTCTTCTTTGTTTACCAACTAAAACTCAATTTCAAACAGCTGTGTCTAGTGCAATGTATACACAGACGAATACACACGACAAGCGCTACCGGCATATGAGTGGTAGACCTACACACAAAAATCATGCAAACTAAACATCCCCCTAAAAAATATATATTTCGAATACAACCACAAAATACCCCCCAAAAAAAAAAAAAAATAATAATAAAAATAAAAAAAAAAAAAATACACATAATGAAAAAAAAAAAAATAATAAATAAATAAAATACTGAATTATAACCACAAAATACCCCAAATTCATCGACACTAAACTATACCCAAAAACATCGCCAAAACACACGCACTCCAACCATCGCCCCCCCCCCCCCAAAAAAAAAAACTAAATTATGACCATAAACAACCCAAAAACTCAGAACCACCCTTAACACAATTTTCAACAATAGAGAAAAAAAAACACCGCCCATACCAAGGAAGCCCACATTCGCTCTCCCAACTCTAAGGGATAAAAAAAGTGGCACATCTTCCCATAGGAGGTCAAGAGGTCATCACTTAAGGGGGGGTGGGGGAGAGGTCAACAATCAAGGGTGTGCGTGCTGTTAAAGTAGTAGTTAGTGGAGGAGTGGGATGGGGGAGGGGGGTGAAGTGTTCGAAGGAGGAGGAGGAGGAGGGAGGGGACGAGGAGGAGAGGAGGAGAAGAGGGAGAGGGGAGGAGAGGGAGGAAGAGGAGGTGGAGGAGGGGGTGGAGGGAAGGGAGGAAGAAGAAGAAGAGTAAGAGAAAGAAGGACCATGGGTGAGAAAGGGAGAAGGCAGAGAGAGAAGGAAAATGAGGAAGAGAAGGAAGGAGCAAAGGGGAGTCAGAACAGATGCTAATTAGAGATACAAAAGAAGGTATTAAAATAATTTCGACAGAGAAAATATTACATTGGGCCAAATAATATCAGTCTTTATTCTTCGAGCAGATCATACCATGACTGCATTTGAAGAAAATTAGTACAGTAGAAGAATTTCTCTCTCTCTCTCTCTCTCTCTCTCTCTCTCTCTCTCTCTCTCTCTCTCTCTCTCTCTCTCTCTTCTCTCTCTCTCTCTCTCTCTCTCTCTTTCTTTTTTGACTACTACAGCTTCATCACTCTCTCTCCCACGCAGTAACGGCGCCACAGAGCAACAGGGAGAGTCCAACAGCAGACACAGCATAGAGACAGAAGAGAACAGCTGTAGCAGGCACAGTAGACAGGAAATATGCATCCGGAGGGCACAGCAGACAAAGGAGAGACAAGAAAACAACAACAGCAGACTCAGCTGACAGACGACTACCAACAACAACAGGCAAACCAGACGCAGAAGACCACCACAGCAGAGACAGGAGAGAACAGCAGCGGCAAAGACACGAATAACAACAGAAGAAACACAGAAGAGACAAGAACGTGCAGCAGCAGAGACAGGAGAGAACAGCAGCGGCAAAGACACGAATAACAACAGAAGAAACACAGAAGAGACAGAAGCGTGCAGACAGCAGAGACAGGAGAGAACAGCAGCGGCAAAGACACGAATAACAACAGAAGAAACGCAGAAGAGACAGAAGCGTGAGACAGCAGAGACAGAGAGAACAGCAGCGCAAAGACACGAATAACAACAGAAGAAACGCAGAAGAGACAGAAGCGTGAGACAGCAGAGACAGGAGAGAGAACAGCAGCGGCAAAGACACGAATAACAACAGAAGAAACGCAGAAGAGACAGAAGCGTGAGACAGCAGAGACAGGAGAGAACAGCAGCGGCAAAGACACGAATAAACAACAGAAGAAACGCAGAAGAGACAGAAGCGTGAGACAGCAGAGACAGGAGAGAGAACAGCAGCGGCAAAGACACGAATAACAACAGAAGAAACACAGAAGAGACAGAAGCGTGCAGCAGCAGAGACAGGAGAGAACAGCAGCGCAAAAGACACGAATAACAACAGAAGAAACGCAGAAGAGACAGAAGCGTGAGACAGCAGAGACAGGAGAGAACAAAAGCAGCGGCAAAAGACGGCGAATAAACAACAGAAGAAACACAGAAGAGACAGAAAGCGTGCAGCAAGCAGAGACAGGAGAGAACAGCAGCGGCAAAGACACGAATAACAACAGAAGAAACGCAGAAGAGACAGAAGCGTGAGACAGCAGAGACAGGAGAGAGAACAGCAGCGGCAAAGACACGAATAACAACAGAAGAAACCAGAGAGACAGAAGCTGAACAGCGAGACAGGAGAAGAGAACAGCAGCGGCAAAGACACGAATAACAACAGAAGAAAACACAGAAGAGACAGAAGCGTGAGCAGCAGAGACAGAGAGAGAACAGCAGCGCAAAGACACGAATAACAACAGAAGAAACACAGAAGAGACAGAAGCGTGCAGACAGCAGCAGACAGGAGAGAACAGCAGCGCAAAGACACGAATAACAACAGAAGAAACACAGAAGAGACAGAAGCGTGCAGCAGCAAGACAGGAGAGAACACAGCGGCAAAACCACGAATAACACAAAGAAACGCAGAAGAGAAAGAAAGCGTCAACAGCAGAGACGGAACAGCCAGCTGCAAAGACACGAAATAACAACAGAAGAAACACAGAAGAGACAAGAAGCGTGCAGCAGCAGAGACAGGAGAGAACAGCAGCGCAAAGACACAGAAAACACAAACTGAACACATAGCAAGAGACAGAAGCGTCCTCATACGCAGCAGCACGAGACAAACGCGACAAGAGACGCAGCCATGCCAGCAACAGACGACCGAAGTAACACAAACTAAAGAAACGCGCAGCAACACGAACACAGAGCCATACCTGAGACAGCAGAGACACGAGAAGAGCAACCTAAGCAGCGCAAAGAACTAACGAATAACAACAGTACAGCACAACGCAGACAGTAGACAGAAGCCGTGCACGACACCAGAGAAACAGCAGCAGAGCAGCCAAACAAGCCCACCGCAAAACACGAATAACAAGAGCGAAACACAGCAAAACAGAATGCGCTTGCAGCAGCAAGAGACAGAAGAGAACAGCAGCGCGCAAAGACACAAATAACAACAGAAG
>NW_020872479.1:555735-570735 GCF_003789085.1 Penaeus vannamei
AGAAGAGAAGAGGAGAGAGAGAGAGAGAGAGAAAGAGAGAGAGAGAGAGAGGGAGAGAGAGAGAGAGAGAGGAGGAGGGAGAGAGGAGGGTGGGAGGGAGAGAAAGAGAGAGGAGGGAGGGAGGGAGAGAGAGGAGAGGGAGAGGAGAGAAGAGAGAGAGAGAGAGAGAAGAGAAGAGAGAGAGAGAGAGAGAGAGAGAGAGAGAGAAGAGAGAGAGGACGAAGAGAGAGAGAGAGAGAGAGAAGAGGAGAGAGAAGAGAGAGAGAGAGAGAGTAGGAGAGAGAGAGAGAAAGAGAGGACGAGAGAGAGAGAGACGAAGAGAGAGAGAGAGGAGAGGCGAGTGAGGGAGAGAGAGAGAGACCGAAGAGACGGATGAGAAGAAAATGAAGAGAGAGGGAGAGAGGGAGAGAGGGGAGAGAGACGAGAGAGAAGGGAGAGAGGGGAGCGAGATGAGGGAGTGAGGAGGAAGAGAAGAGAAGGCTAGAGGGAGAGAAGAGGGAGGGAGGCAGGGAATGGGACGGAAGGACGGGAGGGAGGCAGGCAGAGAGAGAGGAGAAGAGGAGAGAGAAACAGACATCTCACCCTCTGTCAATAGTACAGCAGCACTGGGTTCTACTTAAGTTGCCTTCACGTGATGCGAGAGTAAGAGAGAAGAGAGAGAGAGGAGAGAGGAGGGAGAGAGAGAACGAAGAGAGAGAGAGAACGAGAAGAGAAGATGAGAAGAGAAGAGGAATACGAGACGAGAATCAGAGAGAGAGAGAGGAAGAGGCGGCAGACGAAGGATAAGAAAAGAAATTAATTACCAGAGAAGAAAAGAAAAACGAAAGAAGAAACGAGAGGAAGAAAAGGAAAAAAGAGGGAGAAGAAACAAAGAAGGAAGAGACTAAAAGAAGGAAGAATAAAATAAAAGCGCAGAAACTACTCCGCAAATCCAAACGAGGCTCCGACGCACGCCGTTACATCACCGTAACACCGGATGTCGAGACCACTCCTCCTGTACCTCTGGTCGCTGTCCTCCTTTTCGTTCTCTTATTGTCCTTCTCTGTCATCTCTAATCGTCCGTCCTTCCTTCTCTCTCTAATTCTCCGTATCTTCTTTATATCTCTAATTGCTCCGCTTCTTCTTATCTCTCTATTTCTCCGTTCTTCTTTATCTCTCTAATTCTCCGTCCACGCTTGATTCCTCTCTTCTCTGTCCGTTCACGCCTCGTCTCTGTATCTCCCTCCACCCTTTTCTCTCTCCCTTGTCCTTCTCTCTCCCTCTCTCCCCTCCCTACCCTCCCACCCTCCCTCCCGTCCCTCCCTCGCCTCCCGCCCTCCTCCTCACTGCCCTCTCTCCCTCTCTCCCTCTCTTCTGAGTCTCCACGACCCTCTCTCTCCTCTTCCTCCTCCTTCTCATCTCTCTCTCCTTGCTTTCGTTATTTCCAATAAATTCCGCCAAGGTCCCGACTCCTGGCTGGCCCAGCTGACCCGCGTTCCAGAAGGGGCATTCGCCGGCGATGATATGCCGGGTCAAAGTGCCGATCCGGGGACTTCCTACTAAGGAGGAAGAGGAAGAAGGGATGGAAAAGAAGGAGAAAGAATGATGAGAGGAAGGAAAAGAGAAGAGAAGGAAGAAGCGAGAAGAGGAGGAATAGGAGGAGAAGGAAAATAGGAAGAGGAAGGAGAAGAGAGGAGGAGAAGAGAGGAAAAGAAGAGGGAATAAGAGGAGGAAGGGAAAATAGGAAGAGGAAAGAAGAGAATAGAGGCAGGAAGAAAAGGAGAAGAAGCGAGAGAGAGAGGAAGAAGAGGAATAAAGTAGGAGAAGGAAAAGAGGAAGAGAGCAAAAAAAAAGCAGGAAGAGGAAAGAAGATGATGATGAAGAGGATAAAATGCGACCAAGATAAAGGAAAAGGTGAGGAAGTGAAGAAAAATAATAGATAATAATTAATAATAATAATAACAATAATACAATGATAAAGAGTCGATTCGCCAAATCAGTTCCCTTCCGCTTTCGAAATCAAGTCTCCATCTTCTCTCCTCCACTCGAATCCAGACCCAATCACACGCACCGGAGCTCTCGTTCAGTGTTGCGGTTCAGAGTTCAATGAATGTCTAATCATTACGAGCGATAAATTAGGCGCGAGGGCTTTGAGGTCCAAGGTCCCCATGTTTTTTTATTTTTTTTTTTTTTTTTTTTTTTTTTTTTTTAGGGGGGGGAGGGAATGGCACGCGACTGGAATAATAACGATCATTCATTTCTTTTATTTATTAGGTTACCAACTTTTAACATTCATTTTCTTCTTTTTCATTTAAGTTTTGATCATTTACTTAATCATCATTTTTGTGAGTACGTGTGTGTGTTCGCGAGTAGCGTGAAAACAAAATGCAAAAATTGAAAAGTCGAGATCGCAACGTTTCTAGGGCTTTTAATGAAGGTATTTTTTATTTAATAATCGTAGTAATTAGGTATGGTAATTACTGCATCTCGGTAGTGAAATCCATGAAGTCCTGCGTCGAGGGAACGAATACCTTTTATATATTGATATCAAGTAAACTAATTTCTTTCCTGTGTGTGATTGAAACAAGAAACAAACAATCCTCAAAAAAATCATATGAATTGCTTTGCGAAGCATAAGGCAAACTCACAGCAACAGGAGCCAGAGAGAGAGAGAGAGAGAGAGAGAGAAGAGAAGAGAGAGAGAGAGAGAGAGAGAGAGAGAGAAGAGAGAGAGAGTGAGTGGAGAAGAGAGAGAGAGAGAAGAAGAGCGAGAGAGAGATAGAGAGACCAGAAGAAGACAAAGAGAGAAAAAGAACAGACAGAGAGAAGAAAGACAACGAGACAGGATCAAAACACAAAGCATAAACCAAACATAACAAAAAATCAACAAACAAAAAGAAACAAAGCAACAAAAACGCCTATCTCCCTCTCCACTCTCCTCCTCCCTCTCCCTCTTGGCCCGCCATTTCCCCGTCGGCGTCCCAGCGAGTGTTTCCGGCCCAAACGCGTCGGGAGAGCGAGTTCCTCCAGCAGCCCGAACGAGGCCGAGGTTTCTGCCCCCGACAAAGCGCCCCCACGAACGAGTGCCGACGAGCCTTTCCCCGCCACGCCCCCGCCCGTCGCGAACGTAAAGAACCGAACGGCACGATGCGGACGCAAAGAAATGAAGAAGAAGAAGAAGGAAAAATCCGCAAAACGTGTCCAATAGTGACCGTTATTTCCACTGCGGATATTCCTGTCTCTGTATGACTGTGCCCGACAAGGATTAAAACCCTCCGTTTGAGAAGAAGGAGGAGAGGGAGAGAGAGAGAGAGAGAGAGGAAAAAATCAACGTAGAGGGGGAGAGAGAGAGGGAAAAATCAACGTAGAGGGGGAGAGAAAAGAGAGTAGAGAGAGGAGATGGCGTAAGAGGGAATGGAGGGAGGGGAGGGGAGAGGAGGGAGAGAGGGGGAGGAGAGAAGAAGAGAGAGAGAAAGAGGGCATGAGAGAGGGGAGAAGGGGGGACCGTAGAAGAAGAGGAGGAGAAGGGCAGAGAGAGAACAAGAGAAAGATGGATACAAAGTGAAACGGATGAGAAGTGAAAAACGAAGTAAAAAAAAAAAAAAAAAAAAAAAAAAAACAAGAGGCAGAGCGAAATAAACAACCTCAGCCATTACTTCAATCCTGACGACATCGGCATTTCTCCTAAACAAATAAACAAGAAAACAAACCTACAAATGTCAAATAATAAATAACAAAAAACAATAACATAATAACAATTCAGGTCATTTTCTGCCCTGCGCCATTGACTAGCAACACTCACCATCCACACTCATTTCCCTCACACAATCCCTCACCGCCCACCTCACGCACAATCCCCCGCACCCACCTCACGCCCAATCCCCACGCTCCGCCCACCTCACGCCAATCCCCCGCCCGCCCACCCCACGCCCAACCCTCGCTTAGCGTCGAAGGGAAGAAAGCCTCTTGCAACACCCCCCTCCCCCTCCCCTCCCCTCCCCCCATCCCCACCCCCTCCCCTACCCACTCCCCCTCCCCCCTCTTGGAACACACCCCCTCCCCCTCCCCCTCCCCTTCTCTCACAACACCCCCTCCCCCCTCCCCCCTCTTGCATGTTATTCCCATCTGCCCCTTGCCGTTCTCGCGCTCGCCTCGACTCGGAAGTTGCCGCTCCTGCGAAGATTACTTCGGGAAAGAAATTCTAAATACGTAGCCAGAATTTTTTTACTCCTCGTCTCTCTTCTCTCTCTTTTTCTCTTCTCTCACTCTTCCTCCCCTCTCTCTCTCCCTCTCTCTCTATTCTCTCCTCTCTCTCTCTCTCTCTCTTCTCACTCTCTCCTCTCTCTCCCTCTCTCCTCTCTCCCTCTCTTCTCCTTCTCTCTCTCTTAGCGTCTGCGCCCCTCTCTCTCTCTCTCCCCTCTCTCTCTCTGTTCCTCTGCTCTCTCTCCTGCTCGTCTCGTCTCTCTCCTCTCATCTCGTTCTCTCTCTCTCTCTCTCCTCTCTCTCTCATCTCTCTCTCTCTCCTCTTCTCTCTTCTTCTTCTTCTCTCTCTCTCTCTCTCTCTTATAAGAAAAACTTTCTTAATTACGGACATGTTGTGGGAGGGCTGCCACCGTATTGTTTTTTTCCCACTTCCTTTTCGTTTCGTTTCAAGAGGCAAAAGGATTTTTTCTTTTTCTTTTTTTCTTTTCTTTTTTTTAAATCCCGAATCAGACTAATCCCGGATTCGGATGAACAACAGCAAAGAGAAGATTAAACTCGAGTCATTTCAAGTGCGCAATAAATTTTTCCCCAATGATGGCGGGTCCTGGCTGCTGGGCGTCACCAAAGCCCGCCTTGAAAACACCAACTAGGAAATCTCTAATAGCTTTCAAATGGCAAAGCACGTCGGGAAACAACCGCTTCTGACTCGCTTACTCTTTTATAATTTTTTTCTTCTCCTGGCTCTCTCTCCTCTCTCTCTTATGTCCCTGTTCTTCCCTTTCCTTCTCCTCTTCTCTTTTCTTTTCTTTTCTCGTTCTCCCTCTACTTTTTCTTTCTTCTTTCTCCTTCTTTTCCTCTTCTTCTTTTCTTTATCCTCCTTAACCTCCACTACCCTCTACCTCCACCTCACTCTACCACCTCCACCCACCTCCCCCCACCACACTCCACCCCAACTTCCACTCTCCACCCCTCCCCTCCCCCTGCCCCCTCCCCCAACCACTACACCCCTCCTACATACATAACCACCGTCCATTTTTTTTTTTTTTCATTTATTATTTTTCTGTTTTCTTTTTTTACCTTTCACCCAAACCACGTTCGTCCTGCAGCCCCAAGAAAGAAGCGCCACAAAAGCCCATTTCAGACTGGTGACGCCCTGTCACTTCGGGGACATTTAACAAGCAGTTCCGTGACAACCATGACATGACACTCTGCGACTGTGTTTTATGTACATTTTTTCCTTCCTTTTTTTCCTCTTCCGCGAAAGGAGAGGAAGAAATGTGATACGTGAAAAGGAGAAGGAAAGAGAAGAAAATATTATATATTCTACAATTCTTCCATAATTTTTCTTTTCCGGAAAAAAAATCTCATTTCAGGAACACTTTTCTTCGTCAATTCTCATTTACATCTCTACAATTCTGCAAATTTCCCTCGCGTTCTCATCACGAAACCCACAAACAAACTGACATGATACGAACTGCAATCACGACAACTTGTAGTCAACATTTTCGACACATGAACCTGAACATGACGATTTGCTAAAAAAAAAAAAAAAAAAAAAAAAAAAAAAAAAAAAAAAAAAAAAAAACGCTGACTCAGAACAACATTCCGGTACAAATAATACAATGGGAAGAGTTTTCTAAAATTAGATTTTATTCACTTTTATTATTTTATTTTATTTTATTCGCTTGCCAGGTACGTCAATATTCGGATTACGACCTCGCTTATAGAGGAAAAAAATATGAACGAAGTAACTTAAACATCTATTCCACGCACCCAATCCCAAAAAAGGAAAAAAAATGTATAGGTTTGTTAACTCATTTGTCTATCTCCTTTTCCCCCCCTCCTCCCTCTCCCCCTCCCTCTCTCCCTCCTCCCCTCTCCCTCTCTCCTCTCCCTCTCTCTCTCTCCTTCTCCCTTTCACTCTCCTCTCTCTCTCCCTTTCACTCTCTCTCTCCTTTCTACTCTTCACTCTCTCTCTCCCTCCACTCACTCTCACTCTCCCTCCTCTCTCTCTCTCCTCCCTCTCCCTAAGATAATAACGCATGTTTACGTGACACGAGAAATCACCCTCTCAAAATTAAACTCCATTACAGACTGAACCATAAAAATCATGCTCAGCAAAAAAAAAAAAAAAAAAAAAAAAAGAAAAAAAAAAGTAAACATTACCTTGTCTTCACGCCCTTATTTGGTAGCCGCTCACCCGCCTCTTGTTTACATGGCAAATACGCGACCACCTTTTATCCTTATTATAAGCAATCATTCGCACGAGCTCCTGACTTCCCGAGTAAACAAACCGCTCCCTTTTAATCTATTCCCTAAGCAAGCAACAGATAGTAATCAATCCCGCAATCAAAGCAAGGCTAATCAAACCACGTGCTAGCAATCTACTCGCTAATTGAACCACAAGCTAGTAATCTATCTATTAGTCGACCCATCTACCTACTAATCAACTCTAGTAATCAACGCTCTCTGGAGTTCGGGCGCGGAGTACGAGAGAAAAAAAAGTAAGGTAAGAAAGTAAGTAAGAAAGGAAGAAGGTACGGAAGAAAGGAAGAAAATGAGAAAGTAGGAGGATAAGAAAGGAAAATATAATAAGAAAGGAGGGGATAAGAAAGAAAGAAAATAAGAAAGTAGGGAAGTAAGAAAGAAAGAAAGAAAATAAGAAAGTAGGGAAGTAAGAAAGAAAGAAAGAAAATAAGGAAGTAGGAAGGTAAAAAGGTAAGAAAGCTAAAAAAAAAGTGAACAAGTAAAAAGTAAGATAGCAAAAAATATGTAAGAAATTCAATAAAAAGTCAAAGTTGGTCCCACATCCAAGTGCACGTCAGGAACATGTTCGTGGAGGAACCATGCTTATGGCCGTGTCACACTAGCACTTTTCCCGTCAATTTTTTAACAATTTTATTTAACATAAATACAAACATTCTCGAACATAACTATTGATTTGAGTATGCTTGGCTGAAAAATTTGACGGAAAGGTTTTCCAGACGGAAACGATCATTATCGTCTGACTGGAAAATCGACAATTCGCTCATAAATGGACAAAATTTCAGAAAATTGTCAAAAAAAATGACGGGAAAAAGTGCTAGTGTGACGGCACCTTTACCAAACCATGCTTGCTAATGATGCAGTACGGTGGCCTTTCCCTTCCGCCCCGACGCTGACCCCAACATGCTGACGTCAGCATACCAGTACACCCTCATGCGGGCGCGACCTATGGACCTTGATGACGTCCGATCTCTCAGGCGAGTAAGTAATAAACAAGTATGTCAGTATGCATGTATGTATGCAAGTACCTCAGCAACCAAGTAAGCAAGCAAGAAGCTGAGAGTTAGTAAGCAATAGGGAGGTAGGAAAGTATGTATGTATATATGTATGTATTTATGCATATATGTATGTATGTATGTATGTACGAAAGCGTCAGTAAGTAAGTCCATCGAAGTAACCAATAAACAAACACGTATAATAACAATAAATTAAACAAGTAGACCTACATTACATTATTTAGATTTGACATTATATTATCTATCATAAACAGGGAACAAAAACACCTACGAAATCAAGAAAGTCACCAAACAAACAAACAAGGCACGGAATAAAAAGCACGTAATAATCAAAGTACCGACAAACAACAACAACAAACCAAGCAAAGGCAGCACATCCGGGCCTCTCGGCGTGCCATGACGTAACCCTCTGCCTTCGTCACCGCCTTCTGCCTCCGGGAACTGAATGGCCGGGTGCCAACGCTCTCCCTCCGAGGGCGGCCGAGAGAGCAGGGGGGGGAGGGGGAGAGGAGAGAGGAGAGAGAGGAGAAGAGAGAGAGAGAGAGAGAGAGAGAGGAGAGGAGAGAGAGAGAGAGAGGGAGGAGGAGAGAGAGGAGGGAGGAGGGAGGGAGGAGGAGGGAGGGAGGAGGAGGGGGAGGGGGGGGAGGGGAGGGGAGGAGGCGAGGCGAGGGAGGGAGAGAGAGAGAAGAGAGAGAGAGAGAGAGAGAGAGAGAGAGAGAGAGAGAGAGAGAGAGAGAGAGAGAGAGAGAGAGAGAGAAGGAGAGAGAAAGAGGAAACCACTAACGAAGGATATAAACATAAAAATACACTAACAAAACAAACCTGAAAAAAGCCCTGTCATTACATGCATAGAAAGCCTAAAAAAAAAAAAACACACAGACAGACAGACACACAGACACAAATCTCACAAGCATCATCCAATCCAAGCCCACTCCAAGCCACAGGTGTGAACTGGGACGAAGGAAGCAAGCAAGAAGAGAGCGAGCGAGCGAGCGAGGGTGCGTGAGTGCGTGCGGTGCGTGCAGGAGGGGCGGCGGGCGCATGAGCAGCCGGACACCCAACAGCGCCGCATGGGAAAGCCCCCTGCGCCGCCGCCCTCCGCCGCCGCCACCTCCGCCACCGCCCACGCACAGGAACTTTCATATACCGCGCTGTTGTCCTCCCAGAAACGCCCACGCGACCGACGCTCCGGATCCCACGGGGGTGTGACGTCATTCTTGGGTCCCGGGGTGGGTTTGGGTAGGGGGGGGGGGCGGTTGGGGGAGGGGGGTGCGATCTCGGCCTTATCTGGTTTTCCTTCTCTTTCTCTTTTTCCTATCTCTCTCTCTCCTTTTTTATGATGTATTTATTCATGGCTTGTTATTTATTCATCTCTCCCTTTCACTCTCTCTTAGCTCTCATTTCGTCCTCATTTTCTTTTTCTCCCTCTCTCCTCCTCCTCCTAAATACTAAGGACATACTACTCCCTTTCTCTCTCTCTCCCTCGGTCCCTCTTTCCTTCTTCATTCTTTCCCTCTCTCCTCCCTCCTCTCTCTCCTTCTCCTTCCCTCCCCTTCCTCCCTCCTCTTCCTCCTCTCTCCCCTTCTCTCTCCCTCTCCCCCTTCTCTCTCCCCTTCCTCCCTCTCCTCCGAATAAGAATGCTAGACACATTCCAATCTTGTAACGATTTTTTGGGGTCTGTTGAATGAGTCGGAAATTAACCGATCACAACACACGTCACTAACAATGTTTTTTTTCTGTTAGTCACTAACATTTTTTTTGTTCTGATCGAATTATTATTGCCATTAGTCTATTACTAGTATTCTTATTACTTGTATTAGCTTTGCAATGATAACAATACAAATACGAATAATAATAATAATAATAATAATATATAATAATAATAATAATAAATAATAATAATAATAATAAAAACAACAACACAAACAACAACAATAACTATAATCCTCATTTGACCCATAGAATCTGATCTTCCATTCACCAAAAAATGATGATAATGATGGTGCATATTCATTCACCGTTCCACGGCCTCACCATGTAAGTATACGTTTTATACCCGTTAGCGCAATACTTCCATAAAAGAGGGGGGGGAGGGAAAGGGCGTATGCTGGCAAACTACAACGACAAACGACCATGATAATACTATTCTTCTGGAGATCGATACGACAACGAAAGACAAAAAAAAATAATTAAAATAAAAAATAAATAAATAAACGTAGCACTGAATGGGAAACGGGTCTAATGCTTTCCTTTACTTCTAATATCATTCATTTTTTTAATCATTTCTTCGTGGTCGACACAAACAGAATTAAAGGAACTTGTAGTATTCATTTTTTTTTTTCATCATAGGCCTATTTCTGCAACGCCGAAGCCGACACACTACGACTAAAAAACGATGACCATTAATAAAAGAAATGCGAGCAACAACAGCAATAATAACATCATCATCAATAACTACAATAAATATATAAAATGAAACTAAAATAACGAACAAGGAAGGTAACAACAACAACAACATATATATATATATTCCTCTTGTTCCGGGAAATTCATCGACGAACTAGGAAGGTAATGAAAAAAAAATATTCCTTCTTTTGCGGGAAAATCGTCGAATCCTTTCCTTTCCTCCTCTGCAACTTGCACTGCAACGCCCACGTCAAACTCCTCCCTTTTCTTCCATCAGCGATAGTGTTAGCTTGCTAGGTAGGTGGTCGGGTGGGTAGGTAGGTGGTCGGGTGGGTAGGTAGGTGGTCGGCTGGGTAGGTGGGTTGGTAGGTAGGTAGGTAAGTCGCTAAGTAAGTCAGTAAGTATGTAAGTATGCAAGTACGTAAGTACGTACGTGAGTAAGTTAAGTAAAGTAAGTAGGTGTGTGGGTGGGTAGGTAAATAGGAGGTAGAAAGAAGGGAGGGAGGGAGTTAGAAGGAGGTAGGAGGTAAGGAGGGAGGGAGTGAAGGGAGGTAAGGAGGTAAGGAGGTAAGGAGGGAGGGAGGGAGGTAAGGAGGGAGGGAGGGGAGGGAGGAGGGAGTTAGAAAGGGAGGTAAGGAGGTAAGGTAGGGAGGGAGGGAGGGAGGGAGGGAGGGAGGGAGGGAGGGGGGAGGGAGGGAGTGGAGGGAGGGAGGGAGGGAGGGAGGGAGGGAGGGAGGCAGGGCAGGTTGAAGTGACAATGGCATCGGGCGGTGTGGCACAGTGCCTTTAATTCGCCGCCACGCCACCGCCACAGCAGAACCTTTCTCCCTTGCTCTCTCCTTCTCCTCTCCTCTTCTTCTACCCTTCCTTCTTCTTTGCTGGCTTCTCCTTTCCTCCTTTTTCTTCCCTTTCCCTCTCAGGTTTCTCTCCCTCCTTTTCCTATTTTAAACGGTCCTCAATCTCATTCTACTTCTTCTCTTTCCTACCAACTAATCTTCCTTCCTTCCTACACCCCAATTCCTCTCTTTTTTTTCACCTTCCCTCCCCTCAGTCCCTCCCTCCTACTCCCCCCTCCTTCCTTCCCGACCGCTCCCTCTTCTCGTTCCTCTCTCCTCTCGCCCCTCCTACCTCTCCCCCCACCTTTCCCTCCCCCCCAAAAAAAACCCCCACCGCGTACCCTCCTTCCTCCTTCCTCTTCCTCTCCGTCCTTTCCTCCGTACCTCCTGCTTTCCTTCCTCTTTCCTCCAACATCTCCCACCCTCCCCCCTCTATGGCGCAGCGGGGTGTTGCTGGCTTACCGCCGCGCCGCCCACCCCCCTCATGAGTCCCAACCTCAACTTTAAAACCTGCTGCCGCGTATGTGTTTGTTCCCCGGGACAAACTTAATTACATTTCGAATAGCCAGCTGCTCCTACCGCCCACCTGCTCACTAACGCTTGATTCGGGAAACCGCCACTTCCCACCGCACCCCCACCCTGCCGACTTCAACCCACGTTCTAACACTTCGAAAGCCCGCTCCCCAACCCAATCTCACACCAAGTCCCTCTACGCCCCCACTCGCACGCCACCTTCTCAAACCCAAATCCTCTACTATCTAAACCCGCCCCCATCTACCCTGTCCGCCCACTTACTGCACGACGCGACTCCCACTTCACCACCCCGACAAAGCACATTCTGCAAGCCGTCGGTCGGATCACGACGCCCTCCCCGACAAAATCAATTATTCATGCAGTTGCCTTTTTTTGGTCCTTATTTTATTTAATCTAACAAACTTGGATACTTGAGGAAAAAAAGGTTTAGGGTGAGGAGTCGTCTTGATAGGAGGGGAGGGGGGGAGGGGGAAATGGGGAAGGAAGACGCACGACTTGGGGGAGGGGGGAGGGGGAAAGGGGGGGAGGAAGACCTCGACGACTGGAGGTTATTTTGCAATCTTTCTATATTTGTTTATGCAAGTACTCTGTAGCATTGATGTTGGTTATGTTTTTTTTTTACCATGTTTATCCTCATTATTATTGTATTATTATCTTTTACTAATCATATCTATATGCTACTTTCATTACATTACAAATCGTTATCCGCCATAATCCTACTATTGCATTAAAATATATCATAATCATTATAATCCTCCACCCCTCAGATTCCATTATGATCATAATAATATATAATCACTCATAACATTAAACATTACCATGCAAATCATTAATCAATCATAATCAGCTCATAATTATCAATGGTTGCACCATTAACATAACCATCAACTTCGATACTCATGCAATATATATGCAATGGTCATTACTAGTGACTATTTTGGATTGTCTTTTCAATAATCAGGATATCACCGATCAATCATAGTTACTACTTTTTTTTTTTCCTTCTATTCACTTGTATACAAGAAGTCCATCTTTTATCTACACCTTTTTCCTCTAACCAAACAATCACCTAAGCAGAGCAAAAGGGTAATAACCGAATGATCATTCAACAATCACGACAAAAAAAAAAAAAAAAAAAAAATAAAAAAAAAAGCGATAGACAAAAAAGAAGAAAATAACAAGAAAAGTAAAAATGAGAGAAAGAAAATAATCCCTGAAAAAACTAAGAGTTATTAAAAAAAAAAGAAACAGACCGAAAATAAATAAAAAAAGATGAAGAAATAAAATTAAGAAAAAATCCTGAAAAGAAAGAAAAAAAAAAAAAATAAGAAAAAAAAAAAAAAAAAAAAAAAAAATAAAAAAAAAAAAAAAAATAACAAGAGACAATAAGAAGCAAAAAGTATCCCTTGGAAAATTTTCTCCCTCCTAAGAACAGAAGAAGAAAAAAGAAAAAAGAAGAAAATAAAAACAAATGATGAAAGAGAATAATAATTAAAAAAATTAAAAAAAAATTGATTGGGTATGTCTGGGGTGCATATGTTAAAAAAAGAAGAAATTAAATAGGAAAAAAAAGAAAAAATAAAAAAAAAAAATAAAACAGAGAAGGGTAATTGCTGAGAAACAGATAAGGCTGTGCCCGAAGGTTGACCGCTTGAGATTATCATAACTTGATAAGAAGTCTGCTCGTACGTTATGTATTCTAGATTTTACACGTTTTTTTTTTCCTCTTCTTCAGTTCTGTTCGGTCACTCTCTAATCACTCAAACTCCAAAGATGCTTCTTCTGTCTTCTCAGCTCCTCGTTAAACTCCTCTCTCTGTCTCATCATACTCTGTCTATACTCAGATCTCTACTCGTTCTCATCTCTCTCACTCTCTCTCCTCTGCTCTCTCTCTCTCTGCTTCCTCTGCTCTGATTTATTCTTCTTTCTGCCCGTATGACCCTCTTTCCTCTCTCTCTTTGGATGGACTAGATGGATAGATGGAGAGGGAGAGAGAGAAGAGAGAGAGAGAGAGAGAGAGAGAGAGAGAAGAGAGAGAGAGAGAGAGAGAGAGAGAGAGAGAGAGAGAGAGAGAGAGAGAGAGGGAAAAAAGCAGACCACAACAAACATAAATAAGGAAAACAAACCAAAAAACTCCCCTCCCTTCCCCTCCCCCCTACGTCCTTTCCCATACCCCCCCCTTCCACCCCCTCTCCTAACCCAAACTCCACCCCTACCCCTACCCCCTACCCTTCTCCTCTCTCCCTCCTTCCCTCTCCTGCCCCACCCTACCCCCCCTGGGTCAGACCGCCATCCGGAGTCGACCGCCGCCGCGGATCCGGACCTGGAGCACGCCTCGGTCACGCTGAGCTCCCCGGCGGCGGATTACCCCCCGGGGCGCCGTGCCTCGCCCCGGCGCCCGCGGCTCACCCCGCGATTCGGGAGGCACGGGAGGAGGAGCGGACGGAATGCGGGGCGCGCGGGTGCTTTTGTTCTCCGGCATTCTCTGTTATGGTGTTGTTCACTGAGAGCGAGAGAGAGAGAAGAGAGAGAGAGAGAGAGAGAGAGAGAGAGAGAGAGAGAGAGGAGAGGAGAGGGGAGAGAGAGAGAGAGAGGGAGAGGGAGAGGAGAGGGAGAGGAGAGGGAGAGGGAAGAGAGAGAGGGAGAGAGAGAAGAGAAGAGAGAGAGAGTAGAGAGAAGAGAGGGAAGAGAGAGAAAGAGGGAGAGAGGGAGAGAGAGAGAGAGAGAGGAGAAAGGAGAGAAGAGAGAGAGGAAGAGAGAGAGAGAGAGAGAGCAGAAGAGAGAAAAGAAATTGTTATGGTTTTCTTGTTCTTATTTGTTCGTTGTTATGCTGATGTTCTTAATTGTTATCATGCTGTTTTTGTTCTTATTTAGCCATGTTGTTGTTGGCCGTATTTTATTTATTGCTCCATTTTCGTTGTTTGCTCTAATTCATTTGCTGTTATTTTTGTTCTTTATTTCTTGTCTTTTCTTATCTCACGAGGTTTAAATGAGGAATGTTTCGATATTTTCTTACGGCGGTCTAAGCAAATATTTGTTTTGCTGTTTTTTAATTCATATTTACCGCAATTTTAATCAAGCTTTGTGTAGTTGTTTTTTTGCTGTTGTTGATGATTGTTATTTATTGTTGTTGTTGTTCTTTGCTTACTGCTTGCTGTTTGTTGTTGCTTGTTGTTGTGTTTTTTCGATATATTGTGATTGACTTAAAACATGTTATTTTTCTCGTCAATGCATTTTCATTTAGAGGTGCTTGTTACTCTTTACTTTTTCGTTTCCCCTTCCTTCCGTACTTGTCTTGCAAACAAAAACAAAAAAACACGATTAAATACAACGAAAAATATATATTATTGCAGCAACAAATAGCACCTAATCATAATACAAACACCATCATCACTTCACAATTCACGCACGCTCCTGCGAATGAAAAAATAACCAAAAACATAAAGAAACCTAAGCTTCAAAAAACAGCATCATCATCATCATCAGCATGCACATCGCAGCATCAATCACCAGCGCGCCGCGAAATCCCTCTCAGGCCGCGACGCGAGATTTCCGAAGTGGGTGCGGTGGGTCCAGCCTGGGAGCGGGCGTGGATGGGCACTGGGCGCGGGTACTAAAAAAAGAGATTTCACCCGCTCCTCGTCACCTCCACATCAGGAGCATCCTGTGGGGGGGGGGGGCAAGAGGCCTTTTCTCGGGTGCTTCACTTCCTCTCTTGTCTGAGATCAATGTTTATTTTTCCTTCAACAGAAAATGACAAT
>NW_020872479.1:575735-593235 GCF_003789085.1 Penaeus vannamei
AACTACCACAATCCATCTCGCAGAGCGCTTAGTCCTAAATAAATGATGACTACATTTCCCTCATGAATAATTAAAGCCCTTTCCTTGTTCCTTCTTTAATCGACAAAACTGACAACTAAGAAAGCACGTGATATGAATGATAACCTGCATGAAACACGTGATATGCGAATGTCGCTCCCCCAGCATTATATACATCAATTTTTTATAGAGTACTTTTAAACTATTACCTACACTTTCTCACGTAAAACCAGGTGTGTCTCTATAAATAGAATGATTGAATAAATAAATAAGCGATGGGTAGATAAATACTTAATTGAATGTGTTAAAAAGAGCAACGATTATGTCCATAATAAATGCAAAACCTAATCCTCACACTGCCACCTTTATAATCATCCTCATCATCAGAATAACAACAATAAAAAAACTAACAACAATCCTAATCTCCTCACCATCGGAATACCAACAAAAAACAACAATAATCTCACTAGTTAAACCAAAACAACAAAAAATAACAACAATACGACCTCCTCTCCCTAAGTATAGAGTTGACTGGAGTAACTGTGTAACGGACTGGCTGGCTGAGTAACCGGAGGACAGAAGACGAGTTAACTGAGGCGGTCGAGTGAGTGACAGGGGGAGGGGGAGGGAGATAGGGAGGGGAAGGGAGGGGGATAGGGAGGGGAGAGAGATAGGATGGGGGGGGGAAGGAGAGGAAGAGGAGGACGAGCATATGGGACGGGGAAGGGGAGAGGAGGGGGAGGAGGGGGGAGGGAGGGGAAGAGAGTACGGGCGAGAGAGAGAGATAAAGAAAGGAAAGAGGGATAAAAAGGTATGAGAAGGGAAGTGAAAGGAAGGGATAAATAAAAATACATGAGATGGGAGAGGAGAGGCGAGAAAATCGAGAATAAAAAAAGATAGAAAGGGAGGGAAAGATAAAAAGGCAAGAGAAGGAAGGGGCAAAACGTAGTGAAAGGCAGAAAGCAGGAAGACTTCAGACTCCGACAAGTTCACCGAAACGTTTACATCTTCAAAGGATGACACAACATAAGCTATCCTCGCCCCCATCTTAATTTAATGCCCCCCCCCCCCGTCCGTGGGCTCACATATCACACACAAAAACAGACATGATAGAATATTAGACTATGTACAAAAAGAAGAGAAAGGGATGGAAAGCGTAATAAGGAATGTTGGGAGGACAGAGGAATGGGAAGAGGGATGAGAGGGAGGGACAGAGAGGGACAGCACTGCGTAACTGACTCGCATGAGGGAGAGGAGGGGTGGGCGAGTGGGAGGGAGAAGTGGAGGGAGGAAGGGAGGAGGGAGGAGAGGAAGGGACGAAGGGAAGAGGAAGAAGAGGAAGAAGTGGAGAAGGAAGAGGAAAAAGATGACTAATTAGCAGAAAAAACAAGAAGAACAACAAAAGAAGGATTCGCGGCAGATGAGCCAAAGGGAAGGGAGAGAGGGGCAGGGAGGCAGGAGAGGAGGAGGAGGGAGCAAGGGAAGGGGGAGGAGAGCAGAGAAGTGTAGGTCGGTCAGCCAGGCGAGCGGAGGAGAGAGGGGAAGGAGGGGGGGGGAGGCGAGGACACGAGTACACGTGCACCGAGCGTTACCCAGACTCCCACGCACGGCCTCCTCCCCCAACCAGCCTCGCCTCCCACCCCCTCCCCCCCCCGCGTCCGCTCCCTCGCTCAGCTCCAGCGAACTTCAGTGAGCGGTGACTCTTGCACGCCGCGTGGGTGCCGGCGACGCCCACGCGGGTTTCCTCGCCGAGCAACTCATTCCCCCAAAGGACGCTTCCCAATCATGGCATCTGCGAGAGGTCGAAATGAGAAGCGAACGAGAGAGAAAGACGGAAATATGGAAATCTGAGACACGCCGCATTTCCGTCGCCGTGGATCGCCATGCACCGCGCGGAGAGGATTCCTTTGCTCTCTTTTCCTCCATCTTCCTATCAGCGGAAATTGTTGCAAACAGTCTACTGCGAGATAAGGAGATCGCCCGCATATTACGTCCACGCCATCGGACCCCGAGACGAGACAAATACAAGGAAAATAAAGCAAATTTCTACGAAGGCGATTCAGCAAACAAGGATATTTTTAATACCTCTGTTGTTAACGAAGTGCTCTTTAATGACCCGAGTGAGGGGACCACGACGGAGTAATTCACTCGGCGTAACTGGCGCGCGCGCGCGCGGCCCTCCACGTGCAGCCGCGCATCCCCGGCCCCGTCCGCGCGCCTCCCGAACTACTTCCCTTGGAATTCCTGAACTCTCTCTTGCTCAAACCTCGCTGCCTTTCCCGAGACGAATCTTGCCATTTTGACATCCGCGTCGGTGAGCATTCAGGGCCACTCGCATTCGCTTCCAGTGAAATGAAGGAAAAGTGAGAAAATAATACAATTGACACTGGTAATTCTACAGTTTTGAAATCCATGTCGGTTAGCACTCGGGGCCACTCGCGTTCCCTTCCCGTGAACCGAGAGAAATATAAGATAATACCATTGATGCTGACACAGTTCCACTCCTCACCTCCTCCTCCGGTCCCTCCCTCGCCCCGGGCACCCCGCCTCCGCCCCGGCGTGTTTACAACTCCTCTCCCCCCGACGTCACCCCCGGCCGAGAGGGGCGGCGCGCGGCTACCCACGTGGACTGACGTTGCGCAGGCTGGTAACAATATCTGCAGGAAATATCACCGCGCGAGTCATGCGTTGTGTCATCACGGCTGACACGGCCGTCACGAGCCCGCACTCGACTCTCTCTCCTCGCCGCGCAGGAGTCCTCCGCTCGACTCTCGTTTCCCTCCGCCTCCTGCATCCTTCGCGCCGATTCGCCTCTGCACCTTCCGCCGGCGGCCCCGAGGATGTCCTGCCGTCCTTATGGGAGTTCCTTCCGCTTCCACGTTTCGTCCTCCGCCTTCGGGACCCACAAGGAAATCCACGTCAACCTCTCATTCGTTAAATCTATTCCGGTTACTTGGTCGCCGTTCACGATCTCCCTCTACCTTGCCCCCCCCCTTTCCTTAATTCCTCTCTCATACTTTCTCCTTTCCATCATTTCCCTCCTTTTCATCCTTCCACATCTTCCTTCCTTTCCTCCTTCCCCCTCCCCCTCTCCTTGAACACGTGTCTTCCCCCCCCCCCCCTTTCTTAGGCCCTCTTGACCGCCCCCCCCCCAATCCGCCCCCTTCCCCCAATCCCCAATCATCGCCAAAGCATTAATGTCCCTCCGGCGTGAAACTGGAGAGGTACTTGGGGAATCTCAATCGCCACTTGGAAGCCACTTATGCTAAATATACTCCCCCCCCCCCCCACTCCACCCCATCTACTTTTACATCATATCGTTATCACCTGTTGTAATGCAAACGCACGGATTCAAACGTTCCCATAAAAAAAAAAACGTTTCTCCTCGTGCAACGGATTAATAAATCACTCTGCACTCGGTGAAAGGATGAGCTGCGGCGGCATGACACGTCGTCGCGATCACCTGACGACACGAACTGACACAAAAAAAAAAAAAAAAAAAAAAAAATCCTTAGCTCGAGGGACTGGCACAGGCGACGACCACGCAGCCCAAATGATACGCACATATGCAAAAGAGCGAAGCCTCGTGTCGATTCGTCATCCTCTGTCGCCAGAAGGTGAGAGACAGAAGCGGCGTCCCCGAAGGATCGCAGGAGTCGCGTCCTTACCTCACACACCTCCAAAGCAGAACGTTCGCTTCGCAGTTAAACTCGGGGTATTTACCTGAAAAAGAAAGAGAAAAAGACACATTAGATCTCAAACTTCTATTATAATTGACTTAAAAAAACGACGATCTCATGCTTCTCTTATAATTGACTATGATCTCATGCTTCTCTTATAATTGACTTAAAAACGACATATTAGACCTCAAGCTTCTATCATAATTGACTAAAAAACGACATATTAGATCTCATGCTTCTCTTATAATTTAAAAAAACGACGCATTAGACCTCAAGCTTCATAATTGACTAAAAAAAACCGACAATTTAGACCTCAAGATTTTATTACAACTGCCTAAAAAAGACGCAAAAAAAACGCAAGCACCTGGACAAATAAACCAATAAAACGCCCATCCCACTCAGTCATGTTCACGGCCTCTGCAGCAGCTCGGGTTCCTCGGCGATGCAAGCCACACGAGCCCGAACGGCCTGCTTGGGGATCGTCTTTCCTCACGTGTTGTCGTACACGCGTCTGAGAGCGTGGTCATGTCCGAGGGGGAAAAAAATGACATAAACACTTGACAACACAGATGAGATTTACTAAAAACCATTTGCACAAGTTCAGCGAAACAATAGTGGGAATTTGAGAACCACAAAGCACATCGACATAATACGTGCAATAGGCGGTAACACAAACACATCCGCTGCCCCCCTCCCCCCTCCCAAACACATCCTCTCCCCCCCCACCCCAAGCCCACCCCGCACGGCCGCCACGTGGGTCCGAGACCGGTGCAGCCCGCCCGGGGAAAGCGTCCTTGGAACATCCGCAGCCGATCACGACGCCCGTAGCCATGGGAGCCCGCCGCTGTCCCCGCGTACCCCTCCACGCCCGACTACGACCCGGCCACGACCACCGAAGGCGAGGCGGCTGTTTCGGGCGCTGCTGCTGCCTCGAACCGCGGCTGTTGCAGCGGGGCCGTTCTCATGGCTAATTCCTTCGACCCAGCTGCATCCTGGGTGCATCCTCTGGCCGAGCAACACCCTAGGAAGGAGTGCAGAGGAGTGTGTGATGAAGGGAGAGAGGAAGGGCAAGTGTGAATGGCCTGGGAGGGGAAGGAAGGGAGGGGGAGGGGAGGGAAGGGAGGGAGAGGGAGGAGGGAGGGGGAGGTGGGGAAGGGGGGGGCGCAGTACAGAGGCACGGTTTGAAGCTAAGTAACAGAGGCGAATAGATGCCCTAAGGTGCGCCCCTTGTCCAATCCGGGTGAAGCCGAGGGAAGGACCGAAGGGGCGAAGGAGAGACAGAGGAAGCGAAGGAACGAAAGAGCAAGGGAGCAAGGGAGCGAGTGATGAACGAAGGAGCGAACGACCGCAAGGAGCGAAGGAACGAAGGAGCAAGGGGACAAGAAAGCGAAGGAGCGAACGAGCCACCGACTAACCGAATCCCGACCGAACGAAAGGAGCGTGCGAGATCGGAGCAGCCAGGCACCGAGGCCCCCCCCCCCCGAGGCATCTAACCCCTTCCACCCCCCCCCCCCCCCTGGTCTCAGCGCTGTCCCTATTTCATGGAAGCCCATGGACCGATCGGCAGGATGCGGCGCTAACAGGATGCGACGGCTGTAGTTTCACGCTTCAACAGATACAATGGCGAGGTGGATGTTAACTCAGTGGATGGATGTCATAGTCGGTGTTAACTCGCTGGGCGGATGGATCAGACGTATCCGCGTGCTACGTCGGCGGTGGTGGGTGGAAGGGCGGGTGGGTGGGCCATAGAGTCGGGAGGTGGGGTGGGGGGGGGGGGAAGGGCCGAATGTGGGTGAGGATGTCATAATAAATCTAAAGGTGATGTCAGGGTAAAGTCGTTATGGTGGCACGTCGAGATACAAGTCGGATGATCTTCCGGTACAAATATAGCATAAAAAGAAGAAAAAGAAGAAGAAAGAAGAAGAGAGAGGAGGAAGAAGAAGAGAAGAAGAAGAAGAAGAAGAAGAAGAAGAAGAAGAAGACGAGAAGAAGAAAAAGAAAGAAAAACGAAGAAGACGACGACGAAGAAGAAAAAGAAAGAAAACGAAGAAAACGACGAAGAAGAAAAAGAAAAAGAAGAAGACAGCCCCCACAATTCACAAAAATGCAAAAGTCACACGACACGACGTCAGTGACATCACACACACAGAAGACAAACAGCATTATGCAATCAGTCGGCCGGATACTGCGGAATGCCACGGGGAGGTCAGGCGGCGGTGGCGGTTATTTTTCTGAGCGGGAGCGAATTAGTGTGGCGGGGGGGGGGGGGGGAGGGGAGAGGAAGGAGAGGGGAAAAGGAGATAGAGATAGAGAGGTGAGGGAGAGGAGGGAGGGAGAGAGGGGAGGGAGAGGAGAGGGAGGGGGAGGGGGATGGGGAGGAGAGAGAGAGAGAGAGAGAGAGAGAGAGAGAGAGAGAGAGAGAGAGAGAGAGAGAGAGAGAGAGAGAGAGAGAGAGAGAGAGAGAGAGAGAGAAAGAGAGAGAGAGAGAGAGAGAGAGAAGAAGAGAGAGAGAGAGAGAGAGAGAGAGAGAGAGAGAGAGAGAGAGGAGAGAGAGAGAGAGACGAGAGAGAGAACGAGAGAACGAGAGAGAGAGAGCGAGAGAGAGAGAGAACGAGAGAGAGAGAGATGAGAGAGAAAGAACGGCCGAGAGAGCGAGGCGGGGCACAGACAGTAGCGCATACTGGCTCAGTGCCCGCGCTGTGGTAACCTCGCCCGCCCGCCGCCCGCACGCCCCCGCCCCGCACAGCTCACGTAAGGCGGCCTCTCCCTCTCCCTCGACCACACCCTCGAGCACATCCGTCTCCCGCCGAGCCCCTTCGCCGCACCTGCCACCGGGCCCGCCACTGGCATCCCTCGCCCCCCCTCGCCCCCTGCCATACCTGCCGCCGCTTCCTCCTTGCCCCGCCCCTGCCTTATTAATACCTCGGCCTCCTGCCATAACTGCCCTACAACCGACGCTGACACCCCCCCCCGCCCCTGCTGTCAAAACCTAAGCCCTCTGCCAAAACTGCCAAAACTGCCACTTGCAGCCACTTGCTCCTTGTCACACCTGCCACCACTAGCGCCCTTGCCCGCCCCCCTCCCCCACATCCCCGCCATACCTGCCGCCACAGCGACCACTGGCACTTGCCCCTTCCTACACCTGCAACCACAACCACTACATCCACCAGGAGCCCTCTCTCCCCTCTCTCCCCTCTCTCTCCTCTCTCCCTCTTCCCCTCCGTCCCGCATAGTGCAATAATTCACGGCTGAGGGGAGAAGAGAAGGGAAAGGCAGGGAAGCGGGGGATAGGGAAAGGGACGCTGGCAGGAAGAGGGAGAGGGAGAGGAAGGATAGGGATAAGTAGAGGGAGAGGAAAGGAAAGGTAGGGAAGATAATGGCTAAGCAGAGAGGAGAGAGAGAGGGGAGGGAAAGGAAGGGAAGAGAGAGGAGAGGAGGTGGGAGGGAGGGGAGGGGAGGGGAGGGGAAGGGAGGGAAGGAAAGTGTAGAGAGGAAAGGCAATGATTAAGAACAGCAAAGCAGGGAAGGGAAGGGAGAAGGAAAAGGAAGGGAAAGGATGGCAAAGGAAGAGAAAAGGAGAGACGAGAAGAGAAAGGAAGAGACGAAAAACGAAGAGACGAGAAGAGAAGAAAAGCGGAGACGAGAAGAGAAAGGAAAATAAAGAAAAGCGAAGAGACAAAAGGAGATAAACGAAGACCAGCAGAGAAGAGAAGAGAAGAGAAGCGAAGAACAGAGAAAGGGGAAGGGAAAGGGGAAGGGAAGCAATATACAGGAAGCGTAATAAAACTTTAACATGTCAGTCCCCGGCCGCTGGGAGGTAGCACACAACCCTCTGGCAACGACGACGGCGGATGACTAACTGACTGACTGGTTGACTGACTGACTAGATGACTGACTGATTGGTTAACTGACTGAATGGATGACTGACTGACTGATGACTAACTGACTGACTGGTTGACTGACTGACTGAGATGACTGGATTGGTTAACTGACTGAATGGATGACTGACTGACTGGATGACTAACTGACTGAATGACTGAATGACTGACTGGCTGACAAACTGAATGAATCACTGACAGACTGACTGATTTTCTGACTGGCTGACTGAATGACTGACTGGCTGACTGATTGACTGGCTGACCGACTGACTGACTAACTGACAGACTGATTTTCTGACTGACTGACTGAGGCTGACTGACTAACTGACTGACTGATTTTCTGACTGACTGACTGATTTTCTGACTGACTGACTGCCCAGTTCTAAGCGGTTAGCATATGGACATGAAGGCGGATGGAAATGCCTCCACCCACGGCTCGTTTCCCTGCTTCAACGGCTGCTCCATTACCAATACAACGCGTGCTTATAATCAATAAAAAAAAAACGATAACGACCTCTTTATCGATGACGACCCGAATCGAAGGCCGTCGAGGAGAAGGTGAGAGCAGGAGGATCGGGGGACGACCTACATCCCCCCCCCCCCTCAGGTGCTCACGTGACACGCCCACCTAGGTCCTTTAGACATGCCCTAGGTCCTCAAAGAGACGCCCCTAGGTCCTCTTAGACACGCCCACCCCCTAGACCTTCATAGAGACACGCCCCCTAAGTCCTCACTCGCTCCCCTGACTCCTGAAAGAGACACGCCCCCCTAGGTCCTCATAGAAACACGCCACCTAGGTCCTCAGAGACACGCCCTCTAGGTCTCCACTGAAACACGCCCCCTAGGTACTCATACAGACACGCCCCCCTTGGCTCCTCTCAGGGACACGCCCTCTAGGTGGTCACCAAGTCCTCCACTCCACTTAAAACGCAACTTTTTGGCAGTTCCATGATAAGGCAATTTTCTGCGCGGCTTTTCGGTTTAAGACGAGGATCATCGAGCGGGAGGCGATCGAGAGGGTGGGAGGAAGAGAGAGGGAGAGGGAGAGAAAGGGAGAGGGGGATAGAGAGGGAGAGGAATGGAGAGTGAGAGGGAGAAACAGAGAAGGGAAAGGGAAGGAGAAGAAAGCGAGAGAGAGGAGACGGAAGGGGAGGGAGGCAAAAAGAGGAGGAGAACGAGAGAGAGAGAGAGAGAGAGAGAGAGAGAGAGAGAGAGAGAGAGAGAGAGAGAGAGAGAGAGAGAGAGAGAGAAGAGAGAGAGAGAGAGAGAGAGAGAGAGAGAGAGAGAGAGAGAAGAGAGAGTAGGGGGAACAGGAACAGGGGCCAGGAGGGGAAAGGGTGATAAAGGGAGATCGTGAGCAGACGAAGGCAGGTTTGGGAGGATGCAGGAGGGCTGGACGGGAAGGGGGGGGATTGTGTGGGCGTGGATGGGCGTGAGCAGATTTCTGGTGGGGAGGGGAGGGTAAAGGGGTGAAGGGGTGGCGTAGGTAGCATGGGGAATGCGTGGGAAGGCCTTTGGGGGAGGAAGGGAGGGGGACGTGGAGTGGCTTGGAGGGTTTGGAGAGGCAAGCGTAGGTCTGGGGGGGAAGGGGGGGAGTGGGGCAGGTTCGAAAAAACGTGGGAGGGGAGAGGGGGGGGATGATGATGGTGATATGATGATGATGATGGTGACTGATGATGATGATTGATGATGATGATGATGATGATGGATGATGATGATGATGATGATAATGATAATGAAGATGTTGATGATGTGGAGTAGTATGAGGAAGACAACGATGAAGATAACGACAACGACTACGACGATGAAGACGACGACGATGCTCACCATCATAAATACCAAAAAACAACAAAAAATAATACTAATAATGATAACAGTGAGCATACCAGCGAGTGCCAACCTACGTGACGTCATCCCCGGACATCCTGCCTGCAAGCGCCATTCTGCCTTTTGTTATTTTTGCCGGATTCGAGCGCCGCCGCCGACGGGATCTCCTGCCCGCCATCTTCGTCTTCCGGCTCGGGATGTAAAACAACGGCTGACATCTGACCATACTACACATACATACATACATACACACATCACACACTCATACAGGCAAACGCACACGCCAACACACATACCATACACACACACACACTCAAAGGCAAACGCACACGCAAACACAAACGCAAACACACACACACACCACACACACACACACACACACACACACACACACACACACACACCCACACACAACACACAACACCCCCTCTCCCCCCTCCTCCACCCCACAACCCCCCTCCACCACCCCAGCCTACCAATCCCCCCCACCCACCCCCACCTCCCTCCCAGGAGCATCCCCGCCGGCGAGCGAGCGAGCGAAACCGATCGAAGTAAAAGTCCGGAGCAGGAGTGAGAATTCGAGGCCGTAAAACCGACGCGATCTCGATGGCGTTACGTCAACCCCCCCCCCCCTTTCTCCTCTTCCTCCTCCCCTTCTCCTCCTTCCCCCCTTCTCATTTTCTCCTCCCCCTTCTCCTCTTCTCTTTTTCCTCCCTCTCCTCCCCCTTCTCTTCTTTCCTCTTCTCCTTTCCTCTTCTTCCTCTTTTTCCTCCCCCCTTCTCCTCTTCTCCTCCCCTTCTCCTCTTCTCCTCCCCCTTCTCATCTTCTCCTCCCCTTCTCCTCTTCTCCTCCTCTCCTCCCCCTTCTCCCTCCTCCCCTCCCCCTTCTCCTCTTCTCCTCCTTCTTCTCTCTTCTCCTCCCCCTTCTCTTCTTCTCCCCCTCTTCTTCCTCTTCTTCCTCCCCTTCTCCTTCTCCTCCCCTTCCCCCTTCTCCTCCTCCCTCTCCTCCCCCTCTCCTCCTCCCCCTTTCTCCTCTTTCCCCCCCCCTTCTCCTCTCCTCTCCTCCTCCTTCTCCTCTTCTCCTTCCCCTCTCTTCTCCTCTTCTCCCTCTCCCCTTCTCCTCCTCTCCTCCCCCCTTCCTCCTCCTCCTCCTCCTCCCCTCCTCCTTCTCCTCCTCCCTCCCCTTCTCCCCTCCCTCCCCAGCCTCTGCTGATCCCGCCGTTCCCGCCGATCCGCCGATCCCGCCGATTTCACGACGAGAGGCTGAAGCACGGAGGAGGAGGATGACGAAGGCCGCTGCAACGCGCTGTGGCTCCAGGAACAATATTGCACGAGGATGACGCGTGTCTGTCGAGCGAGGCAACGGCGAGCGACATACAACGGAGAGAGAGAGAGAAGAGAGAGAGAGAGAGAGCAGAGAGAGAAAGAGAGAGAGAGAGAGAGAGAGAGAGAGAGAGAGAGAGAGCAGAGAGAGAAAGAGAGAGAGAGAGAGAGAGAGGAAGAGAGAGGAGAGAGAGGGGGGAGAAGACTAAAGGAAGGAGAAAGAAGGAAAGGGATAGGTGATGAAGGGGGAAGGGGATGGGAAGGGGAAGGGGAGGGAGAAAACCCAGAGAGAGGGGCGGTGGGGAAGATAGCCAAGAGAGGGGGAGGGGGGGGAATGAATGAGTGAGTGACGTGAGTAAATGCGAGAGAGAGACAATGAGAGTTGAGAGAGGAGAGGAGAGAGGAGAGAGTGAGAGAGAGAGTGAGAGAGAGAGAGAAAGAGTGAGTGAGTGAAGAGAGGAGGAGGATGCGAGAAGACAAAGAATGAGCTGAAGGAAGGAGAGAGAGAGAGAGCACGAGGAGAGAAGCGAACTGAGCAAGAGTGCAGCCTCACACTAAACGCGGGAGTGTGTGGTCAGCGAATGAGGCAACGTCAGAGCTGAACTCCACATTCCCTTTGCCTTCGTCTGTCCAATCTATTACGAAAATCAAAAATAATCTCCTATTAAAAAAAAAAAAATCCACATTTTATTCCCAGTTTAAAACCTCTATTTACACTCAACCCACGAATCAGAAACAAAACAAAAAAAAAAGGCAAAAATCTCAATCCCCGTCACGGCCCACTCCGCCCACTCCGCCGCCGCCCGCCGCCGCCCCCGCCCTCAGGAACCCCGACGCGGCCACGGTGCCCTCTGCCGGCCCGCCCTGACGTAGGCCGCGCAGGACCCAGACCCAGCGCGGAGCAACGGCCGGCGGCGAGCCAGGTCCCCCGCGCACACGCCCCTCACCACGCCCCCGCGCCCTGGGTCCTGTTTCAGGCGCGGGCCTCTCCCGGCGAGCGCCCACGTTGCGACACCCGCGAGCCCGCCCACAACAGGAAACGCCTCGTCGTTAACCGAGTGCAACGCGGGAGCGACGGAAGTGAGGCGGCTCTGCGAGATCTCCGCGAACGAGTGAAGCTTCCTCCGCAGTATCGGAAATATAAACAGAGAAAAAAAAGAGAAAATATCGCAGGGACGGACGCAAACGCTTTAGAATGCGGAATCTAACCTTCGGCGCTTCGCAAAGGCCGCAAACGTGCCGCGCCACGTCCCTGCATCACGGCTCGCCCGCAAACCAGATTCGAACCAGAAGTGAAGGTGATCGCGAGAGACCTGAAACGTGCAGTGAGCGGATACTTAAGGTCATCCGTATTCTTTCTCTCTCCTGGTGACGCGTTCCCTTCTTGGCGAGTCGCAGGACGCCCACCCTTCTGCGAGGGGCGGCTGGATGGGCAGGGCCGCGGGCGCTTGCTTGGAAGAGCGGGTCCGCGCGCGGGCGTTGCGTCAGCGCCGCCTCCGACGTGTCTCGACTCGAACGGGTCACGGCCGACGGGGAAAGTGGCCGCGCTCGGCCCTGCCTCCGCTTACGGGCCTGCCTCCTCCCGCTCATTAGATTCACAAATTATATCCGCAGTGAGCTGTCGCCGAGAGCTCCCTCGCAACGGCTGCCGACCACGGGGCCTCTCGCGCGCGGCGGGTGCGGCCTGCCTCTCACCTCCACCCCGCGCATTCCCCGCTTGGTCTGGCACCCGGTGACGACAACGCCTCAGTCTCCGAATGAAAGACAAAGAAAAGTAAATAAACCAAGATTATTCTTAGCGACCGCGGGGCACAATTCGAAAACTCCCGAGGCACCATCTCGGAACTCGGTCCTCACCATCTTCACCCCAAGTGTGCGGTCCCGGCGCAGCGCCTCCCGGTCCCGAGACGGAGCACCCGCGCCGGCAGAGGAACTGGGCGCTCTCTCTTCCGCCCTGCGACGAGCCTCGCTTCCTTCGCTCTCCTCTCCCTTCCCGCGCGACACGACAGCAGTAAACCAACCCACCAAATAAACAAACAAACAAACACACAAAAATAGACACGTAGCATTAAATCAACAAAACAAATCCAATCAAACACGATCTGCACTAACTCATGACGATCCGCATTCTCCGTATTTCGATGCCAACGACCTCGTCCGGGTGTCAATACACTCCAACAGGAGATCAATGCACCTCTTCACAGTGCCACCGAACCCCCACTATAGCTACTGGCACTGTGAGAGAGCCACTGACTCGGGCTGACCCCTTGAACCCGACCAGGAAACCAGATAGTGCATACGCAGGTATAATGTTACCCGACCCGACACTCCCGCATGCTCTCTGTCGTGCAATGCAAACACACACACACACCCGGAACGCTCCCCACTCAACAAGAACACCGCACGAACATCCAAGCGAAATCCTCTCCTTCGATAAACAACAACAAAACCACGTGCTCTATGACGCTCGGGGCTTACATAATCGTGCAAACTCTGCGACTCCATCTGCCATTGATACGGTCACGCCACAGGCCTTTCATCGCGAACACCATCGTGAGGATTTTTGCACAATGCGCATAACTCTCGAGGGTTTGGCATATCGTGTTATCTCCTTTCCTTTTCCTTTACGTGTTATGGGCATGAGCATGAATGAAATACAGAGAAATGTTGCCACGTTACAAAGCTCAATTCCCTCAATCAATCACTCGAACAAAGCCCCCCCCCCAAAAAAAAAAAAAAAAAAAAAAAAAATGAAAGTGCCCATTCACGCCGCTCTTGGGCCGACGTCACCGCCCGCGCCCCGCCCGTCACCGCCGCCGAATTCCGCTCCGATTCCGCGGCGCCGAACGACTCGCGAAGACGGCGCTCTCTCAGGGGACCCGAACCCTCCCTCCGGCGTCACGTGATCTTTCGCCTTGTTATCGTATCATTATCATTCATCCACATCGTCGTCGTCGTCTATTATCATCATCATCATCATCAGCCACCTTCCTCCTCCCTCCTTCCTCCTTTCTTTCTTTCTTTCTTTCTTTCTTTCTTTCCTCCCTCCTTCCTTCTTCCTTCTTCTTTTCTTCCGTTCCTCCCTCCTTCCTCCTCCTCCCGGCCACGCCAGGTGCCCCTCGAACGGCACGAGCGGTGACCGGCAGCACAAGGTCTCCCTCCCCTGCTGCTACCCCCTATTTCTTACTTCCCTTTTCCCTAACCCCCTGTTCCTTCGTCTAACCCTTCCTCCCCCTTACTCGTTATCCCCTTTTCTTTCTCTCCCTCTATCCCTTATCCTCCTCTATCCCTTATCCTCCTCTATCCCTCCTCTCCCCCCTCTCCTTTACCCCCTCCCTCTTCTACTCGTACCCCTCCCCCCCTCTATTCCCTACCGCTACCCCATCGCGGCGGCGGCGGCGGACGGGCTCACGGCGTGCCAGCACCTAGTGGCACCATCATGGCCCAGGTCAATGCACCGTGACGGGCCACCAGACGTGACGTCACAAAAATGCAGAGAAGGTCGCTTCTCAACATTCTAACTCCGTTCAATTTTTTTAACGAAATAAAAGAAAAATAAAGGCAAAAAAAAAAAAGAGACCAATGCTAAAACCAATGAATAAATGTGAACGTTTGTAATTTAGAGACAAAAAAATAAAAAATAAAAAATAAAAATAAAACAAAATTAAAAATGATGTATCAGAGCTTTTGACATTGCAGCGCGGATCAATCACATACATTTAAGACGACAAAGCGGCCCACACTGGTTCCATCTACCTGAAATCCGACAGGTGCGGTTATCTTTACATCGTAAATTCCAAAGACCAAAAAGGGATAGGGAACTGTGGAGATTGACAGAGTGATTGATAGAGAGAGAAAGGAAGAGAGGGTGTGAGAGGAGAGAGGAGAGGCGAGAGAGAGGGGGAGGGGAAGGGAAAGGGGAAGGGGGAGGGGAAGGGAAGGGTGTGGGGAGAGAGGAAGAGAGGAAGAGACAGGAGAGGACAGGAGAGAGAGGAGGAGGAGGAGGGAGGGAGGGAGGAGGGAGAGAGGGAGAGGAGGAGAGAGGGAGAGAGAGAGAGAGAGAGAGAGAGAGAGAGAGAGAGAGAGAGAGAGGAGAGAGAGAGAGAGAGAGAGAGAGAGAGAGAGAGAGAGAGAGAGAGAGAGGAGAGGGGAGGAGGGAGGAGGGAGGGGGAGGGGGAGGGAAGAGAGGGAGAAGGAGAGGGAGAGGGAGAGGAGAGGGAGAGAAGAGAGGGAGAGTGAGAAGAGAAAGAGAAGAGAAAGAGAGAGAGAGAGAGAGAGAGAGAGGAGAGAGAGAGAGAGAGAGAGAGAGAGAGAGAGAGAGAGAGAGAGAGAGAGAGAGAGAGAGAGAGAGAGAGAAAGAGAGAGACGCAGTTGAACTACAAAGAATAAAAATCCCAACACAAATTCATCGAAAAATATCCATCAGATTATAAATCCGCCAAAAGGTTAGTCGAAGCAATTGAGACCAAAAGCCCAAGAAGAGAAGACACGAAAATAAAATAAAAGAAAATAAGAGACAAGCAACCCAGGCATCGCATAACAGCCGACCCGCCACTCTCACTCGTCCTTCTTAACTGTCTCCTCGGTACGTATTTTGTTACAAATGAAGAAAATGAAAGAAAACAAAGGAAAAGGAAAGGAAAAAAAAAAACGTTACGCCTGCTCCGTCTGAAGAAAAAAAATCGAAGAAATGAAGAAAATAAAAGGGAAGAAGAAGAAATGAAGAAAATAAAAAGGAAGAAGAAGAAAAGAAACTTTTTAATTTCTTTCTTTTCCAAATTTCACTTCCGGTAAAGAAAAGGGGAAAAGGGAAAATACATACACCCTAAAACAGACTACCACTTCCTGCTTCGACTAGATAAAAATAATCCATAAATACCACAAAAGAATAAATGAAAATAAAAACAGAATGAATAAATCTACCTTAATCATAAACCTTGATTTAAACTGGCTAGATCCGAGCTTAACGTCTCGAGATTAGGAAATCAGACCACTGTTCTTCCCTGAGCACTCAAGACCAAAAGGACACAAAGACTTTTTATTCCATTCCCCTCTTTCGCTAAAGGAGAGAGTAAAAAATAAAATAACATATGTCACAGAAGCAGGAAATTAGAAAAAAAAATGCAATTGCATATATTTTATATATATTTGTTTCCACAATGAAACTTCCTATGAAGGTCTTCGCTTTAAACATTTTCACAAGGAAATCACACTGAAAATTCCCTCTAACAAGCTCCCACAACGAAATTCTCACTATACACCATCCACTATAGACTCTACACCGCGAAGCAAGTGCCAGGAAGAGTCATGACATCACCCCCACCCCCTCCTCCACCTCCCCACCCCTCCTCCACCTCGTCCCAACCCCTCCTCCACCTCCCCCACCCCCTCCTCCACCCCCCACCCCCTCCTCCACCTCGTCCCACCCCCCTCCACCACCTCCGCCCACCCCCTTTGTCCCCGCCCACTTATCAGCTGGACCGGAAGGGGACGCCTCTCTTCACGCGCCCCATTATCTGTCTCTTTTTATCGAATCACGAAACTTATCTTATTTCCTAACTGAGCCGCTCGGAATTATGAATCAGCTGGAGGAAAACAATTGACGAATTTATATAGGCTTACGACATACACAGACACGTTCCAGATTCGTTTTCTTCCACGCATCTTATTATTTTTATCATTATCACCCTTTCTCGTCTCTATCCTCACCATTTTTCCTTATTCCCATCAATCGTTATTTTTTCTCTCTCCTTCTTCCTACTTCAACATTCCCTCTTTAAAACCAAAGTCTCCGCCGTGCCGTCGCTCTCACATGTTGCGTGACCGGGTCGAGATTGCACTTCTCTTGCAACGCGGTTTTCGCAGCTCATAGATTGTGCGGAGAATTATGACAGTAAATCGGGCTTCGAGCTAAATCGGAGTGTGAGAAAAGCCCGCTCACTTCCTCATTACATTTCCAATAACTATGCGATTTGACATGCGATCGCAAATTCTTTAAATTCACTCACTCTGTCTGTCTGTTTGTCTGTCTCACGAGCGCATACAAATGAACAAACGAAGGAACGAACGAACGTACACACACACACACACACACACACACACACACACACACACAGATATATATATGAGGTAATCAATAATATGAACACATCACCATCACTTCAAATACCTCACACCGCAAAAAGATAATATACCCTCTCATCTAGACCTATATACCCTCACCTACGAACCAATATTTATCACGCACAAACGCCACTCCACATAGGCCCAAGTCTATATAAGTACTTCTATGGACCTTGCATAGGCCTACCCTGACTTTCAATATCGCGATAGGAGAGGCTCTGCTGGACCCCAAAACCCTCTTCATCCGGGAATCAGCGCAGGCCCACCACGACCCACCACGACCCCTCCACTCTACGGCTCGTCGGGAAGGCCCATTACTCCTCCGTCGCAGCCCTGGGGCCGGATTCCCACACGCCGTTCTTTAAGGCGCCTTAACTTACGGCCGCGCGATCTCACGGCCCATGCACAAAGCAAGGAAACCGCCACATTGGTGCGAGTTAAGGCGCCTCGGGTTAAGGCAGGGAAGGGGAGAGCAGCCTTTAGCGCTTTCCGGCGGGCGGGAAATCAACACTCTTCGCTCTAATACAAGGGAAATACAGCAGCACGGTTAACTTAAGGCCCTTTTGAGATTCCAGCCCCTGGACGGTAGAACAATGACCCTGTGAATGCTCCACGGGCCGGCCTCATGCCCGCTCACGTGGAGGCGCTTTGT
>NW_020872479.1:598235-603235 GCF_003789085.1 Penaeus vannamei
CAAGACGTGCGCCCCGAGGCTCAAGGTCAAGGAGAAGTGGAGTGACACGGAGTCTTGGCGGCCTCGTGGCTCTGGCGGACGCTGAGTACGACCGGCCTGGCACACGGGGAGGGCAGACGGAGGAGAGGGGGAGGGGAGGGAGAGAGGAGAGGAAGAGGGGAGAGGAGACGAGGAGAGAGAGAAGGGAGGGAGGAGATGGGAGAGGGGCGAGGGGAAGAAGGGGAGGGAGATGGGAGAGGGAAAGGGAAGACGGAAGAGAAGGGGAGGTAAGAGAGAGAGGAAAGGGGAGAAGGTAGGAGGAGGAGGAGAGAGAGGGGGGCGGGGTGAAGATCATATGTTCCCACGTAGCGGCGCGCGGGGGAATCGCCTTGCGTCACCGTCGGCATCCCGCCCCGCACATAACGGCGCGCTCGCTCTTCCGGCCGCGTCATCCGACTCGAGGGGAAGCGCCGAATAGCTCTTGCAAAAAAAGGTGCGACAAAAATACCTATATGGATAAACTATATATCATTACGACATATGTCATACAATATGAATGTCATTTAATTTTGCTACAGTGACTGCTGCAACTACTGCGTCCAGCCCCCCCCCTCCTAAAAAACAAGCATATATACATACATGCACAAATACACACATATAACATCCATACATAGACACACACACACACTTACTCTCTATAAGTGTGTGTGTGTCCGTGCGTTTGCTTTTGCATGTGCTTATAAATTTCATTCATGTACCTACATACCTTCACATATTGCATAACCACATGCACAAGCGACTTGACCGGAGACGCTCAGCAACGCTAGCCCCCGCACCCCCCCCCCCTGCCACCCGAGAGCGTTCGCGGAAGAGCCTCGCCGCCCTCGCCGCCCTCCGCCTCCGCCCTCCGCCCTCGCCCCTCCGCCCTCGCCGCCCGCCCTCGCCCGCCCGACGGCCGCCCTCGGGACGCAAACGGCATCGATTACGCCCCGACGCGAACTTGGAGGCCGCCGAGGAACCCGTCCCTCCTCCCTGCTTCTGCTTCTGCTCTCCTCTTCTCTTCTTCTTTCATCCTCCTCCTCCTCTTCTTCTTCTTCTCTTCTTCTCTCCTCCTCCTCCTCCTTCTCCTCTTCCCCTTCTTCCTCCTCCACCTGATGTGCCTATGCCTGCCTCCTGCTCCATCTCTACCCCAACCTCCACCCTCCCCAACTCCACCCCACCCTCCCCCCTCACCCCACCCCCTCCCCAACCTCCACCCCCACCCCCCCTCCCCCAACCTCCACCCCACCCCCCCCTCCCAACCTCCGTCCCCACCCCCTCCCACCTCCCCCACTCCCATCATACCCCCACGACCAGCCTGCCCGCCATCGCACCCCGTTCCCCCCATTCGCCCCAAGTGACGACCTTCCCCAACAGGAGAGGAGGAGGGGAACGTCGGCGCTCGCATCGACCCGCGAGTGCAGTCCGGTCGCAGCCACTCCGGCCGGAGAACCCTTTCCTCGAGAGCGATCCGCTGCCTTTGATAGTTTTTTCCTCTCTCTCTCTCTCGTGCGTCCCCCTCTCTCTCTTTCTTTCTTTCTTTCTTTCTCTCTCTCTCTCTCTCTCTCTCTCTCTCTCTCTCTCTCTCTCCTCTCTCTCTCTCTCTCTCTCTCTCTCTCTCACTCACTCACTCACTCACTCACTCACTCTCACTCACTCACTCACTCACTCACTCTCACTCTCACTCACTCACTCACTCTCTCTCTCTCTGTCTGTCTGTCTGTCTGTCTGTCTGTCTGTCTGTCTGTCTGTCTGTCTGTCTGTCTGTCTGTCTGTCTGTCATCATTCATTCGCTCACTCACTCACTCACTCACTCTCTCTCTCTCATTCATTCACTCACTCACTCTCATTCTCTCCTCTCTCTCTCTCTCTCTCTCTCTCTCTCTCTCTCTCTCTTCTCTCTCTCTCTCTCTCTCTTCTCTCTCTCTCTCTCTCTCTCTCTCTCTATTCACGCCCCCCCGTCAGGCAGGGTACGGCGCGAGCAAGGGCGGCCGAGGACTTGTTAAAAGCCACACATCCTTCTCACTCGGACACAATGGTCTGCAGTCCCCGCCGCCATCTGACCCCCCCACCCCACCCCACCCCCGAAGATAAAAGTTGAGCCATATGTCCATCCTGTATTTATCAATATGTCAGACTTTTTTCCTACTCGTCTACATATACTCTCATGTATTTGTCTATCTTTATATAATATATATATATATATATATATATATATATATATATATATATATATATATATATATATACTACTTATCTCCATATACTCTAATATATCTATCTATCTATCTATCTATCTATATCTATATATATATATATATAATATATATATATATATATATATATATAATATATATATATTCCTACTCATCTACATATAGTGTCATCTATCTATCTATCTATCTATCTATCTATCTATCTATCTATCTATCTATCTATCTATCTATCTATCTATCTATCTCTCTATCTATCTCTCTATCTCTCTCTCTATCTATCCATCCACCCACGTGTCTGCAGGATACACCGCCCCGTTCGCCTGTCCTTGCCTCCCGCCGGCCCGCGAAAGCCCCTCCTTCCGCATCCGAGGGCCGCAGAGCCTCCTCCTCCCGCAGACAGGTCTCGAGCGCAAGGGGGATCCTCGCCTAGTGATGGAGGCGCCAGCGGAAGGCCCTCGGGATCCAGACCACGACTCGGGCCACGACCTAGACCACGGACCGACGAAGACCTAAGCCCACGGCCCATAGCACGAATTCTGACCACGACTCAGACCAAAACCAAGACCAAGCCTTAAACCACGAGCCATACCAAGACTTAGACCTAGACCAAGCCCTAATCGCGACCCAAACCACAACCGCCAGACCATGACAACCACGACCAGCCACAACACGACCACCCATACCATACAACCACGACCAAGCCCACGCCAAGCCGACACGCCACACACACAGCCAAGCCCACGACCACCACGACCCAGACAACGACAAGCCCTCGACCGAGCCCAACCGTTCGCACCGCCGACCGAACCCGCGCGGAGAATGAATGAACCTTTCTTTGTAAGTACTGTGCATGATCCTTTGTATGAACGGCGCATGGAATTTATGGCTCGTTCAAATTAGCCCGAGTGTTCCGGGAACGACCAGGTAGTCGGCAACGGATTTCCACCGTCCTCGATTCAAATTGTGGTCATGTCAATTTTTTTTTTCTGTAGGTCAAATTATGGATCTTCCTGCTAGTCACCACTGCACATGATGTAGAATTGGCTGTACAAGTTATGTTGATTAACATTGTTTATCTAATGTTTTTGTTTGTTTATTGTACAAGATCGGAATATATACTGAAATATGCAACCGGTGTACATGTGTCTGTCTAACTGAAGTGAATTGCTGATTTTTTCCTTCCTCAACCCAACCACTTTCCTCCATGTCGCATCTCTCACTCCCTCCTCTCGTATTTCCTTTCTTTCATGTCTTTCTGCCTTCTTTCTAACTTCCCTTCTTTCTCCTCTTCCCTCTCCCCCTTCTTCTATCTCTTATCCTACATCCTCCCTATTTCCTCCCTTCCCCTCCCTCCCTCACTCACTTCCTAATTCCATCTCTCCCTTCCTCTTCCTGTCTCCTCCTTCCCTCCCTCCCTCCTCTCTTCCCCTTCTCCTTCCCTCCTCTCTTCCCCTCCTCCTTCTCTTCCCCCTTTTCCTCCCTCCCTCTCTTCCCCCTTCTGCTCCCTCCATCCCTCTCCCCTTCCCTCCCCTCCCCCTCCCCCTTCCTCCTCCCACCATCCCACCCACCTGATCTCACGGCACACACTCCATACTCACCCGAATCGACCGAAAACCCAGACAGCCTGACCCACTTTGTTGCGCCTGACTCAATCGCGGACAAAAGATTCGTGAAAAGAATCACCTCGACAGACAGATAGACACACACACAGACACACGTACAGACACACAGACAGACAGCCAGACGTGGGGGCAATATCGAGGTTAGACAAGTCTCCGCGCACCCCTCACCCCGGCTCCCCCTCCCCACCCACACCCACCCACACCCGGCCCCACCCACGCGCGCAGGTAGCCCCGCCTTCCGAATTACTAATAAAGATCCATCCTTACTCGACTTACGATACGCAGAGGCATTAAGGTCACACGGTATAATCATATCAGACATACAAAAAATACACAAAAAGGGAAAAAATGCATTATATTCTATCTCTAAATCTACTATCCTACCTACGTATCTTACCTGTCTGCCGAACTTGATGATCTACCCACCTATCTGCTTGTTTTTTTATCTATCTATCTATCTTATCTATCTATCTATCTATCTATCTATCTATCTATCCTACCAATCAATCTATCCACCCACCTCCCAATCTATCCCTCCACACACCCCACCTATACAAAACACCCTGCCTCCCACAACAAAAGTCCCCCCCAACCCCCAACCCCCAACCCCAACCCCCCAACCAAAGAGTCACCCCCAACCCTATCATTACCTCCTAATCCTATGGCGGAATCAGATACAAATTTCCTGATTGGCCGCCCACACCGAGCGAGGGTCAGGCGAGGGTAGGCCTACCCACGCTCCGCTCTCCCTCTCGCTTCGTCAGGCGCGGACACAGTACCTGCAAGGGGAGAAGAAAATGCATTAGTTCGTATTTGTTTGTGACTGTAAAGGGTTTCAACAGAAGAAAAATAGTATATCAAATAGTCAACAGAAGAAAAATAGTATATCAAATAGTCAACAGAAGAAAAATAGTAATATATCAAATAGTCAAACAGAAGAAAAATAGTATATCAAATAGTCAACAGAAGAAAAATAGTATATCAAACTGTGGATGAGTGCAGGTATTTCTAAGCTATAAAAACAATCAAACAAACGCAGAGGTATATACATCTTAATGGATGTGTGTCCGTCTTCAACAGAAAAAACAAACATAATAGTCCAGACATATTTATGGATAATTGCATTTATATATAAATGTATTCA
>NW_020872479.1:608235-650735 GCF_003789085.1 Penaeus vannamei
TCCTCCTCCTCCTCCTCCTCCTCCTCCTCCTCCTCCTCCTCCTCCTCCTCCTTCCTCCTCCTCCTTCCAAAAACAGTCACGGAAGAAGTAGAATTTACGAGCACCTGCCACTTCAAAGGGAATCCTCGAAACGTGCATTCCAACTTCCGCTCGTTTTCCTGCCGCCCTTTCCCTGCTGGGATTGTTTTTTTTTTTTTTGGGGGGGGGGAGGGGTCGTTTTTTTGGTAAGTTTTTAGGATTTGGTCTTTTTTTATTGGGTCGTTTTTTGGGGGATGGGTCGTTTTTTTTTTATTTATTTTTCTTTTCCTTCTTTTTTTTTATTGGGTCGTTTTTGGTATTTTGGGGGATTGGGGTCATTTTGTTTTGTTTTTTGTTTTTTTTTCTTTTTTTTATTGGGTCGTTTTTGGTTATTTTGAGGGATTGGGTCATTTGTTTTATTCTATTTTGTTTTTTGTTGTTTTTTGCTTTTTTATTGGTCTTTTTTGTTAATTTGGGGGGGATTGAGTCATTTTTTTGTTTTGTTTTTTTTTTTGATTGGTAAGAGTCGTTTTTGGGTCTTCCGCTCCAATCGTAACTCGGCGGCGAGCTTTAACGCTTGCATAAGGAGGGAGAACGAGTGGCGAAACCGGGGAAACTGTTGATGAAGAAAATAAATGAGGAAGAATGAGTAATAAAACTGGAAATCTGTCGATGAAGAAATAAGGAAAACAAGAACCGAAGAGATCAGCTGATGAAGAAAACGAACAAGGAAGAACCAAAACAAGTAAAAAAAAAATGGAACAAGAAATTAGCTGATGAAGAAAACAAACAAAGAAGAACCAAAAAAAGGAAAAAAATGGAGTAAGAAATCAACTGGTGAAGAAAACGAATAAGGAAGAAAAACGAAATAACGAAACGAACAAAAAAATCAGCTGACGAAGAATACGAACGAAGCAGAATGAGCAAAGAAACCAGAAATCAGCTGATGAGAGAATCCAAGAAAACACACACACACACACACACACACACACACCACACCACACACACACACACACACACACACACACACACGCACACACAACGAGACAAAATACGAGGCCCGAGATCTGAAGGCTGGCGAATAAACGAGTCTGGACGTCGGGAGAAAAAAAACGGGTTTGAGAAAAAGGCAGATTACTCCCGAATAGAAGCGGGCGGAGGATAAAAGTGACGGAGAGGGAGAGGGGGAGGGAGAGGGGGAAGAGAGGGGAGAGCGGGAGGGGAGAGGAGGAGGAGAGAGAGAGAGAGGGAGAGAGAGGAGAGAGAGAGAGAGAATAAGAGAGCGAGAGAGCGAGAGAGAGAGAGAGAGAGAGAGAGAGAGAGAGAGATCCGAGAGAGGAGAGAGGAAGAGGAAGAGAGAGAGAGAAGAGAGAGAGAGAGAAGAGAGAAAAGAGAAAAGAGAAAGAGAAAACAGAAAGAAGAGAGAGAGAGAGAGAGAGAGAGAGAAGGGAAGGACGCGCGAGAAGGACGCCCATATAAGGACGCACGGGAGTGAGTGAACGAGGGAAAATCTTCCGTCCCTCGAAGAAAAAAAAAAAAAGAAAAAAAAAAAAAAAAAAAACTTCACGTGATTCACTCTCGATAGTATTAGTGGCTTTGCTGACTCACGCTCAGGAACTTGCACTCGCGCCACGCAACGCTTAGTCCTGTACTGCAAGGTCCTACCCGCCCCTCCCACTCCCCCTCCCCCCCACCCCAATATACTCCCCAGCACCCACTCCCGTCCCCGGACACATACCAGCACCCCCCCCCTCCCCAACCACATCTCCACCTCTGCATCGTTTTTACTGTCCTCCTTAAAACTCCGAAACATCCCTACTTCGTCCTCACCCTACTCGTCTTATCCCCAAACTTACCTTCCTTCCCCACCCCCAAACCCGCCCTTCCCTACCCCAACCCGCCCCTCCCACCCCCAACCCGCCCCTTCCCTTGCCCCCAAACCCGCCCCTTCCCCCACCCCAACCGACCCCTTCCCCTCTCTACCCCCATCCAACCCCCACAGCTTATTCCATCCCCAACCCACTTCTACCTCCCCTCCTGCCCTCACCCCCAACCCATCCAATCCATAACCCAGTTCTTTCCTTCCCCCAACCCCCTACCTTCAATCCCACCCCTACCCCCTCGATCCCCACATTCCCTCACACCACCCCTCCACCCCCACCCCTTCCCCCATCACTCCACCACCCCCACCTCCACCCCCAACACTTCCCCCTCCTCCCCCATCCCCAACCCCCACTCTACCTCACTCTACCCCTCCCCCACCTCCACCCCAACCCTTTCCCCTCTCACTCCACTCCACTCCACCCCAACCCTTCCCCCTCCCTCCCCCTCCCTAACACTTCCCCCTCACTCTCCCACCCCCACCCCCTCCCCAACCTTCCCTTCCCCCTCACCCCATCCCTCCCCCACCCCCACCTCCCCAACCCTCCTACCAGCATCCCCCTCCTTTGGCAGCGGCGCGACGTCTCCTCGAAGACAAGTGAGTGACTCGAACTCGGGCCCCAAGAATGCCATGTCTCGGGGCTGTGGCGCGGGGCGGGCGCGGATACACGTCGGAGTGAAAGAGTGACGCCCCTTTAAGTGAGATAAAGCGGTGAGAGGCAGGTGATGTCACACTCAAGTTTATATATAAAAAGAGAGAGAGGAGGGAGGAGGGAGGGAGGGAGGGAGGGGAGGGAGGGAGGAGGGAGGGGAGGGGAGGGAGGGAGAGAGAGGAGGGAGAGAGAGAGAGAGGGAGAGGAGAGAGGAGAGAGAGAGAGAGAGAGAGAGAGGGAGGAGGAGAGAGAGAGAGAGGAGGAGAGAGAGAGAAGAGAAGAGAAGAGAAGAGAAGAGAAGAGAAGAGAAGAGAAGAAAGAAAGAGAAAGAGAGAAAAGACAAGAGAAGACAGAAGAGAAAGAGAAAGACAAGAAAGACAAGACAAGACAAGACAAGAGAGAAGACAAGAGAGAGAGAAAGAAAGAGAAAGAGAAGAAGAGAGTAGCGAGATCATACATCAATTTGTGTGAAAACGACATGATTCTAAAGTGAGACGAAGTGACAGGGCGTTTTAAAACAGCGAGAAAGGAGATATCGCATTTCGAAACGATAGATCACACTAAGCCCTCGCCACGTCGCAGAAAACGAGAGTGAAAGAGTCATCGAGCATATCACGACAAAATAAAAAATTGTTTATCCTTCGACAGGGAAAAGCGTCTGCACTCGGAAGACTCAACATTATTCATGAATTCATCTAAAAAAAAAACGAAAGAAAAAAAAAATATTTAGAATCAAATTTCGAAACCGATTTTTTAAAATACGAATTGGTTTGTCTCTAGATTCACCAGAACGCGTTTCTAAATCACCTAGAATTAAATGAACTTCTAAAAAATGAAATTCCAAATCAAGACCAAAAAACAAAAAACAACACCAAGAAATTTGACGCCCCGCTGCCTCCCAAGGTTCAAACAAATTTCTAAACTGTTTGTAAAACACCGAAATTCGCTAGCCTCTACAACTAGAAGTGTTTCTATGTCATCTTCAAACAAATGGACTTCAACAAAAATCCTACATCCGTGTAAAAAAGTAATCTACACCACCTACAATTATATGAATTTCAATAAAAATCTTTCACACAAATAAAAAAAAATTCCTCAAAACCACCAAAACTAATCGAACTCCAACGAAAATCCTACACCCAAATTAAAAAAAAAAATCCTACAATAAAGCCCCACCCCCACCACGTCCTCCACCCTCCACCCTCCCCCACCACCCGCACCACGTCCTCCACCCCACCACGTCCTCCACCCTCCCACCACGTCCTCCCCCCCTCCCCACACGTCCTCCCACCCCCCACCACGTCCTCCACCCCTCCTTCCTCCTCCTCCGTCCCTTGCGAACAGCTGACCTCCCCGCCAACCGCGAGGCGCCGCGACTCCGCCCCCGAGCCCGAGCGCGCGCCGCCGGAGTCACAACAGCGGCGCGCGAACGTGACGTCCTCTCGCTCCGGCCGACGCAGACGGGGGCGACGGGCCTGACTCACGCGGGGAGAGAGCCCTTGGCGATCGCGATGCCGGCGCCGCCTCCGCCTCGGATCGCCGGGACACGGTTGCGTCAAGGGGGTTGGAGAAAGGATTGATGAAGGTGGAGAGAGATGGCTGATGAAGGTGGAGAGAGATGACTGATGAAGGTGGAGAGAGATGACTGATGAAGGTGGAGAGAGAGATGAAGGTGGAGAGAGATGACTGATGGTGGAGAGAGATGATGAAGGTGGAGAGAAATGATCAAAGTGGAGCTTGGGTCATGCAAATCCCCTGAGATTTCTTCCGGCTTCCACTCCCCGGTGGTCCCGCGAGTAATGCGGCTTATCCATCAAATCTGCTATGCCTCTTCTCTCCCCGGTGGTCCTAAAGACACCCTTCCCTTTCCCCGGTGGTCCCAAGTGCCACCGTTATGAATAAAACGAACTCGCAGCCGTAATATCAAGCATTCTGTTGCACCAAACGTTGCAGTTATGTTTTTTTTTTTCATCGAGGTTTTTAAAAGCACCTCCAGCTGAGAAAGAACAACATCAACACCCACCCCGATTCCGCACTTCTTCCCCACAGTAGTCAGACGTCGCCCGCAACCGAGCCCGCTTCTCCGCCGTCAATTAAAAAGCAATATAACCGCAGTCCACTCGTCGCGCGAGCAAACACACGCTATCGCTTTACCTCCAACCTTTCGCCCGCACACTCAACATGCACGCTCTGAACAACCGACTCTCGAGCTCTTAACCGCACTCGAGATCTAACATTCGCTATCGGGATGGTAAACACCGCAAGACAAACAGCGGCCGCATGCAAGTCCCCGAGCGTGCATATTTCTGCACACAACGACTCGCACACAGAGTGAACATAAACAGCAGCAAATCAGCTGGCCGAACCGTGCAAAAGGCTTGGGGAACATTTATTATAAAAGAGCAGTCTCGCAGGCAGAGTCACCGGCGTGGCTGTGCGAATGACGCCGCCAGCGCACTGCACAACCCAGCATGCGTGTACACGTTTCGTACACTTGCACTCCAAGCTTTGGAGTTTACGTATTGTATCACTAACATACGTAAATATATGTATAAAGAGTATACTGAGGGGTTTCAATGAACCGATTTAAAGGTCCCCGCTCCCCCCTCCCCCCGTCCCCGTTCGCTCGGCGTCAGCAAACGCGACATCAGGCCCCGGCGACGTGACGAATCGGCAGAAAACATCGGCCGAGGATTCCTATCTCGGCGAGAGCCACACTTTCTTCGCCAACTCTCGCCGCTATTCCTTTCTCCTTACAACCATCTTGCATGTGTCTAGCCAGCCTGTTGGAGTTCCATCAGCTGCAGCACCTTCCCCCTCCTCCCTATCCTCCCCACTCCAGTCCCTCTCCCTCTCCCTCTCCGCTTCTCCCCAGCCCCTCTACGGGCCTCCCCCTCCCCTCCTCCCACCCGCGCCACGCAATCCACCTGCAGTATGAGTCACGAGGCATCCTCTCAATTCATTTTCTAACACCGAAGCTCTCAGCTGATCCGCGCCTCCGCCTCGTGATGCCGATTGCTGACGTCGAGGCATCGTTATCTCCGCTGCGATTGATGCGCGCGACGCCTTATCTGCTCCGAGATAAGAGGAGGAAGGAACCGCTGGAGATTCGCCCTCGCCGCTACGCCTTTTCCGCCCGCTCGCCGTCCCGTCGGCTTTTAATTAAGCTCAACGAGAATTCTATTAATAAATCGGCGCACGTCTGGCCCCGGCGTCCGCCCCTCCTCTGCAGAGCCCTCTCCGAGTACTTCCCAAGACCTCGCATCCCTCGCCCCCTCCCGCCCTTCCGGACCGACCTGGCCTGCCCTGTCCTGCTGGGTCGGGAGCCCCGAGCCCGGCCTCCTCCCCCGGCGGGCAATCGGCTGCCGAGACGCTACAGCATCGGCACAGCATGCCAGCGGTGCAGAGAAGCAGTGGCGATGGCGTTGGCAGCGACGGCGGCAGCGGCTGTAAAGGCGGCGGAGAAGGCTGCGGCGGCGCACCCTTCATCACGTCCCTGAGCGCACCACGTGACCGTGTTCACCTTCACCCACGCGGCGGAGGAACCTGCTCCTCCCGCAAACTCCGGCAGCAACCTTCGACGTGATCGCACTCGCCTCGTCGCCGCCTCGCCCCCGCGCCCCCGGGGAAGGAAGACACCGGGCTGCACCGCCAGAGAACACGCCCGCCAACCCTACAGTCTCAGCCCACGCGATATCATATCACGGCGTATCTGCAGGACTGATAAACTCTTTTTTAAATCTGATGATTTCGAAGATTTCGTATTATTCTGCTCCAGATAAATTACGTCGACACCTTCGGTCTCTCCTTCGGCGCTCTGAACGGCACCACATAACGGCCCCCGACCACTGCGATTCCAAGGCAAGGTCTATGCGCGGCTGGACTTCCGTTAAAACAAAAACACACAAATAAAGACCAATAAACAAACAAACAAACAAATAAATGAACAAAACAAACAATCACCTGCGTCTAACAACAATCAAGATAGGAGATACAGAAAAAACACAAAAAAACTCCCGAGGGAATGGTGAACCCGGGGAGGAGAAGGGGGGAGGGGGAGGGGGAGGGGGAGGAGGAAGGGAGAGGGGAGGGCCTCGCGTGCAGGGGGCATCCTCGTCGCCACCTCAGCCCCAGAGATAAGAAATCTCATGCGACCAGTTCCTTCTCACGGCTCGGAACAGATAACAAACACATCGCTCGTATCGGTCCTAGTAGTAGTAATGTAGGAAGTAAAGTAAATAGCAGCAAGAATAGCAAAATAGGAGTAAATAGCAAAAAAAACAAAACAGGAAAGTAAATAGCAGAAAGAATAGCAAAACAGAAAAGTAAACAGCAGAAAGAATAGCAAAACAGAAAAGTAAATACCAGTAAGAAAAGCAAAATAGGAAAACAAATAGCAGTATGAGTAGCAAAACAAACCGAAAAGAGCGGTAGGAAACCAGGAAAGATAATACAGCACAAGCAAACAGCCACAATAAGAAATTTAATAAAAATTCCATTCCTTCCTCTATCTGTCACTCATCTTCCCACTCATCTTCGTATACACATTCCTCTGTTTGTGTTCAGATAACGTCTTGACAGCGGGCCACCTCGACGCGTAAACAACAACAAACCAACGACAAAACAACATAAGAGCCATTAATCCATCCTATTAAAAGAAGACGACTGCGACGAAGACCTCAAATCTAAGAGGGGGGGGGGGAGGAGAGTGATTGCCGTGGGGGAGAGAGGGGAGGGAGGGGAGGGGAGGAGAGAAAAATCACGCGGAGACAGGTTAATTAACGATGATGTTTACCTGGGACGGGCTCTCATTCCGCCACGGATCCGTCGCGAAGATGAAAGAACGACGGAAGGAGGGGTTTGTAATATACTGAATTATACAACTATTCGTTCAGACAAATCGTGGCTGAGGTATTTAGTGTGTGCGTTTCCTGTCATCCATTGGATCATAAAATACTCTTTAATTCTAAATACACCATACCCATACAAGCACACGCACGCGCACACACACACACACACACACACACACACACACACACCACACACACACACACACACACACACACACACACACACACACACACAACACACACACACACACACACACACACACACACACACCACACACACACACACACACACACAAACACACACACACACACACACACACAACAACAAACAACAACACAACAACAACAACAACAACAACAACAACCAACCCTCCTTAAAACGCATAAGAAACGATACCGAGAAAACGCCACAAGGAAAAAATATCAGAAAAATATTCATACTTCATTAAACACTCCCGGGAGAATCAGGGCAGAGGAAGGAGGGGGGGGCGAAAGAGGAAGGAGGGGGGGGCGAGAGAGGGAAGGAGGGGGGGGAGGAGGGGGAACGAGAGAGAGAGGAAAAGGGAGGGGGGGAAGAGATGGAGAGGAGGGACGAGAGAGAAAGAGAGGGGGAGGGCGAGAGAGAAAGAGAGGGGGAGGGCGAGAGAGAAAGAGAGGGGAGAGGCGAGAGAGAGAGGGCGAGAGAGGGAGAGAGGGGGAGGCGAGAGAGAAGGAGGGGGGGGCGAGAGAGGGGAGGGCGAGAGAGAGAAAGAGGGGGAGGGCGAGAGAGAAGGAGGGGGGGCGAAGAGAGAAAGAGGGGGGCGAGAGAGATAGAGGGGCGGGAGGAGGGGGCGGTAGAGTAAGAGGGGGGAGATGGAAGGAGGGGGGGGAGGCGAGAGAGGGAGGAAGAATGGGGGCGTGAGGGAAGTGGGGAGGGCGATGAGAGAAAGAGTGGGGGGGGCGAGAAGAGAAAGAGGGGCGAGTGATGGAGAGGGTGGGGCGAGTGAGGAGAGGGGGGGGCAAGAGAAAGAGGAGAGCGACAGAGAAGAGAGAGGGGGGGGGGCGAGAGAGAAGAAGAGGGGACGAGAGGAATCTAGTTGGGTACGGAGAGGGGAGAGTGGAGGGGGGATAAGGGAGAATTGAAAGAGGGAACCAAAGAAAGGAATGAGAGAAGGGAGAAGTAAGAGCGAAGTAGGAAAAGGGAAGAGGAAGGAGGAGCGAAATGTGGAAGCGTAAAAACAAACAGAATGAGTCGGAGGAAAGACGGGAGATAAGGAAGAGGAAAAAGGAAGATGGAAAAAAAAAAAAAGACGACGTGGCAAAGAGGGGAAGAAAGTTCGAAACACGTGGAGAGTGACGGAGTGCTAAAAGGAGGGGAAACAGAAAAGGAGGAAAAACAAGCACAAAATGAAAAGGGGAGATGAAAGAGGGGGAGCAAGAGAGAGGAGGGAGAGGAGGGAGAGGAGGGAGGGGAGGGAGGGGAAGAAGGGGAGGATGGAAGTAAAGAGCTAAGGAGGTGGAAGAAGGTGTGGTGGATCAGGAGGAGAAGGAAGGTGGAGGGAGTAAGGGAAGGTGGAGGAAGGGGTGAAAAGAGAGCAAGGGAAGGGAGGAAGGAAAGCAAGAGAGCAAGGTAGAGGAGGAGGTGGGAGCAAGAGAGCAAGGGAGGGGAGGGAGGGGAGGAGTTAAAGAAGGGAGAGCCACAAAAATAGAGCCATAGCTCCCCGCCAACCTCATTCACATCTACCTTCTGGCCGCTCCGCATCACCTGCAGAGTCCCTTAACCTGCGGTGTGAGTGGGCGCCGTTCACCGCACCAATGGGCCAAAAGAGTGCCACTATTTTGTTTCCCCCGAGAATTACTTATGTAGGCCTATGTCGTTTCGGTAGGTATGTGCTGTGTGTCTGTGTCGGTAGTTTAGCTTATGTGGGGTTTTAAGAGAGTGTATGTGGTTGTTTTTATGTGTAAACATTGTGTGAATGGGCGTGTTTGTAGTTCAGGTGAGAATAAATATTCCGGATGCGGGTACAGACGGTATGAAAAGGGTTCTCTGTATAAAAAGTTTCAAAAGTACACGTATAAAGCACATTTCTGACTTCTAACGAGTGGTTTGGAGGTAACAATAGATAACATACAAAAAAAAAAAAAACACCAAAACAAGAAACAAAATATAACACCTCACTCGCCTCTATAGGTCCGTAACAGCGCCAAGAAATGAATCAAATTTAGAAGAAAAAAAGAAGGGGCCGCCTGAACCTCGAGGCCTTCAGCTACCCCAGCGTAATGAGATGCAACGACACACACCTAAATCTTGACCGAAAACCGACAGCATATTCAGGGAGAACGCGGGGCCACTCGGCACCCTCTGGCACCCTCCGGCACCATTGTTTCCGGGGCGCAGACGGCATGCCTCGTCGACAGCCACTTTATCACTAATCTCTACCGGGTTAACGTCACGTGAGGTCGCAAAGCCTTGTAGCGGAGAGAGCGGGTTCTACTAGACCTCTAGCGCAACAGGTGGCTCTTGCCTCCTAGTGCCTAGTAACCACGTGAAAGCCATTCGAGGAGCTACGTTGCCTCTGGAGCTGCAAGTTCTAGTCAACAATTACCGCCAATCAAAAAACAAGTAAACAAATAGATAAAAAATGATGAAAAAGGCAGAAAAAATAGACAAACAAATAACAAGAAGACGAAAGACTTTAGAAAGGACCATGAGTTCGTTCTGAAGATCTTTCCTTTGATGTTGTTAGTGCCATCCCTCCAGCTTCCACAGTGCCCCCAGCACCCGCCATACCCCGCCCTCCCTCACCCCTCTCCCAGAAAACGAAAGCAAACGAAACCGCCCCCGAGGACTTATTCTAGCCCATCTCTAACGTAAATAGAAACACCCGAGGGCTATTCCGGACGGACCAAGGTCTTCTCCCGGCCTATATGCAATCTCTGACAACCGGAACGAGGTGCCCAAGCGCGGACAGATGAGTCAGCCGCGGCGCACACGTGGCGGGGAAGCACACCGGGTGACGTCGAGCCCGCCCGCGTTCCACACCTGCAGGCAGCACGTCACCGTCCTCGGCTTCGGCCTCGCCTCGGCTCTAGGGGACACTCCTCCGTGATTGATATCTAAAATCTATCTCATTTGCAGTCACAGAAGATTTCATAATGGCCATCTGCAGAAACGTCAGAAATGCTAAACATCGTCTTGATTTGCGTATAAAACTCTCCAATCACTACAGGTAACGTACGAGGATAAAAAACGGTTTTCACGAGATAAGATTTGTAAACAACGCTTCACTAGTCTAATCCCGCCTAATCCCTATAATCCCCAATCGTGCTAGTATGAGCATCATGATCAATTAACAAGATGCTCATTACTCTTGCGCCCCCCCCCCCCCCACGACTGGGCAAAGGCAATTACCGCGGTTATGGGCCTGTAAACGCCCTTAGTGAGAGCAATAAACAAAATGTTCCGCTAGTAAATCACACGGAAAGGGCCTCCCTAGGCTTAACAAGGCCCTGCGGTGTCCACCGGCGAGGTCAGCGATGACCGATGCAAGCCCCGCAGGAGGTGACCCCGTGACCCGTGACCGTTCCCGCGGAAAGAGGCTCCGACCCGTTTCCTCTCCGCTGCCGAGGTCCGCCCAGGCCGCGGCCCTCTTCCCGCCCGCGTTGCTGCAGTGCCTGTGTGGCGCTGTTGCCGAGGGCCCGCCGCGGACCGAATTCCTCCGCCCTTTCATCAGGCGGCAAAAGCGGCGCCAAAGTCGACGCCAGCCCTCCTCCGCTGACGACCAGCGACGGAATTTTCCCCGGTTTCCCGAAACGGGGGCTCCGCGGTCGCCACTTCCTCGGACGGTTTCAGGAATCGAGCTGCAGCCTTTGTGGACCGGTTGGCCGGCACGGAAAACGGTGACGCCATCGACACGTCACGGTGAGATCACTCCCGTGACGTCACAGTGACGCAGCGGCCATGTGACCGCAAGCATCCTGTCAGCTGGCGGCTCGGCCTCGAGGGAGCAGTCTGGCGCGCCCTGCGCCCGATGCTGCTGCCGGCGCTGCCCGCCCTCGGCCGGGCCAGCGCCGCACCTGGCACGGCGCCCGCCCTCGCCGCTTTAAAGGTGCACGTGCGGGGCGCGGTGGCAGGCGGGCGCGAGTCTCCTGCAGGCAGCGCGGCGGCGGCGGCGGGGCTGCCGGCGGCGGTGACACTCGGGCGCGGGGAACCGGCCGCCGCCCGCGCGGGTATCGATCCGCCCTCGGCCGCTAGTCATCGCCCGACCGGCACGCCGGCCATGACTTACGGCGCCCGCCCTCATGCGGCCACCCGTACGCTCTCGGCCCCCACGCCCACGCACTGCCACGCCTGGCAACATCACGAAACGATGCCGCAGCCCTCGCCCTGGCCATGGCCTCATCGGTGCCACCCCGGCAGTGCCATGAAGCTGCGCCGAATTCCCTCGGGGCGATCGGCCTCACTGCTGTTACCTTTGTCATTGAGATTACTCTTATCAAAAAATCTTCACCTTTGTGATCAATGGAGCTGACCTGCCCTCACCACCACCAATAAAGTTGCCAGCGGCCGAAGAGGTCAACTCTAGCCTCGAATGCATGTATTCATTTGAAAACCTCCCTCCTCCCCCCAAAAAAAAAAAAAAAAAAAAAAAAATACATAAATAAACAAAATCTTCCAGTCTCATTTCCGCATTACAGTCCGTGGAAACATTGGATAACAGCATTACAAAATGAAAGTTTCACTTCCGTACGAACTCAACAGTACAATCCTGCCCTTTTGCCCAGGAAACAGAAATGTCAGCCTTAGGAGTAGTCTTTTTGTGATCTCATGAACCAATGCCTCCCTTTGGATTCCCGCGGTGTGTCCATATGCCGCGAACATATGTAAATGTGTGTGTGTGTGGGGGGGGGGGCTTAAGTGTGGGTGTGAGTGTATGTATGAGTATGTGTGTGTGTGTAGCTGTGCGAGTGAGTGGGTGTGTGGGTGTGTGGGGAGAGGGTGGTGAGTGAGTGGGTGGTGTGAGTGAGTGGGTGGGTGAGTGAGTGGTGGGTGAGTGAGTGGGTGGGTGAGTGAGTGAGTGGGTGGGTGGGTGGGTGGGTGAGTGGTGGGTGGGTGAGTGAGTGAGAGGAGAATGAGAGAGAGAGAGAGAGAGAGAGAGAAAGAGCGAGAGTGAGAACGAGAGCGTGGGTGAACGCGAATGCGAATGTGAGTGAGACCGAGTGGGCATGAGCATGGATATAAGGCCCAGGACTGGATGTTGATGTGGATGTGTGTTTGGGCGTGAGCGTGCCAGTAAGCGTGAGAGCGTGAACAAGTTCCGGTCCCAAATTCGGCTGACAAACCTGCCTGTGGTGTGACATGACCGTCTCGCCAATAGCCACACATCATGACCAACCAGACGACACATTCTTCCCAGTGTTTATCAAGTGGCATTTCAACACTTACCGAAGGATAGGGTTAAACAATCATCCCTGAACTTTATGCACCGGTAACACAGACACACAGAATCACACACACACACACACACACACACACACACACACACACACACACACACACACACACTTTTTTTCCCTTAATTAACATATCAAATACGAGTTCCTCTTTAACCCAACTACCCAACCTTCACCTACGAGGCTCTCCTCCCTCTCCCTCTGCCTCTCCCTTCCCTCCCCTCCTCTCCCCCTCTCCCTCTGCCTCTCCCTTCCCTCTCCCTCTGCCTCTCCCTTCCCTCTCCTGCCTCACACCTGCCTCTGCCTCTCCTTCCCCTCTCCCTCTGCCTCTCACACCTGCCACAAACACCACCTGACGCACCAACTACTCCCTCCCTTGCGTCTCTTCAGAGGAAACACCCTCCCCCTCCCTCCTCTCTCCCCCTTCCTCCCTTGTCCCTTTCCCTCCCCTACCCATCTCCCTTTGGGCTCCTCTCTCGCTGCCTCTGCCTAGGTTACCTCAAGTTCCGTACTGGGTCTCCTTATGGGAGCTATGGCGCATTTTCCTCTCTCCTTCTCGTCTCTCACTTTCGCTCTCACTCTCACGCCCCCTCTTTCGTTCTCTCTGCCTCTCGCTTTCATTTTCACGCCCACTCTTTCTATTATTTTTTTTTTTACCCACCCACACTCACTTTCAATCTTACACGCTTCAATGCCACATGAACTCACACCCTCACTCTCATTCTAGGCCTAACCCTCACTCTCACCTCTCGCTCATCCTCATCCACCGTTCCCTTTCAACTGCCCACTCATTCTCACCGCACTTTCACCCTCACCCTCTCCCTCCCTCCCCCTCGTCCCTCCTCACCCTCACCCTCTCCCTCCCCCCCCTCGTCCTCATCCTCACCTCCCCTCCTCCCCTCGTCCTCGTCCTCCCTCACCCTCTCCCTCCCTCCCCCTCGTCCTCCCTCGTCCTCACCCTCACCCTCTCCCCCCTCCCCCTCTCCTCCTCATCCTCCCCCTCCTCGTCCTCACCTCACCCTCTCCCTCCCTCCCCTCGCCTCAGTCCTCACCCACCCTCTCCTCCCTCCTCGTTCCACTCCCCCTCCTCGTCCTCCTCCTCCCTCACCCTCACCCTCACCCTCTCCCTCCCTCCCCCTCGTCCTCAACCTCTCCTCACCCTCTCCACCCTCCTCCTTGTCCTCACCCTCTCCCTCCCTTACCCTCCTCCTCACCCTCCCCGCCCTCACCCCCCCTCCCCTTCCCACAGGCCGCAGAGCCGACCTTGAAAACCGTCCTGGCACTTAAGCCTTCTTGACCGGGATTTGGGGGCCGTCTTCGCCTTCACCTTCCTCCCTCCTTGACAGATGAGAGATTCTTTTCCTATTCCGACAAAAATCCGCCCATGCGCATACATACATACACACATACATACACAAACAGACACAGACACACACACAGACACAGACACAGACACAGACACACACACACACACACACACACACACAACACAAACACACACACACACACACACACACACACACACACACACAACCCCCCAAACACACATCCCCCCTCCACACACACACAAAAACAAACACACCACACAACCCCCCCACCCCCCCCCCACACACACACACACTCACATGCACTGAGTTTGCACTGGCGCCCGCAGCAACCCGGCGGGAATCCCTTGAATCCAGCTTTTCAGAATATAGCAACGGGGTCAATTTGCATATTCCGAACTGATCGACGCCTACGCAATAATCACATGTGTGATCACTGAGTAAATGTAATCGTTATTAATGCTTTGTTGACTTCTCTGATTTTTTTTTTTTTTTTTTTTTTTTTTTTTTTTTTTTTTTTTTTTTTTTTAGATTATCATGCTCTGTATACATGGGTGTGTGTAAGTATATGTATGTAATTTTTATGGCTTTCTTTCTTCCTGTCCGTCCGTCTGTCTGTCTGTCTGTCTGTCCTGTCTGTGTCTGTCTGTCTGTCTGTCTGTCTGTCTGTCTGTCTGTCTGTCTGTCTGTCTGTCTGTCTGTCTGTCTGTCTGTCCATCCATCTATCCATATATCTCCCTTTATATGCACATAAAGAACTCACTCCCCTGCACACTTACACACACACACACACAGCCATACTCATACCCACACCCACACTCACACGCATACCCACACTCACGCCTACTCTCGCCCACACCCCTGCACCTGAAGAAGTTACATCACCTTCCACCTTGTCTCGCCGCCGCCCGTCATCGAATGCCCCTTACCTGGAAAGGAGGAAAATTTTATCAGGAATGATTACAAGGAAAATTATAACAACAATAATAATATCAATATCAATAATAATGATAATAATAAGAACAACGATAACTATATTGACAACAACAATAACAACAACAACAATAATAATGATAATAATAATGATAACAATAATAATAATGACAATAATAACAATCCATACTTCTTAATACCGTTGCCTGTGTATAGATCAATACGTTTGGGGTCTTATGTTTACGTTTGGATAAGTGAGTGTTGTAGTGTTGTGTAGTTTCTGTATGAGCTATACTATACCATACAGAGTGTGTATAAACAAACAAATGCCCACAAGCATACATGCAAGTATCTATACGTATGTACATAAAATACACACACACAAATACAATCACGGATAAATATCGAAATACACATTTAAAAAAAAAACTCTTCCCTCGGAAATCCTCATCACCCCGATGATGAAAAGGAGAAGCTCAAAAAAAAAAAAAAAAAAAAAAAAAAAAAAAAAAAAAAAAAAAGCAGCAGCAGCAGAGTCAAGGCACCTCTAAAAATAATCGGGAACACCGTTGACGCAAGCGCGTGACGTAACACCAGGGAAACACACGCCGTTCAAGGTGGGCTCTGCCGGCGCCGCTGCTCCCTTCCTTATCTCCCGCCGGGCCCGTCGCCTCGGGAGCGGCATCCATGGGTTGTGGGGAAGGAGGGGTGCCGTGTTCGTCGTGTGTGTCTGCCATAATACGCGTTCACAGAGACGCAAAATCAGCGACGTCACAGATCCACATTTAGACAGAGACAGACAGACAGACAGACAACAGACATAAAGAAAGACAGAAAGACACAGATGCACAGAAACACAGTCAAACACACGGACGCACGCTCAATGTGTTTACAAACATCTCTCCCTCGAGAACTCATGCCTACGACGCCAGCACCCCGACGCATTCACGCTACAACACTGCGCCCACTTTTTATTCCCCCCCCCCCCAAAAAAAAAACGACAACCAAAGACAAAAGCCACGACCCTGCGTGCAGCCTCATCACCTTTCGCGTGTAAAAGTCGTCTCGGAGTCGCCTCTTCCTGGACGGATCCCACCTCGCGCCAGGCTGTCTGTCTGTCTGTCTGCCCTTCTCTCGCCCCCGACCGGTAGCGCAGGTCCCTAGCCCGCACACACGCACACACACAGGCACACAACACAACACACACACACACACACACACACACACACACACACACACACACACACACTCATCAGAAACCCCTTCTGGAACTCCTCCTTACTCCGACTCCTTCTCTCGACCTTAAAAAAAAACACCTTCCTTTCTCGACCAGACTGACTCGTCGCGGCTACTCCCTCGACCTCTCGTTCTTTTTAACAAAAGTGTACTACAAAAGCCACGTTGTCTGCGAGACGCGAGGCGAGACTCCAACGTGGAAAAGGTCAGTTGCAAGAATCGATAACACTGACGAGGATTTTTTTTTTTTTTTTTTTTTTTTTTTTTTTTTTTTTTTTGGTTTTAATGGCAACGTGAATCAACTTTCTTCTCTTTCAAGCAAACCCTCAAAGACCGTCATTTTCACGCATCGATCTGGGAAACAGAAGAGGAAAAAAAATAAGAAAAGAAAAGAAAAAAAGAAGAAGAAAAAAAAAAGAAAAGAAAAAGAAGAAAAAAAGAAAAGAAAAGAAAAGAAAAGAAAAAGAAAGAAAAAAAAGAAGAAAAGAAAGAAAAAGAAAAGAAAAGAAAGAAAAAAGAAAAAGAAAGAAACCGCCTCGTCCCCCCCCAAAAGGCCTACATTCCCGAGGTTTGAGGTGGATGAGCAGGCGAGGGGGCGGGGCGGGCCGGGGCACGGCGGGCACGGCGGGGCCAGCGGAGCGAGGGGCGAGCGGGCACCAGTGAATGACTCGCAGGATCGGGCTGCCGGTCATGCACGGACCAGCGTGTCCAGGTACGCCCGCGCCCTCTCCCACGCCTCGCAGGGGAGCGCCAGGGGCCTCGCCGACTCCTGCCGCCCGCGCTGGCTTACGTAACGCGCCTCGGTCTCGTCTTTTCCCTTGACCTTTCTTTCTCATTCTCTTTCCGTTTCTTCTATCTCCTCTCTCTCACTCTCTCTCTCTCTCTCTTTCTCCCTCTCCCCCTCTGCCCCTTCTCCCTCCTCTCTCTCCCCCTTCCTTCTCTCTCTCTTCCTTCCTCCCTCTCCCTCTCCCTCTCCCCCTCACCTCCCCTCCCTCTCCGCCGCAAACGTCTCAACTATCTCTTACGCCTCGACTCGGCACACGTAATGAGGAAAAGATTGCAACAAATTCAAGACGCGAAGAATCTCCCCTTAACCCGGCTGGTGTTCAGAATCTTGATGCCACACACACACGCTGTCGTTATCTTACCCTAAAAGGCATAGCGGCGTCTTTTGCACATTCAAACCAACAACAACAAAAAACAACAAAAACAACTACAACACCAACGACAACAACAGCTTCGCGCTCGCTGACCTTTGTCCTCGTGTTTTGTAACCGCAGTCGACTTTCCCTGAACGGACACTCGGATTAACGGCCAAAAAGGTCGACGCTTCCTAACCTAAGACAGACGTATGTTTTCCCTGAATATCTCCCCCCCTCCACCACAACCTTCCTGCTTCACAATCTCTTTGCCAGTGACCAAAGCTTTAACATAGCTTTAATTGCAGCCTCTTTACGCCTCTCCATTTAACAAAAGTCGAACATAAACCTTCTACCGTCTCCTTCCGCCCCGCCAATGACCAAAGCCTTAACAAGAAACTCCTTAAATTCAAAGCAACAAACTCTTAACACAGCGTTGCAACTCTCCGTCCCCACACTTCAACATATAGGCCTACCTACTGCAGGCTCCCCACGCCCGACCAAACCTAACACAGCTCCGTCGCAGCACGCCCCACCAAAGACCAAACCTCTAACAGCGCCGTTGCAGCCCTCCCCCCGCCCCACCGAAGACCAAACCCCTAAACAGCTCCGTCGCAGCCCTCCACGCCCCACCGAAGACCAAAACCTTCGACGCAGCCCCACACCAGGCCCTCGACGCCCGCCAACGACACCACCTGGCGAGTCTCCCGAGCTGCCCGTGCGAATTCCAGACGAGACCTTTTCTGCGCTCGTCTCCAAATGCCATTCGCTGGACGACTTCGCGCGGACAGGTCGATGAGCGTCTGTCCTCCTCGTCTCCGCATCTTAAGGGATCAAAATAGAAACTCGGGGAATTCCCTCACCCGGTCGATATCCACGCGAGCGATATTAGATCACACGGGGAAAGCCGCAATGAAAATGATATTGCTTGGCCTTACGCGAAAAAAAAACTGCAACGTGCGTGCTTACCTTTGAGTTTGAGCTTCAGGAGTAAAATATCAGAGAAATGTTATAAAAGGAGTAAATGTTATCCTTTACGTGGACTGGCAGTGATTGCACAAACTTCGAAGCCAAGGAAATAATAATCAAAGAAGAGAAAGGGGATGGCGGCCAGACGCCCCAAAAGCTACATCAATTCTTCTTTTGCTTCTTCTTCGTTTTGTTCTCGTTCTTCTTTTTCCAGTCTGTCCTCCACTTCCTCACTTTCCCTTTCATCCTAGCCCACGTCCATTCGCTCGTCCTCCCCCATATTCGTTTCCCTCTATCTCGATTACATCTTTGTTAATCCTATTTTCAATAATTATCATTTTCATCGTCGTCGTCGTCGTCGTCGTCCTCCTCCTCCTCCTCCTCCTCCTCATCATCATCAATCATCATCATCATCATCATCATCGTCATCATCATCAATCATCATCATCGTCATCGTCATCATCATCGTTATTAGTATTATTATCATAAAAAATACCTTGATAAAAAACACTGAAGCAACTGAATTGTTTGGAATTTGTCTCCTGTTGGATCTTCCTTCGTGCTGGCGTAGCCTAACTGGCATGGGTGGTGATGACAGGGAAGATAATGACATGGCAACGCTAGGCGATGGTGCCATCACGGACAGCTTGGTATAATGCCAATGTAGTCGTGTAGCTAGGCCTACAAAAGCGCTTCTAAGTGATATGCACGTATTCCTATCTGATCTAAAAGCAACATACATTTCAAAGACCCCGAGCATTTACGTACAGAGGTGACCCCCGCCCCGCCCCTCCCCACACCACCTTTCGGCGCCAGGAGCGAATCGCCGCCACCGTGACAGACAGAGACCCCCCCCACCCCCCCACCCCAACGGACACTGTGGCGTGATGGCGTGCGGTGAGCTAATAGGGCGGTGCGTGCGGTGCGGCGATCGGGGCGGACGAGAACCCGCGTCCGGAGCCGTCGATACGCGATGGTGGTACTCCCGCTGTATTACACCCAGATCCATACTCGTCCCCGCAAGTACTGCCAGACCCCCAACATACCGGCATCCGTCGCCACACAACTACATCCCGTTATGTCCCTTTTCTTCCCCACCCGACGGTTCAACTAAGCGAAATGAATGAGGAAAGGGGATAAAAATAATACGAACAAGAAAGAAATCCTAATGATAAACTCCCACGCCAAAACCTCATGCAATAAGGCTTCGAGGAAGTTCTCATTACGTTTAAGAGGATGACGAAGAAGGGAAGAAAATGCTGGAAAAACGTGCGCCGAATGTGATGAAATCAGCTGACTGAAGAGAGAAAGGTCATGAACAGAGGAGCTGGTGAACAGTTGGAGAGAATACAGTTTGCAGGATACAGCAGCGCAGGAACGGAGACGATCCTGATGCAGATAAGGGGAGGAAGGAGGAGGAGAAAACATAATAATGTGAGCATAAATAATGACATAGATTTGATTTGATTTGATTTTTTATTTTTTTTTTCTAAACTTACACAGAAAGAGAATAGAGAGTGAGGGGGAGGCGAGGCGAGGGAGAGGGAGGTGAAGCGGGAGGGAGAGGGAGAAGGAGTGTGAGGGGAGAGCGATATATATATATTATATATATATATATATATATATATATATATATATATATATATATATATATATATATTTATATATTTCATATACATTTATATATATATATAGATAGATATACAGATAGATAGATAGACAGATAAAAAATGAGAGTGAGAGAGAAATAAAATCCAAATAGAAAAAGGCAAAATACTGAAAAGTCCATCTAGCAAAGAAGCAAAGAATCCAAAAAGGCATACAGAAAAGCGAGCACGAAAGATGGAAGAGCAACAACCAGGAAGAACAGATCTAAAAAAGAGAGAAGACGAACAAAAACACTAGTAAATAAAAAGAGAGGAGGTGGAGAAAGAGAACCACAAGCAGGAAGGAGAAGATTAAAAGACCGAAAGTAAGAAAAGTCCCAAACCCAGGCAAGACCCCCCTCAACCCAACACACCACCCCCACCCCACCCCCACCCAACCACCCCCCCACCCACGAAGAAGCGAGAGACAAGACCTTGCCGGAAACGACTCATTAGGACTCTCGCCGCCGCCAAGTAACCACTTCCTTCCCTGGCACTACGTAATCACCTGCACAGGACCCCGTGGGCGCTCCCGGGGGACGGCGGGCGGGGACAGCGCGGCGCAGCAGGACGTCCCTTCCTATCCCGTTTCATAAGGAGAGGCAAAAAGAATAGGAGGGGATAAGGAAGTCCTATACTACCTCGATAAAAAACATAGCTAAGTAAATAGATATAGATATAGATAAACTGACGGATTAACAGACCGAAGGACAGAAATACACACAGGATAGCTAAACAGATAGCTAGATAGACTAATGGACGGACGAAACAGATAAACATCTAACCACACGACTGGATAGGCCTACAAGCACCAAAGACCAGGGGGCAAGGCTAGACCAGGGACTTCCAAAAGAGCACAGGAACAATGACGGAGCACCTCGCCTCCCCCCCCCCCTGAGAGGCAGACCGATTATTCTCGGGCAGGGCATCGGCATCGCCTCCTCCCTCGCCTCAAAATGCCCGATTAACGCCGCTGCCCGAGGAACGTCTCGACTTAAGTGTTCGATTTCATAACGAATCCCCCTCTCCTCCCCCCCTCCCCCGGTGTTGCCATCGGCCGCCCTGCCCTTCTTGTCATTCCCCCGCACGCGCCCTGATGGAGCGGCGCTAACGGCATCACTGCACTCGAACCTTGAACTTTAAACGAGTAATTTCTCGCCTTCGGGAGCCTGACGGGCTGGCCGGCGGGCGGGCTCCACGCGGGCCCTTCAGCGCCGGCAGAGACCGGATCCCAAGGTCGCGTCAGGGAGCTCTTGCGTCATGAGGACTCCTTCGGCGTCTCCTGCGGGTGTGACTGCACGTGTTCGAGGGGAATTAGTGGGCGGAGGAAGTCGGTCAGGGGGAGAAAAAGTGGAGATTTTCCGCGGGTGACGCACGGCCGGGCGAGCCACCAAGGGGAAAGAGATTGGATTCTCCTATCTGGTTCTATCTTGCTCCTTCTCTTCTTTCTCTCTCCCTTTCCCTTCTCTCAAGGTCTCTTCTTTGGCTGCGTTTCTTTCTCCTCCTCGCGCCACTCTCTTCTTGTCCCTCTCCTCCTCCCCTCCCTCATTTCCTTCCCCCATCCTTTCTTTTCTCCATAACTTCTGCATGTATGTTTTCGTCTCGCCAAGGCTGCGTCGACTGTAATTAGTTGTGTATGTGAAGCGGGGGGAGGGGGGGCTCATATGCCGCGTGCATACAGGCACATAATCTATAGTATATATCCTTCCCTCTTCCTCTTCCCTCTCCCCCTCCCTTCCGTGTCGTAACTCACTCTTTCCTGTTTCTCTTCAGCTCTTCCTCTTACTCCATTCCCTCTCCCTCTCCCTATTCATCCACCTACCTTTCCCTCCATCCCCCCTTCTCTCCCAGGCCAAAATCGGTGATCAATCAACCCCAATCCAACCAAAAGCCGATGTAACAGCTACAAGAACCGAGCAGAAGCAGTGCCTTAGCCTCGTTCTTGCCTCCCGAGGACTGGGAAGAAGAATGGCTCGCCTCTCGTTCCCATTTTGACAGCAAGGTTGACCAAACTCAACATTCCCGACGCACAAAAGTGACGCTGCGCCGAAAATGCCTAATCAGCATCGACATTCGCAGCCGCCCTCCGCCCCACGACGCGCCGAATACGCGCCAAGTACGCGAAAGTCCGGCCCGGCGCTTCGACTCAAGGGGCTTCTGTCGTCGAGATCAACCAGCCTCCTTTGGGTTTGCTCAACCTCACGCCGCCCGCCGCCGCACTCCCGCCATATTTCACGATCCCTCCCCGCGGATAAACACGCGAACGAGTGATAAATAGAGTGAAGGGAGAGAGCCAAGCGAGCCGAGATGAGCCACCGGCAGCGGGCGGCGTCAAAGGAGGAGGCGATCGCGTGTTTACGAACCTTCTGGTCTCGCCGCGGCCCTTCCGGAGAGCCCTCCTGCCTCCGGGGGCTCTTATCCTCGGCTTATCCACGCTTATCCTCGACACCGCGCCAGCCCTGAGACAACTTGACACATCACCGCGAAAAAATCTTAAATAAAACATCAAGTGTAGGAAGGGGAGGGCAAGGGAGGGCAAGGGAGGGAAGTGAGACGGGAGAGGAGAGGAGGGCACGGAGAGGGGCAGATCAGAGGGACGGGAAGGGAGTGTGACTGGAGGAAAGGCGATGGGTTGTGGCGGGATGAGATGGACGGAATGGAAAGGAAGGGAAGAAAAATGAAGGGGAAAGGAAAGGAAGAGAAGAAAAAGAAGGGGAAAAAGGAATGGAAGAAAAGAGGGAAGGGAAGGAAGGAAAAGAAAATAAATGAAAGGAGAGGAAAGGAAGGTAGGAGATCAGAAAAGAGGATGATGAAGGTGGGGGGGGGGTTGGCTGAGCACACCGACGTCGTCAATCCACATGCCATGCACCGCGTATCATGTCCCTCCGCGCGCTTCGCCAAAGGAACGCCAAGGAGCTCGTTATCGCAACATGTAGGCCGAGCTGATAAAGAATTACGCCGCCAATTTTCCCCCATAATGGATGATCTGTCGTTCTCATCCACGGCGGTTCCAGCCTTCTCCCCGGTGCCCTAGGGAATGCCACCCCCGAGAGCCCGCCGCCGCCCGCCCACCCCGCCGCACCGCACCGCCGCATCGCCAAACACGCACCCGAGGTCCATTACGAAATCTCGAGCAAACTACGACGGCCGCGGCAGATTACGACGTCGGGCCTCGCGAGACGACCGGGTGACGCAGCGGTGACGTCGGCCCTCTGTCGCCGCCACGTGATCCCGCACGCGCCGCCACCGCGCTCTCACTCTCACCTTCGGGCGCTCCCGTCGCGGGCTCTCTCCCGTCCGGCTGGCTGTCTCGGCGTCGCTACTCTTTATTTGTCTATTCATTTATTTGTTTATTCATCACTCTCTCTCTCTCTTTTTCTTTCTCTTTTTTTTCTTCTGTGTGTGTGTGTGTGTGTGTGTGTGTGTGTGTGTGTGTGTGTGTGTGTGTGTGTGTGTGTGTGTGTGTGTGTGTGTGTGTGTGTGTGTCTTCTCTCCTCTCTCTCTCTCTGCTCTCTCTCTCTCTCTCTCTCTCTCTCTCTCTCTCTCTCTCTCTCTCTCTCTCTCCCTCTCTCTCTCTCTCTCTCTCTCCTTCTCTCCTCTCTCTCTCCTCTCTCTCTCTCCCTCCCTCTCCCTCTCCCTCTCCTCTCTCCCTCTCCTCTCGTCTCCCTCTCCTCTCCCTCTCCCTCTCCCTCTCTCTCCTCCCCTCTCCCTCTCCCTCTCCCTCTCCTCTCTCTCCCTCTCCCTCTCCCTCTCCCTCTCCCTCTCCCTCTCCCTCTCTCCCTCATCTGCAGTGGTCCAAGGTAGCGACTGTTTACATTCCTCAATTCTCCCTGCGATGTGTGTCGGATGGCCAGTCGCATCCGCTTCTTCCCCCCTTGATTTAGTGCGTAAAATAGCAGTCATAAATGAGGCTCTGAAATGCTTTCCTGAACAAGGCCTTTCATTAAGAACTATTACAGGGGAAGGGAGAGGATGGGGGGGTAGGGGAGGGAGGATTGGAGGGGAGAAAGAGGAAGGAAGGAAGATAGAGGAAAGAAGAAAAAGAAGAGAGAGAGAAGAGAGAGAGAGAGAGAGAGAGAGAGAGAGAGAGAGAGAGAGAGAGAGAGAGAGAGAGAGAGAGAGAGAGAGAAGAGAGAGAGAGAGCAGAATGACCAAGAAAAGGAAAGACAGGAGACTGTATATATACGACACACACACAAAACAAAGCCCGAGAGAAAGAGAAAGAGAAAGAGAAAGAGAGAGAGAGAGAGAACGTCTGCCAGTCATGCTAATAACACAGACAGCGTTATAAGCCCCTCCTCCTCCCTCCCCTCCCCTCCCCTCACCCCCGCAACCCACCCCAAAGAAAATCGCACATCACTCGCCCCCGAAGAAGAGAACGTCACACACCTTCCTACGCCCACGCCCACGGAACAAAGGGCGTTCTTAGTGCCGAGAAAACGAAAAAAACAAACAAACAAACAAAAAAAAAAAGTCACGTCGCGCCCAAACTTCACCGTGGCGCTCCGACGGATGGGCGTCATAGTCCAACCGCCGCCGCCCGCCCGCACGCCCGCCCGCACGCGCGCCCGCACCTGAGTCCTCTCTTGTCTTCGCGATGCAACAAACAAGTACAGTCCGCGCGACCTTTGGCGACCTTGACCGAGGGGAGACTCATGTGATTTTGCGTTGGGATGAGCGGGGGGAGAAGGGGAGGGAGGGGAGGGAGGAGGAGGGAGGAGGGGGAGAAGGGAGAAGGGGAGAAGGGGAGAGAGAGAGAGAGAGAGAGAGAGAGAGAGAGAGGAGAGAGAGAGAGAGAGAAGAGAGAGAGAGGAGAGAGAGAGAGAGAGAGAGAGAGAGAGAGAGAGATGGATGAATGGAGTAAGAGGAGGAGGTAGGGAAGGAGGAAGGAGGGAAGGAGAGGTATGTAGGTAGGAGGAGGAGGAAGGGAGGGAGTGAGAGAGAGTGAGAGTGAGAGTGAGTGAGAGAAAGAGAGAGGTGAGAGAGTGAGAGTGAGAGAGAGAGAAAGAGAGAGGTGAGAGAGAGAGAGAGAAGTGAGAGTGAGAGAGAGAGAGAGAGAGAGAGAGAGAGAGAGAGAGAGAGAGAGAGAGAGAGAGAGGAGAGAGAGAGGAGAGAGAGAGAGAGAGGTGAGAGAGAGAGAGAGAGAGAGAGAGAAGAGAGAGAGAGAGAGAGAGAGAGAGAGAGAGAGAGAGAGAGAGAAGAGAGAGAAGAGAGAGAGAGGGAGAGAGAGAGAGAGAGAGAGAGAGAGAAGAGAGAGGAGAGAGAGGCAGGAGCGAGAAACGGAATGGAGAAGTAAGAAACCCGCGGAAAACCCGAGCACATCCCCCTTGAACCGGCTGGTGCGGGCAAACGAGGCCCTTTAAAGCGACCTCCAACGTAAACAAAGAACGCCCCCCCCACCCCCACCCCCCACCCCCGGGCCGAAGCACGCTCGGCGTCACCACCCCTTGTCATACCCCCGTGACAGGACACTTTCGCTCCCCCGTCGACTGCCACCGCCCTAATCTCTACTATCAGCCCACAATCACACCTGATTAACCACCCGGCGCCGTAACCCGAGTGGATACGATGCTTCCGAGCCTCACGAGGGAATGGAGATGTCGGAACGGGGGAATGCCAAGGGGGAGAAGGACGGAGAGGAGGAGGACGGAGGAGGAGGAAGACGGAGAAGGAGAGACGGAGGAAAAGGAGGAGGAGGAGAAGGAGGAGGAGGAGGAGGAGGACGGGGAGGAGGAGGAGGGAGGATGTGTAAGAAAGGGGTGAGGAAGGAGGGATGGGGAAGGAGGCAGTAGGGTAATGGGAGATGAGGCAGTAAAAGGGGAGATGGAGGAGCAGGGGAATTGAAGGACAAGGTGATGCGAGAGAAGGAAAAGACGGAAGTAGAGATAGAAGGAGACGAGAGGAAGAGGGAGGCGGGAGACGAGGAAGAGGGATAGAGTCGGCGGGGCGCGAGGCGGGCAGGAGGGCCCCAAAACCGAACTTCGACCGAAAATCCCGACTTTAAAGAGAACGTGCCAAAGCAACCCTTCCGCCGCCCGCGCCCAGCTTCCGCACGGGCCCCCGCGCCATCAAATATTCCATCAATAAGCACATGGCGTCCCCAGGATTCTCCCAGGAAGTCCCTCGGAAACCTTCGCGACTCGCCACGCGCTCCGTCAACGCCCGGCCTGTCCGCAGATCCGCACGCGTCCGCCGTCCCAGGAAGCGGAAAGGGCCCACCCCTTCGACACACCGCGATCGCACCCCCCCTCCCGCGCCCTTCCCGGGAAAACAAGGAAGTGTCGGCGGCGCCCTCTTCGGGATCCCCAGTCACAGGACGGCAACCTTCGGCGCCCGAATTCAAGAGCCCCGCGCAGCCTTCAGACCCCGAGTATGTTGGCCCGTGTCAATGCAAGCGCCGGAGACCTTGCGGTGAGTGCTTTGCGCAGTCACGGACGCGCACACACGAGTACACAGACTGTAGTGTACTGCATATAACACGGGCATACACACACGGAGACGGATTTTCTGTCTTTGCTGTCTCTTTTCCTCTCCTTCAATTTCTCACTACCTTCATCCTCCTCTTTTATTCGGCAAAAAACACATAAAGAAAAAAATGCACACATGGAAATGCCGAAACCGCACACGTGGATATACAAAAACAAAAATATACATAACAGCAGAAATGCACATACACACGTAAACCTGCATAAAAATAACCCGTTCAATTCAACCATTCATTCATTCTCTCTCTCTCTCTCTCTCTCTCTCTCTCTCTCTCTCTCTCTCTCTCTCTCTCTCTCTCTCGCGTTTGTTTTGTTTTGTGTGTGTGCCTGTGTGTGCGTGTGTTCGCGCGCCGCCACGGCAGTGCAGACAGAAAGAAACACAGACACACAATACAAATAACAACAGCCGGACACCAACACAGACAGACCCAGACACACACGCACGCAATTCCGCACACAAACAACAAACAGCTGTCTGTCTGTCTTCACGGCGCCCTGACCTTCTGCGCTCAGATTACCTCCATCCGCCGCCTCCCTTGCGCTCTCTGCTTCCCACGTGTTATTTCATTAACATCCATTACTCATTCGTATCTATTACCTATCATCGTGTGTCACTTCTGACGGCGTATCTTCTGTCAATCGTTCCATTTCTCCCATTTTTTGAACCTCATTATATCGTCTTTTTTTTCTTTTCAAAACTATAAATATTTAGAGAGAGAAAAAAAAATAGTCTAAAGATGTGTTAATTTCTATCATTCTCCCTTTTCTTTGTTATTCCCATTATCATCACTATCAACATTTACATCACACTTATTACTTTACCACCATTCCTATCACTGTTCCCATTACTCCCATCATCAACATCCCTATCACTCCCATCATCACCATCTCTATCATCACTCCCACTATCATCACCCACCACCCTCACATTATCACTCACCACCACCTCATCATCATCACCACCCTCATCATCATCATCACCACCTCATCATCATCATCATCACCACCACCCCCTCATCATCACCCCCATCATCATCATCATCACCCCTCATCATCCTCATCATCTTGCGTCTGTTTCCCTCCTGCTGTCGACGGCCATCCTCATCCATCATCATCCGCGCAGCTCATCCATCACAATCACCCATCTAATCCGTCCCCGTCAGCCATCACAGGTCTCCAAGCTGATCGTCGCCTTCCAGTTGCGGTTTCCAGAGGCTCGAAAGCGGCGGAATCGAAAGCCTTTTCCTCGACAATGGAGTGTCAGAGGTAAACAGACGGAAGCGACGTCGTGTCTTATGGGTCGCTCCCTCGTTATTTCCCTGAGTCGTGGTACTAGTAGTTGGCATGATGATAATGGTGAAGGGCGTGGTACTAGTAGTTGGCAATAATGATAACGGTGACGACGATAAAGATGATTATATCAGCAATAATGATAATAACTGTGATGATAACAACGACAACAACAAAAACAACAATAATGATAATAATAACAGCACAGGCAAAAACAATCGCCATGATCACTATTATCGTCTTCACCACCATTAGCACTGACATCACCATCATCATCATTTTCCCCCTCATCACCTTTACTACCCAACCTGCCCGATTATCTGCCTCGCCCTCGGCCCATCGCGAGCCAAGTGTCTCTGCCGCTCCGGAGAAGCTGCACTTCCTACAACTCCCAAACGTCCTGGAGGATCGTCTCGCAGCTGCTCGAGTCCTCGGGACGCTCTGCCTCTCCCTGGCAAATGACACGACACGGGCTGCGAGGATGGGGCCGACGCTGACGATAAGGACAGACCCTGCTGACGACGACCAGGATAGGGGCCGCTGACGACGACCAGGATACAGGGCCCTGCTGACGAACAGGATAGGGCCTGCTGACGACGACGGCAAGGATAGGGGCCCTGCTGACGACGACGAGCACAGGGCCCTGCTGACGACGGATAGGGCCTGCTGACGACCAGGATAGGGGCCCTGCTGACGACGACGGAAGGATAGGGGCCCTGCTGACGACGACGAGGGCCCTGCTGACGACCAGGAATAGGGGCCCTGCTGACGACCAGGATAGGGGCCCTGCTGACGGACGGCAAGGATACAGACGACGACGGCAAGGATACAGGGCCCTGCTGACGACCAGGATACAGGGCCCTGCTGACGAGGACGACCAGCATACAGGGCCCTGCTGACGAGGACGACCAAGACAGACTCTGCCGGCGCCGGACGTGACTCTGGGTCCTCCCTCCCCTCCCTCTCCCTCTCCCTCCCCTCCCCCCTCCCCGTCCCTCGAGGAGTCCAGCGGACGACTCGAGGGGCGGCGGCATGTAGCTCCGTGTTGACAAGTGCGATAAGATAAGCGTCGGCGCGCTTGACACCTGGCCGCCCTTGGGGAGTGATAGCCCCCCCCCTCCTCCCTCCCTTCCTCGACGTGCTCCCTTAGTCCCTTCCTCACTACATTCCTATTCCTGCCTACGTTTTCCCCTTCACTATCCTCTTCCTCTCCCTTCCTGCTTTATCCTGTCTCCTGTCCTTCCCTTCTCTTCTCCCCCTCTCTCTCTCCTCCCATCTTTCACCCTCCTGCCTCCATTTTCCCCCCTCCCTCCTCTCCCCTTTTCCTCTACTTACCCTTCCCTCCTCTCCCCCTTCCTCCACCCTTTCCCTTCCCTTCCCTTTCCCCCCTTTTTTTTTACCCTTCCCTTCCCATTCTCCTCTTACCTTCCCACCCCCACCCACCTGCCATGCCACCAACCTCCCATCGCACCCCCCCCCCCACAGCCTACCCTACCCTCCCCTGCCTCGAGTGAGTTTATTCTGACAATCCCACTCCACTCGCCTCACCAACAGCGATAGGCATGTCTTCCGTTCCACACTAATACTAGGGTGGAACGGCACTCTGCTCGCGTGTTAGTCTGGGGTGGTGACTCTCTCTCTCTCTCTCTCTCTCTCTCTCTCTCTCTCTCTCTCTCTCTCTCTCTCTCTCTCTCTCTCTCTCTCTCTCTCTCTCTCTCTCTCTCTCTCTCCTTTGGCTTTAGCTCTCGTCTGTTTCTCTGTGTCTGCGTCTATTTCTTGTGTCTGTTTCTCTCTTTGTCTGTGTCTCTGTTTCTCTCCCTGTGTTGTTTCTCTCTTTGGTCTGTTTTCTCTCTTTTCTTCTCTGTGTCTGTTTCTCCCTGTGTTTTGTTTCTCTCTTGTCTGTCTGTTTCTCTGTGTGTGTTGTTGTTTCTCTGTGTCTTGTCTGTTTCTCTCTTTCCCTCTATTTCTCATCTCTGTTTCTCTCTCTGGTCTCTCTGGTTCTCTTTCTAATCTCTCTTTCTCTACCTCTCCTCCTCCCTCCTCTCTCCCTCCTCCCCCCCCCTCCCTCCCCCCTCCCACTCCCTCTCCTCCCCCCCCCTGGTTTCCCCGTGACCAAGCGCCATAACTTGAGCCTCATCGGAAGGATCGTCGCGACTCCCCCCGTGATGTCTCCGCCTCCGGGACTGACGAATTCCCTCGTGTCTTCGGGGTACTTTCGTGGCGTTATTCCCGTATTCTCTTTCGTGTGTCTTTTGGTGTGTTTTTTTCCGGGTGGGAAATCCATGAAATCTGCAAAAGCTAGTCTTCCTTCTAATGGAGGCTCCCGAAGAAGAAAGAAGAAGAAGGGAAGTAGAAGAAAGAAGGAGAAGTGGAAGTAGAAGTAAAGAAGAAGAAGAAAGAAGAAGAAGAAGAAGAGAAGAAGAAGAAGAAGAAGAAAGAAGTAGAAGAAGAAGAAGAAGAACAAAAGAAAAACTCAAGGCTAAATCATATCAAAATGACGAGCTAGATCAAAAATTAAAGCCCTCTCTTACGACACGCTTGACTTAAGACTACTTTATTCCCTCAGAAAAGAAGAAAGTAAGAAAAGAAAAAAAGAAGAAGACAGCAGATGTCTGAAGGTAAAAGGAACTGACAGACACGCGACCACACTCCCCCTTCCCCCCTTCCCCACACCCCTCCCCTCCCCCAAACTCGTAACACGGAGATAACACGCGGGACGGCAGGTGTTCTCTCCCCTGCCCCCCCCCACCCCACCCCACCATTCCAACCCCTTCCCCCCAACCTACTGCTAGACACACACTCGTCGAGACCAGAACAGAAATCTCTCACGGGCGGGAGACACAGAATCTCGTTTCCCGATCGGCCCCGACTTACAAACTGGTAAGTCATATTCAGATACAGATTAAGGGATTCTGGCAACCTAAACCACCTTAAGACATCTCAAGACACCCCAAAGTACCTAAAAAATAACTTAAAATACCCTTACAGACCTCGAGGCACCTTAACACACCCCCAAAACACCTTAAAAATAACTTTAAACGCCTTGAAACACCTTTAAACACCTCGAGGCACTTTAAAATACCTCAAAAACAACTCAAAAACACCTTAACACACCTCTAAACACCCCAAGGCACCTTAAAGTACACCCCAGAACTTGGAAAACCACATCGGGCCTCACCTGGTGGAGTGGTCGGTGAAGCCCCCATCGAGCAGGCGCACCTTGGCGAACAGCACCTGGTTGACGAAGGGCACGTGCTGCAGCTCCTCGACCCGCACGTCCACCTGGAAGCGGTACTTCTTCTTGCGAACCATAAGGCCGTTCATTTTGTTGGGTAGGCCTGCACTCTCACACATGCAAAAATAATATGAACGATACGCCCTCTTTTCGCTCTCTCTCTTTATTTTTATTTATTTTCCTCTCTTTATCTATCTATTTTCTTTTCTTTTCTTCCCCGTTTCAGCAGCGCGCGGTGGCCTTTCCCGAGTCACACCTGGACACGTCGCTTCTCACGCCTGGTTCGCCCTCGGCCGTTCGAGCTTTCCCGGGGCCATCTCGCGCGTTACCTGAACCTCTCGACAACCTCTATTTACAACAGACTTATGATGAAAAAAACAAACACGCGCAGGGCTTATTGATCACAATTCATTTCGTTTCGGGCGCGGGGCATCGGAGCGAGCCGTCGCCGCGGTGGGGGGAGGGGAGCCGGGTGCCCATCTTCCGGGTGACTTTCGCGTCTTCGGGATAAACTCGTCTGATAATCTGGAAAGAAGGAGAAAAAATACGTAAGTCACACGCGTACAACAAACAGCAATTACGATCACAATCATGATAATCGCACAATCATAACAATCGCGGCTTAAAAACAACCCTTGCCTAAAAAAAAAATCACAAAAAAGTATAGACAAAACGTAATAATTCCAAAACAACCCCCTCCCTCCAAATACCCCCCCAAAAAAAAAACTAGCGATAAGGAGACCCACGCCCGTAAAGCGCCAGGCACAGCTACCCCCTCCCCTCCCCCCACCCCCTAGCCCCCCCCTACAGCCCCTAAAGGTGAATGCTTAATAAGTGTGAGAAGCAGCGTGACGAGAGCGAGGGAGAAAAGGGGACAGCGTGGGGAGGGGGCGCCGCGTGAGACGGACGAGCCTGCCGGTAAGACGGGGTGGTCCGGTAGGGCAGGGAGGGGAGGGAGGGAGGGAGAGGGGTGGGAAGGAATCAGGGAGACAAAGGGAAGGGGGGGGGAGGGAGGGAGGGAAGGGCTAGAGGGGGCAGGGAGGGAAACGAGAAGTGTTGGAGGGAGGGAAGGGGTATGGATGGATGAATGGATGGAGAGAGGGAGAAGGGGAGGGGAGAGGGAGAGGGAGAGAAGAGAGAGAGAGAGAGAGAGAGAGAGAGAGAGAGAGAGAGAGAGAGAGAGAGAGAGAGAGAGAGGAGAGAAGAGGAGAGAGAGAGAGAGAGAGAGAGAGGAGAGAGAGGGGGGGGGGGGAAGGAAATTATGGGATCAGGGATGGTGTGGCGAGGAGGGTATGGGAGCCCCAAGGAAATTATGGGAATCAGGAAGGAGGCGGAGGAGGAGAGAACGCGTAAAGATGTATGGAAAGGAAGAAGAAGAAAAATAGAGAAGTGTGGAAAGAAGTGGGAGGAGAGGAGAGGGAAGGGACGACCAGAGAGAGAGAGGAGAGAAGGGAGGAAATAGAAGAGAAAAGAAGAGGAAAGAGGTGAGGAGAGAAAAAGAAAAGAGGGAGATGAGAAAAATGAGAGACGAAGAGAGGAAGAGACGAGGAGGAGAAGGGAAGGGATGGAGACAGAACACTGAGGAAGAGCGTAAAGACAAAGGAAGGAAAGAAGGAAGAAAACAAGAAGGGAGGGAGGGACAGAAGGCAAAGCGTGGAGGAGGGGGGGGAGGGGAAGGGGGGGGGGGAGAGGTGTGGTTCCCTCATCCCGCGGAGGTTGCGGTCGACGGCCACCAGCAAGGTCGTTCCAAGCGCACCCGTTATGTATGTATGTATGTATGTATGTATGTATGTATGTATGTATGTATGTATGTAAGTATGTGTGCATGTGCGTGTGCATGTGCGTGGTGTGTGTGTGTGTGTGTGTGTGTGTGTGTGTGGTGTGTGTGTGTGTGTGTGTGTGTTGGTGTGGTGTGTGTGTTTGTGTGTGTGTGTGTGTGTGTGTGTGTGTGTGTGTGTGTGTGTGGTGTGTGTGTGGGTGTGCGTGTGTATGTGGGGTGTATGTCTGTGTGTGGGTGTGCATGTGTGTGGGTGTGCTGTGTGTGTGGTGTGCATGTGTGTGGTGTGTATGTATGTGTGTGGGTATGTATGTGTATATGTATATGTGGGTATGTGTATGTGTGTGCGTGTGTGTATGTATGTGTGTGCATGTGTGTGCATGTGTATGTGTTTGTGTGTGTGTGCTTTTGTGTATGTGTGTTTTTTGTTGTGTGTGCTTTTGTGTATGTGTGCCTTTGTCTGTGTGCGCGCTTTTGTGTGTGCGTGTGCTTTTGTGTGTGAGTATGAATGTGAGTGTGAGTCTGTGTGTGTGTGCTTATGTGTGAGTATGAGTGTGTGTGAAAGTGAGTGACCCTGTATGGGGGAGCGCGTGCCTGAGTTGGTTCGGAAATTTGTGTAAAGTTCATTTCCATGCCTGCACTCTCAAACAATTAATTAAAAATTCCATTATTTACACTAGAACAACCAGGAAGCCTTCGAGCAGTTGCCCCACACCAAATATTTTGGATAAGAACAGCATTACTTTTCTCCTTGATATGCCGAGGCCTTGGCTAACAGTATAGTGTCTACGAAGATAAAAAGTCTTGGTACCAATATCGTAATGCAGGGTTTCCTCATCGTGTGAATAACAGAGCCAGCCTTATAGAGCGGCGCTTGCCAATGAGGCTCATAACAACAACAGAGAGAAAACAACATCATTACTGAATAAACCACACATACCCGACGGTATTGTTGACGTAATAAACTTATTGTAATAACGACATAGGCGTCCATACAACTAGAACAGACAATAATTTAAGCTGCAGAAATATATAAATCATTTTTAAAACATCGATATTACTTTTAAAAAAGTCAAAGGGCCAATTAAAAAAAATCTAAAATATATAAATAAAAATTATTTACAAGTCAACATAATGCCATGTAAAACCAGGCTAATGAACACTTTAATGTTCCAGGGTCAAAAAAAAAGTTTGCATATCATAACTAGGCCTCACCATAAGCTATTTGCATTCATTAAACAATGCAAATATATAACGAGGATTAGCGGATGAGATATAAATGTGACGCATTATCCCTGTTATTACGAAATGTGACCCGCTTCTATAATTACATTAGTATTATTCCGTTTATGTGGGAAGTGCTAAAAATATATCAAGTGTGATGAGGAGAATTATAAATGAATGAATCAATTAATAAACAATGCATGTAAGTATGTATGTTGAATGGAAAAATACTACCGTGTTGATACTATGGTAGGTAACCCACAATGCACAAACTAGGTTCATTGAAAAAGTATGTGCATTGTGGTCTTTTCTACCGTGTATGTACGTGTATGCATGTGTGTATGAGTATAAATATATGTATGACAGAGAGAGAGAGAGAGAGAGAGAGAGAGAGAGAGAGAGAGAGAGAGAGAGAGAGAGAGAGAGAGAGAGAGAGAGAGAGAGAGAGAGAGAGAGAGAGAGAGAGAGAGAGAGTGGGGGGAGGAGAGGGATAAGGAGGGAAGGAAAGAGGGAGGGGAGAGAGCAGGGGAGGGAGTGGGATAGGGAGGAAGGAAAGAGGGAGGAAGGGAAGGAAAGAGGGAGAGAAGGGAGGGAGAGAAGGAGAGAGGGGGGGAAGAGAGAGAGAGAGAGAGAGAGAGAGAGAGAGAGAGAGAGAGAGAGAGAGAGAGAGAGAGAGAGAGAGAGAGAGAGAGAGAGGAGAGGAGAGTAGAAGAGAGAGAGAGAGAGAGAGTTAGTGACAGCCTCCATATATAATAATATGTATACATACATATTTATATATACATATGTGTGTAAGTGTGGGTGTATATATACACATGTATATACATACATACGTATATATATATATATATATATATATATATATATATATATATATATATATATATATATATTATACATATATATATATATATATATAATATATATATATATATATATATATATATACATATATATATATATATATATATACATATATAATATACTAAAAACAAAAATAAAATGAAATAAAATACTCTGACCCAGCCTCAGAGTGATACCTGGGGTTTTAGGCCAGCTTAAGGTTCATTAAATGGGTGTCCCAGAGGATTAGACTTTGGACAAATAACGCTGTTGCAAACTCCAGCGCCCTGTGAGTCGAATACGTATCTATGTATAAAAGATAGTATACTTGCTAAAGACTATATACTTTTCCCATTCTCAAAGTGAAGGACATGAACATTTAAATAAGAAAATAATTTACGTACAATTATATAATTTTTTCCATAAGGGGAGTGATTCAGAGATATTTGGGTGTTGCAATGAATAAACTTTATAGTAAATGATAAAGCTCAAAATGTTTTCAAAACATAAACAACTGGGTCATAACAAAATGCTGGCTGGCATTGTTCACGCTGAAAAATGTTAAGAAAAAAAAAAAAAAAGTATGAATGAGAAACTAAAATATGTCATGTAATTCCACTGATGACAGAACTATCAAAACATCAATGACATCCACAAACTCCACTGCCAGATTATCCAGTCTCATTTACAAAATTCGCAATGAAAAAAAAAGCAGATCCATTTTCAAAAACATTCGTAGTTTGCAAACAGAGGAGGTACTTGCTTCTGTTCGATCATACTTGTGACAATTAATGTGCAGAAGACAATACAGCTGGACAATGTTATCATTTGCTTTGTGTGGCTTATATCATCACCCTAATCAGGGGTCCTGTTACCAATGCAAATATTACAACTAATCATCTCATAAAATCTTGTTATGTTTATATGCATAAATATATATTATATATATATATATATATATATATATATATATATATATATATATATATATATACTTAAATATATGATATATGTGTAAATGTGTGATTCTGTGTGTGTGTGTGTGTGTAGTGTGTGTGTGTGTGTGTGTGTGTGTGTGTGTGTGTGTGTGTGTGTGTGTGTGTGTGTGTGTGTGTGTGTGTGTGTGTGTGTGTGTGTGTGTGTGTGTGTAATTTATCACACATAATACTGAAAAGAATACATCCAAAACTCAAGTGAATGTCTACCAAACAAAAATACTGCAAACCTTTCAACAAACACAGTTAACGCAAACAGAATTAAAAAAAAAAAACCTGTTTTCAAAGAACAAATTAATCATCAATTAAAGACACAAACAGCATGAGTGTTTTCCCACTAAGTGCCATTCAGCAAAATTATTAAAAGAACAACATAACTTCAACATACAGATGCTATCCTATGACCAAACAAAATGGTGCACGCTTTGTGAAAATCCAATATGAAAATAAAAGAAAAACAAAGTCCTGACAAGACCTAAAAATATGAAAATAACAGAAAATAAACAGACGATTATCACATACAATAACTTTATATTTTTATATTCTTGGAGCTACGTGGTTCACACTCGTTAATTTTTTCTAAAATACAAAGATGATTTTGTGTCATTTTGTCCTAGTTAATGAAGCTATTACAACGTCACATACGAACAGGAGCTAAAAGAGACTTACGGATTTTAAAACTGATATGGATAAGATAGATCCTCACTGTACAATGACACTGGATGTATCCTCGCTATTACGTGCGATTCGTACCATAAACGAGTGTTGTGAGCAGATGAATGCGTGTGATTATCCACCTCAAACCATAGAAGAGAAGATGGCAACTTTACCTTTGTTTATGATCGCACGTTCTCTTCGAAATACTCAGACAAATGACAAATACGTGTACACTCCACCCTTCACACTGCCAAACTGACACAGAAGCAAAATAAAGGGCGAGCCTTGGCGCCTTCGTACGATGACTACGACTGGTGGATGCGGGATGAAACGACCAATCAGATGAAACTATAGAAAAACATCAGACCATGTAATAAGACAGCGGATTGGTCGAAGCTCCGAAATCGACCAATCATAATTGAGATTTCAAACGTAGTGCTGCAGCCTCGTCGCTCCGCAGACCATTCCTGAGAAACGTCGACGAGTTGCCAGCCGTACGATGCGAGGCACAGCCAGGAGCTCAGCTGGTCCGAATTTCACTCTCATTAGATTTTGCTTTCAGATGCTGTGGAGGCTGTGAGATTAAAGATGAGATGGTTGCAACAGCAGGAGGAAGTATTTCGAATCTTAATTCTTATTACATTTATAATAACTTTGGTGATCAACACTTTTTTCTAATATTTTTATTTTTATCATGAGCGTAGTGATGTAGTATCTAAAATATATATATATGACATTACTGATGACCAATATAACAAACGACTATTTTGCTGTAGAGAAATGTCTAGATTTCATGAATGTTATTCTGTTCTACGATGCATATGGCTATATAGTATATATCTTATGAGGGCTCTCTATGAATATGGTTATGATTATTGAATAAAACTCCGATGATTCATGTTACCATTATTATTATTATTATTATTATTATTATTATTATTATTATTATTATTATTATTATTATTATTATTATTATTATTATTATTATTATTATTATTATTATTATTATTATATTATTATTATCATTATTATTATTATTATTATTATTATTATTATTATTGTTATTATTATTATTATTATTATTATTAATATTGTTGTTGTTGTTCGTTGTTGTTGTTGTTGTTGTTGTTGTTTTTATTATTATTATTATTATCATTATTATTATTATTATTATCACTGTTATTATTGTTATTATTATCACTGTAATTATTATTATTATTATTGTTAGTATTATTACTATTATTGTTATTATTATTATCATTATCATCATTACCATCATTATCAATATCATTATTATTATTATTGTTATTATTATTATCATTATTATCATCATCATCACTATTATTATCATTATCATTACTATTATTATTATTATCATTATTATTAATATTATCATCATTTACATTGCATTTCTTATTTCTATATAAAGTATTATCACTATTGTCATTATCATTGTTATTATCATATATGGCTACCATTTTTTATTATCATCTTTATCACCATTTTCATCATCACTATCATTTTTATCAGCATTATCATTATTGTTACATTAAAATGTTAATGATTGCTTGACTTACATTTCTTATATCGCATGTCATCAGTAAATACGAATATAAAAAGATGTAAAGTAAGTTACATTACGATTCATTAACATTTTTAACAATCAATTATTTACCTTGTAGAACTAATAATAAGATAGTACTTTAAGGTTGGGAGGTATCATTAATTAGTGGACACTGTAAGACATGTGGAAGAATAAACGGAACCTACTATAAATTTTCTACGTTTTTTTCTGTTGAGTTGAATTTAATCAATGCATAAACCATGTCTTGTCAGATGGTACGTTACAAATTTCTGATGTAAGGATTAGTTGGTTATCACTTTGCGCAAAGGAATGTATTATTAACACATTCATATAATCATATGTTTGTAAATAGGCAAATATGTTTATCAATTAACTAACTACGGCCAGTGTGAATGGGGTGAGCAGATAAGCAGATATTTCACGTAAAGTTTTCCTGGCCTATTAACTGGTGTGAACAGAAAAGATGCTTGTTTTTTACGTGTTGTTATTTTGCCCGCCACTTCATTTGTGTGTGTATTTGCGCACACACACACACTCATTTGTGTTTATACTTACACATACAACACACACGTATACTAACCTAGGGCTGCTATTTTCTACGCTTATACTTACCCTTGCAGAAATTACTCACAATATTAATCACAACTTATTCCCCAGTATTTCTCTAAATGATCTAATAGGAGGTAAGATTATAAGATTATACTACTGCGTGCGAAGCCATCCACATTTTCGTCTGTCAAATTTAATGGAACTTAGTGGCCGGTTTGTTAAAACTGTGCGAGGCCCAACCCAGTGAACATTCATTATACGGACATGCATATACACTGAAATAAATGCATATCTGTCAGTCTAAACATGCATATCTGCCGTATAGAAAGAGAGATGAATGTATATATATGATAGATTGACAGATATACGTTTATTTCAGTGCATATGCAATTTCTATACGAATTTAACCTTACAACAAAGTACACCATCGCATGCTCCACGAATTGCTAGAACTAAAGAAAAATATAGTAAACACAGGTAACTTATACTTACCACAAAGAGTAGCTCCTAATTTAGTTACAAAATTGATCTTATTATATCTTTTGGCACCCATTTTGAGAACCACCGGTCTAACTGATCGTGCATCCAAAAGCAAACTTTTGTACCTCTTTCTTGATTCGTGTTCCTGCATGATGTCATTTTTCGTGGAAATATAATTCACAGGCTTCCGTGACACTGTCTCGTATATATCTTTGAATCATTGTTATTTTTACGTAATGCCGTCATACATTTAATCAGGATATTTTTTTTCACTGACTATGATTATTTGACATTATATTACTTATTGCATATTACTGTATTATTGACATTTCTTAAAAAGGATAAATCGTCTTTTTCTATCAAGTTTCCTTGAAATATGCTACGGCATCTTCTTCTGAACTTGTCAGTTTAAATCTAGCAATCCTTTGAGGTTAAATCGCCTAGTAATAGTAGTATGACCTGATATACAGTGTAGCTTTGCCTCTCTGCATCTCACCCTAAAGATACAGGTAATAAACGTGGATGGTTGATAATATGGAAAATTAACATGGTTAATAAACTTGTAAACCTATTTTCTCTCACTAACTATGGCAGGAATATATGTTATGGCGGAATAGGAAAAGGACACTATACACAAGATAGGTTTATTGAAAGGTAAAACAACAGTGTTATCAAATAAGATCATTATTTTGAAATTAATTGTAATTATTGTGTTGGTGCGCATATACATTGGACTCTTTATGCATTAACACCACGTGTGTGTGTGTGTTTATCGTGTGTGTGTGTGTGTGTGTGTGTGTGTGTGTGTTGTGTGTTGTGTGTGTGTGTGTTTATGCGTGTGTGTGTGTGGTGTGTGTGGTATGCGTGTGTGTGTGTGTGTGTGTGTGTTTATTGCAGTGCTGTGTGGTGTGTTGATGTGTTTATGCGTGTGCGATAGAAGAACAAGTAAAATCGTTGATGTGTAGATGTGATGTATCTAGCGTATGATAGGCTGCGTACGTGATAAATAGTCGTGTAGTGTATCAGTTGTAATTAATTCGCTGAATTGTTGATACTGATCAAGGATAGTGTGTGGAATTAGATGAATATTGTGTTAAAATAGCAGGGATCAAGTATAAGATGAGTTGATAACATTATAGGCAAGCATTTTAACCATGTGTGTGTGTGAATTGAATGAAGCAACTTAGATGAATTGTTATTGGTGATAGTTTTTATAGCATATTTGTCGTTTGTTGATTTGACTTGTTGTAGTGAGTAAACCGAGACAATTCCACTATTTCATCGTCACCTTCTAACTAGCTACATGACCTATCTCACATTAACAAGCCTCCACACCGCCATTTCAAGATTTATTCTTCATCTTACATTTTCACCGATAATTACTAAAATATCAGATATTAATACTATGGATATTTGAAATGTTAGTGAATAGGTTATGATCTAAATGTGGTAAAATGCTTTATGTGTTGTGTAGAATATAGTCAACATGATATACAAACTCATGTAAAATTAATGTGTCAGAGCTATTAAATATAGTTGGAAGATAGTTATGCGTACAATAAAGAATTACTGAAAAGATGTCGTGATTTAAAAGATAAACATATATCTGTTAAGCAATTTAGAATATGGCACGTGCAGTGACTACAGATAGAACATTGAATGTTTATACAATTCTGATGGAATATCCCAATCAAGAGGAAAAACGGATACAATTTATTACATCCAGTCAGGAACGAAATACATTTATAGAGTAACTTTAAGAATTGACAGATATAATATATCTGGACTTCACGATTGATTGTATTGAGTGCAAAGTTACAGAAGGTCGCTTTTCCAAGCTTAAACTACTTCACAACTTTTATATAATGAAGTACGACATATGCAAAGTAAAGAACTAATAGGGATATGTATAGTTTCGAGTGCTAGTTAAGTATAAAGATGATGTAGTGGGATTACATCACACACATGTGTTAGTAATAGCAATTGAAACCACATATTAACAGACTAGCATGAGCTGTGTCAGCATTTCTAACAACAGCAATCGCACGATGCATGTAGCACACACACACACACGCACACACACACACACACCCACACCACAACCACTACACAATATCTGAATGTTAGTGTTAATTTATAGATAACATATAAGAATAGTTGTAGTTAAGTTTTTATCTGTATAACATTATAACCATCCAAATTCACCAAGCCAACGAACCACTAACCAAAAAATTCAATGCGATCATACACTTATAGAACAATGTCTGTACACAACAACAAAACCATGCAACCAAACGCAACCCAACGCACTATACCGCAAATAACCAATGATTACTAATGATTACTGAAAACATACACAACAACGTCAGTCACTTCCTTACTCCATTACTACTCATTAATGTCCTCTATTACATATCATTGCTGGAATAACATTTATCTGAAATCGATAATCGTTGTCAACTTCTTTCATATATATTTATTTATTGTTAATTTATACTTATAAATCAACATGTATCTATTATCTATTATCTCATATTTTCGATGTGTGAGTGTGTGTGTATCATTGATTGTGATTAGTTGTTATTAATTATTACTATTATTATGATCACGGGCTGACGGTATTATCATAATAGTAATAATATACATTATTATTATTATCATTGTACCTTCCATTATCGATTGATGCGCTAGGTGTCTGTTGATCTTGAATGTTATTGTTATCTAGTAAGGTAGGTGAGGTTAGGTTAGTAGTGATATTATCATTTGTTTATAAGTATTATATTATTTATGCATTAGATTATTCTTTATGAGCGAGTGTGTGTAGTCGTATTAGTCTTTATACTTATTGTTTGTTGTTAGTCAGTTTCATGGGATAGGTCATGCGTGTTTGTGGGGATCTGGGTTTCGATCGCATTACTGTTGGAATCAGCTATCATAAGTCCTGTGATGTGATCATTATTGCTATCATCATTAATGTGTTATTGATCTGGTTATGAGTTGAGTATTGTGTATCAGTCATGGGTCATGTCTATTGAGTAGGTTGGTGCAGATTATTATTCAACTATTGTATCTATAATTACATCATTGGTGGGATAGTAGTGTGACAACGAGTTGGTAATCTATTACATTGATCGTTAGGTCGCTTGCACGTACATCGGATTTCCAAATATTATCAGACGATGAGGATTATGATTATACTTTATTTAGTTGACTGAGTGATCAATGTGCGGGTGATCATTGGAACGTCATACCATTTAAGGCGGGTCGTACTAATATTGTGTAACGCTTTATAAGGAT
>NW_020872479.1:655735-658235 GCF_003789085.1 Penaeus vannamei
TATATATAGCTGCGATCATCATTCAATTCCAATATAAAGCAGTTTAGTTTGGCCTTGTATATTTTTTGTGTCGTTGTTGTAGAAGTAACCTATCATTATTGAAAAACGCCACGAGTTCCCTGACGATGTGGAGATTCCCTACAAATACCAAAAATAACCAAAAATACCCCCATTGTTATAGAAATACTACTTGTTTGCAGTATTAGTCATTTATGTAATTAGTTTTTTATGGAATTACTAGTTTTCAAAATTTATTTTTATTAAATGTTTTATTTGTTTAATTGATTGAGCTGTTTAAACCATAATGCGGCCTGGCCTCATTTGGCCAATCCTCACCTACTTTAGCCCATATGTCTTAATCTTTGTTATATAATGGCATGTCTGAACTGCTGATTAAAATGATGAAAAAATCACACATTTATATTTTATGGGATGTCTATATTTTTTTTAATGTACACATAATTCAGAACAACCACCTGTTGGCAAAAACAATACCTAGACGTTCAATTTCTCTGTAATAAGTAAGGTGCCATGTTTCCTTTGTGGTTAGATTCATGCACCAAATAATACTGAATATATATATATATATATATATATATATATATATATATATATATATATATATATATATATATATATATATATATATATATATATATATATATATAACTTGCAGAAAACTGTTTTGAGTGCATTTTGATGATGCACCCAGAAGATTTACTGTCAAAAAAAAAAAAAAAAGAAAAAAAAGTTCTATCCTGCCAAAATAAATGTGGAGTGCAGAAAGAATAGAGATTATTGTGTATTTTATGCTTTGGTAGATTTCATCAAAAGTACATTTTATTTTATCCTGAAAGTTAAATGATTAGTTGAATTTAATCTCAGTATATGGAGAATTTCTGGTAACAAGATTGCAGTTGATGAATACCCCATTACTTTTTCTTTTCCAATAGATATTGATATAGATATAGATAGCTACTGATACTAAGATTCCTAAGCAATGGCTCATCTTTGGCAATACCGATCCCTATGATACCTACTGTTTTCTGAAAACTGTATTTATATCTTTATTTTGTATGTAATTTAAAACTATAGATTTGTTTCATTGTGAGAAATTGGGTAAATTGGAGACACATTTTACTGGATAAAATTAATTGTTTCTGATATTGAAACTTGTAATGTACAGATTGAAAAAGCATGTTGAATGTGACCTTTTTCGATTATCAACTTATTTGTTTAGCTTTGGAATAAGCGCATGGGCAACTGTGCATCATCCCGTATGTTTATTGTCGAGCAGAGGACATTACTGGTGTTTCTGTTAATGACTCCTCAGTACCCTTGGCAATAATGCTTTATATTAGAAATTATTTGTGAAGTTGTTGTCTCGGTAAGTAACAAAGAAATGATTTAGTGACATTGTCTTGAATCAGTTAATTGTTAAAAAGAAGTGTTAAAGTATTGGCAGCATTTTTAACATGTGGGCAGGAGTTCTAGCAAAGAATCTAATGGTTTGTCTTAAGAAAAAATTGATATCTTTCCTATAAAAGTTATGATTATTATATTGCTTACTTGAAATTTAGTAACATGACTGTGCTGATTGCAGGGAAAGAAGATATTCATTTATATAAATGACTTGTTAAATATTGCCAGTTTCTAACCATTGCAATGGTTTCCATTTCTGGGTACGTTGGAAAATGCCAATTGAAAGGCCTTGATGTGTATTTTGACAAGATATAGCTTAGAATTATTTCTTTTTTGAGGATAAAGCACCAATGTGAATAATTTGTTTGATTAATTTTCATGTGGCTTATATGAGCTAAGCTGTGAATACGCGAGATCCGTTCTTGAAATGTTATTTCCTTAATTTTCATTATTTTAGAAATTAGAGACAAAGATGTTGTTTAAAGAATGAAATTGATTATTATGAAAGTTGCTCAATCACTCATACTAATTCCAGGATAAAGTGTATTGCCAAAGTTATATGAGGACTTTCACCTCTTATCATTTGTAGCAGATTGATAATGATTGAAAAATTGTTATAAAGTTACCAACAAACCTTAAGCAGAGTCGGGAATTTTTTGCAATACTAACGTTTTTCATATCTAGCGTGGTTTTTGCCTAGGCATAGATCTGAAATATCCTTTCCAAAAACATTTGGCTCTAGCACCTCTCAAAATGCTGAAAATTTTGAAGAAATTAAATGATTTTCAACATATCACATTGTTTTTATATCATATCTCTATGAAATGATATTTGATGGTAATCAAGAGCTGATACCCAATTTATGTGGAGACTTTAATGCAACATAACTAATGAATCCAGTGTATATATGCTACATGATTTATGTTATGTGTTGGCTAGTGATTAATGAGTTTCCAAGGCACACATGTTTGTCATGCTGCTTGAGACAGCTTTTATATAGATCATAAATAAATGCTGTTAATATAGCCTATTAATGCAAATAAGACTGCACATTATATTTGGCAATTGAATTAAGTGT
>NW_020872479.1:668235-678235 GCF_003789085.1 Penaeus vannamei
ACTTAGGAGATTTTGACTTGAATTTGAGATACGTTTGACTTGCAGAGAAGATTGTTCGGCTCGAAACGTGGTTATGGTGTTTTTTCCCTCACTGTGATGACTGCTATTTATACGCTATTATGTAAGTCATTTTTCCTAATGACTTGCTGATGACTTGTTTCCGTTACTGCAAAGCGTCCGGGGCGCGAGTTCTCTTTAGGGTCATTAGTGGAATAGCAACGAATGGTTAATTATCACAAATGCCACTTGTTCCTGTGATTTCTACGGCTGTCATTAGAAAGGAAAGGAAAGAAAAAAAAAAGTAATTCGGAAAATGCCACTTGTTCCTGTGATTTCTACGGCTGTCATTAGAAAGGAAAGGAAAGACAAAAAAAAAAGTAATTCGGAAAAATGCCACTTATTCCTGTGATTTCTACGGCTGTCATTAGAAAGGAAAGGAAAAAAGAAAATTAACTCGGAAAAATGCCACTTGTTCCTGTGATTTCTACGGCTGTCATTAGAAAGGAAAGGAAAGAAAAATAATTCGGAAAAATGCCACTTGTTTCCTGTGATTTCTACGGCTGTCATTAGAAAGGAAAGGAAAGAAAAGAAAAATTAACTCGGAAAAATGCCACTTGTTCCTGTGATTTCTACGGCTGTCATTAGAAAGGAAAGGAAACTCTGCCACTTGTTCCTGTTAACGTCTGTCATTAGAAAGGAAAGGAAAGAAAAATAAAAGAAAATTAACTCGGAATACACGGGACCGCCGGACATCTTTTGGTCTCGTGCGTGGACTGCGTTCTTGATGGGCGTCTGGTCGTCATTTTAAACGGCTTCCACTGTGCATATCGCATCTATTGATATCCGATGCGGTGGCTGAGAGAGCGTGACTGGGAACCCGAAACGTACGCGTGCATGTGTGTGTGTGTGTGTGTTTGTGTATGTGTTGTTGCGTGTGTGTGTGTGTGTATGTGTTTGTGTATGTGTTTGTGTGTGTGTGTGGTGTGTGTGTGTGTGTGTGTGTGTGTGTGTGTGTGTGTGTTGTGTGTGTGTGTTTGTGTGTGTGTGTGTGTGTGTGTGTGTGTGTGTGTGTGTGTGTGTGCGTGTGTGTGTTGTGCATGCGTGTGAGTGTTTTGTGTGTGTGTATGTGTGTGTGTGGATTTTTTCCGAGGGGTCTTTGCTCCGGCACGATCAAGAACTGGCCATGGATCTAACGAATGCACAGCCACACCAGCTGTATCGGCGACGTGACAAATTGTTGGGGGTCGCCCTGCCTGCGCCCTATTAATCACGGGCTTTGAGGGCCGCCTTCCACCCTCCCTCGCTGTGACGGCTGGCTTTCGCGTTTTCGACGCCGCCCAGTGTGCAAGTGTACAGTTGCGTGGATACACCGCCCCGTTGCTCTACTCCCCTTCCTCCAACCCTCCCTTCTCCTCCCACCCTCTCCTTCTTCCTCCAACACCCTTCCTTCTCCCTCCCCTACCCACCTTTCTCCTACCTCCCTCCCACATCCTCCCTTCTCCCTTCCCCCCCTCCCTTCTCCCTTTCCCCCCTTCTCCCTTCCTTCTCCCCCTCCTTCTCCCACCCACGCCGATTTCCCACGCGGCTCTCACCTTCATGCAGCAACAAGGAAAGAGAGGGGAAAGGGGTGCCAATATGAGGCAGATGGCTGCACCGGTATCAGGCGACGAGCATTTTTTTTTTTTTTTTTTTTTTTTTTTTTGCTATTGAAAACACGGGAGTTAAAAACCCGAAGGGAGAGGAGGTCGTGTCTCGTGGGGCCGCTGGTGACGAGGGTCGCCGCCGAACCTCATGCATAAACCACATTGGGGAGGGGCGGTCTGAAAGAGGAGGGAGGGGAGGGGAGGGGCGGTCTGAAGAGGGGGAGGGAGAGGAGAGGCGAGAGGGAGAGAGCAGCGGGAGGGGAGGGTGGGTGGAGGACGTGGGGGAGGGAGAGGCAGTCTGGAGGGATGGGGGGAGGAAAGTAGGGGGAGAAGGCAGCGTGGAAGGGGGTTGGAGGGGTGGGGAAGGAAGCGGGAAAGGGGAGATAGAGGGGAGAGGCAGCTTATAGGGGAACAGAGGGTGGGGGAGGGAAGAGGGAGGAGGTGGACGCAGCCTGGAGAGGGCAGAGGGAAGGGATGGGGAAAGAGAGAGAGAGGCAGCCGAGAGGGGGGGTAGGGGAGAGAGTGGGGAACAAGGGGAAAGCTTTGAGCACGACCTTGAACTCGAGGTCGAGCTTTGATCCGGGTCTCCCGGCGGCGAAGGGCGAAGCCGTTTGGAAGGAAGGTCGGGGAGAGAAAGGGACTTGCTGCCATTATAAAAAAGTAAAATGCGTACAATAGACCAAATAAAAACGAATGAAAAAAAAAAGAGTTAGAGAAAGGGGCATTTGTTGCTCGTGCCCGCCGGCCGAAAGGCTCTTCTGAAACAAAAGACAGATTCATACATCTGAGTAATATGCCGCAGCTGTTTCCGACCCCCGCCCCCCCCGCCCGCGCCCCGCCAACCCACCGATGCCAATCTTGTCCGTGCAGCTGGGCGCCCGGACCAGCTTCGAGGTTTTGGGCAGGCGTTTGAGGAGGACATTTGTCTTCACTGATAGAACAAAAAAAAGAGAAAAAAAAGATCATTGGATGCATTGTAACTCGTCGAATGCTGACAAATCTGAGTCCTCATTGCCATAGGTTCAATTTTTAACTCGCCTGGTAATTCGTTCTGGCGTATAGGGATTGGCTAATGCTGCTAACTCATTTTTATTTACTTGTTTATTCTCATTTACTTGTTTCGAAGTTGTGTACCAAAGGGATTCTAGCTTTCCGAATTTTCTGAAAGGAAGTTACTCGCGTCTACTTATTTCAATATTTTTTTTTTTCATTTACCAGTACCTTGTCCGTTGCGAATTCTGCGAAATAAGACGCGGTTCCATCGGCTGGAAGTGGTTTGTTGCACCTTAGAACCTTTGAGCCGCCCACGAAACTGCCTGTGGAGGTTTAGTTCCCCTGATGCCGTTACCTCTCTCTAGTTCTCTTAAATTCTCGTCCCTGCCCTCCTCTTCTCTTCCTCCCCTTCTCTTCTCCGTTCCTCCCCTTCTTTCCCTCCCCCTCCTCCCCCTCCTCTTCTTTTCCCCCGTCTCCTCCCATTTCCTTTCCCTCCCCCCCCTTTCTCTTCCCTCCCCTCTCTCCTCTTCCTTTCCCTCCCCCCTCCCCACCCCTTCCCTCTCCCCCCTACCCCTTCCTTTCCCTCCCCACCCCTCCCTCCTCCCTTCCCCTGTAATTCCCTTTCTTTCTCCTTCCTCCTTCCCTACTCCCACCCCCACCCATCTTACCCACTCCCCTACCCACTCCTCCTCTTCCGCCCCTCCCCTCCTCCTTCCCTCCCCCACTCCTCTCCCCTCCTTCCCCACTCCTCTTCCCCGCTCCCTTCTCCCGCCCCACTCCTCTCTTCCCGCTCCCCTTCCCCGTCCTTTCCGCACGGCATCCCCACTTGAAATCTTGAATAACTGACAGTCAGATCCAATCATGCGATGCACAAAAGTTGGAACCGAAGCAGAAAGCCGTGTCTTCGTCGGATAGAAGAGTGGGGGTGGAAGGGAGGGGGAGGAGGAGAAGGAGGAGGAGGAGTGGGAGTAGGGGTGGGGGGGGAGGAGGAGTGGGAGTAGGGGTGGAGGGGGAGGAGGAGGAGGAGTAGGAGTGGGGGGAGGGGAAGTAAGAGGAGGAGGAGTGAAGGGGGAGAGTATGGTAGGGGTGTTGGGAGAGAAGGGGGGCGTGGGAGTGAAAGGGGAAAGTGGGGGTGGGGGTGGGGGTGGGGTGGGAGTGAAGAGTGGAGGAAAATTATATACTGCAGGCGGGAGTGGGAGTAGAAGTGGGGTTTGAACGGATTTTGAGGTGGAGATGTTAGGGGGGGAGTGGGAAGTGGGAGTAGAGGGGGGGGGGTGTAAACTTGAGGCGAGTTATGAAATGGAAAAAAAAATCTTGTTGTTTGGCGTTGTCTCGGTAACGGAAGTGAGGTCGAAAGCGAAGTCCGGGCTTGACATCTTTTCAGTTACTATGGTTCATGCGGCAATAAAGTCTTTTTTCCCAGCTTCTCTCACATCTTGTAGTGAATAGGTGAAGTACACAATCCTATTTCAGTATTTCGGCTTTCTCTGTGCGGATAGGAGAGTAACCCTTTGAACCCCTTCTGAATCAAACTCTTGTTGACATTTATTAACTTGTGTGACCTTTAGACTGACCTCCGACCTCGCAGATTTCTCTCCTCTGGCGAGAATCACACCATTGGTACGCACAGTTTTATCCCAAAATGAATGCTAGGAATTATTTTTTTTTTTTTTTTTTTGAACGTTCGGTTATATTCCGTGAATGCTAGGAATTATTATTTTTTTGATATATTATTGGCTAGGAATTTTTTTTTTTGAGCTTTCGGTTATTCCTTTGGGCTAGAACCTTCTTTCGCCAAGCTCTCAAAAAAATTGCAAGTATAATTCACGAGTCTGTGAGGCTGCCAGCGTATGATTAGGGTTACTTTTGGTGGGTATTTATTTTCTTTTAAGTAATTTTGGAAGATGGCAGTCCGTAGTTCGCGATGGATAACATTTTTATTCGACAGAGGGCAATATGCGACAAAATATATATTCAGAAGAAAATATGTTATCAAAAGAGAACAGAACGTCGTTATTTTTGCCTTTTGACAATCGCTAAAGTACATTTATTTTTTACACAGGAATGTATTATAGTCGTCCTTTTCTATACCAGAGTGGTTATAAAACTATTTATCGCAGTTATAGCTTGAAGTCACTCTTGGGATCTCAGGCATATCGGTCTCTAGAATCTCGAGAATCTCTCAGTGGAAAGGAAGTAATCCTCAGGAAGAGATTTATCGAGTTTTCTCTATCTATCTGTTTTTTTTTTCTATTTTCTTTTTAATCCCATTTGGTGATTTTGTTTAGCACGAGATGATTACGTCAAAGTCTTGCGGGTTATTTTGACGGCGTGTTGACCGGGAGTCTGCGCTGATGGGCTTCGGGGAGTCGGCGGGATTTCAGTCTAGGGCGAAGCTGCGAGGCTGGAATGCTGGAACTTGGCTCTTGGCGTTGTTTAGCGCGACTGAAATAAATGGACCGATTTTGCAAGTTGGCGCGCCTTGGAGTGGGAGGAGGGCAGGTCGTGGAGGGTTGGCGTTTCCCGCACGGTTGCATCTTCCTCTCTTTCTTACTTCGTCTGTATCTCGCTCTTACTCTCTTTCTCTTTCTCTTTCTCTCTTTCTCTCTCTTTCTCTCTATTTCTCTTTTTCTCTCTATTTTCTCTCTTTCTCTTCTCTCTTTTCTCTCTTTCTCTCTTTCTCTCTTTCTCTTCTTTCTCTCTCTCTCTCTCTCTCTCTCTCTCTCGGTTCTCTCTCTCTCTCTCTCTCTCTCTCTCTCTCTTCTCTCTCTCTCTCTCTCTCCTCTCTCTCTCTCTCTCTCTCTCTCCCTCTCCTCTCTCTCCTCTCTCCTCTCTCTCTCTCTCTCTCTCTCTCTCTCTCTCTCTCTCTCTCTCTCTCTCTCTCTCTCTCTCCTCTCTCCTCTCTCTCTCTTCTCTCTCTTCTCTCTCTCTCTCTCTCTCTCTCTCTCCTCTCTCTCCTCTCTCTCTCTCTCTTTCTTCTCTCTCCTCTCTCTCTCTCTTCTCTCTCTCCTCGTTCTTCTCTCTCTCTTTCTCATTGTCTCTCTCTCCTCTTCTTCTCTCTCTCCTCCTCTTCTCCTCTCTCTCTTCTCTCTTTCCTCTCTTCTCTCTCTTTCTCTCTCTCTTCCTCTTTCCTCATCCTCTCTCTCTCTCTCTCTCTCTCTTCTCTCTCTCTCTCTCTCTCTCTCTCTCTCTCTCTTCTCTCATCTCCTCTCTCTCTTTCCTTCTCTCTCTCTCTCTTTTCCTCTCTCTCTCTCTCTTTCCTCTCTCCTCTCATCTCTTTCCTCTTCCTCTCGTCTCTCTTCCTGCTCTCTCCTCTCTCTCTTCTCTCTCTTCTTCTCTCTTTCCTCTCTCTCTCGTCTCCTATTCGATTCTTTCCTCTTCTCATCTCCATCCTGTCTTTTCCCCTCGTCTCTCTCCTCCCTCTTTCCTGTCTCTCTCATCTCACTTCTCCTATCTTTCCATCTCTCTCGCCTCATCGTCTCTTTTCCTTCTCTCTCTTATCTCTTGTCCCGCTCCTCTTCTCTTTCCTCTCTCTCTCTCTCTTTCCTCTCTCTCTGCTCTCTTTTCCTCTCCCTCTCTCCCTTTCCTCTCGTCTCTCTCCTTTTCTCTCTCTCTCTCATCTTTCCTCTCTCGTCCTCTCCTCTTTCCTCTCTCTCTCTCTCTTTCCCCTCTCTCTCTCTCTCCTTCCTATGTCTCTCTCATCTCTTTCCTATCTCTCTCTCTTTTCTATCTTCTCTCCCTATTCCCCTCCCTCTCCTCTCTCCTCGTCTTTCCTCTCTTTCTCTCTCTGGTCTGGACCATTTTCCCTCTCTCTTCTTCTCTTCGTTCGTTGGTCTCTTCAATCGCCGCTCTCTCCTCTTCTCCTCTCGATAAGACTCCTCTATTCTCTCTCTCTTCTCGTCGGTTCTCTCTCTCTCTCTCTCTCACTCTCTCTCTCCTCCATCTCTCTCTCTCTCTCATCTTCTCTTCTCGCCAGCTCTTTAATCTCTCTCTTCATCGTCTCTTCCGTCATTCTCTCTCCCTCTCCTCTCTCTCCTCCTCTCTTCTCTCTCTCTTTCTCTCTCCTCTTCGTCTCTCTCTTTCCTCTCTCCTCTCCACTCTCAGTCACCTCTCTCTCCGCCCTCTCCGTCTTCCCTCTTCCTCCTCCCATCTTCTCTCCCTCCCTCCTCCTCTCCCTCCTCGTCTCCCTCCCTCCTCCCTCCCCTCCTCCCTCTCTCCCTCCCTCCCCTCCCCTCTCCTCTCCTCTCCTCCTCCTCTCCTCTCATCTCATCGTCTCTCCTATTCTCCTCTCTTCTTCCTCTCCCCTTCCTCGTCCTCTCCCCTCCTCCTGCTCACTCCTCTCTCTTCCCCTCCCTCACCTCCCCTCGCCTCCTCCCCTCCTCTCCTCCCTCCCTCCCTCTCTTCTCCTCCCTCCCATCCTTCTGTCCTCTCCCTCTCCTCCTCTCCCTCATCTCCTCCCTCCTCCCTCGCCTCCCTCCCTCTCTCCCTCCCTCCCTCCTCCTCCCCTCATCTCCTCCCTCTCTCCTCTCTCCCTCCCCTCCCTCCCTCCCTCTCTCTCCTCCCCCTCCTCCCTCTCTCTCCCCCTCCTCTCCTCCCCCTCCCTCCTCTCTCCTCCCTCCCTCTCCTCGCCCTCCCTCCTCCTACTCCGCTCCCAACTTTTCGCACAACGCGTGATTAGATCTGACTGTCGAATTCGCGAAGGCCAAGCGGAGGAGAATATTTCCCCCAAGAAGTAAAAATTCTGCAGATGCTTTTTCTTCTTCTTCTTCTTCTTCTCTCTCTCTCTCTCTCTCTCTCTCTCTCTCTCTCTCTCTCTCTCTCTCTCTCTCTCTCTCTCTCTCTCTCTCTCTCTTCTCTCTCTCTCTCTCTCTCTCTCTTTCTCTCTCTTTTTTTAAATATAAAACGAAGAGATATCGTTTTCCGATACCTCGAGGACTGCACGCGCGCGCCCCCCCCCCCCCCCCTGCGTCTCGTGTAATGCCGCGGCTGAACAGAGGATGCCTGTTTATATATGCTTTATATTTCGTTGTTCTGCTCCTCCGTTTTTTTTTTTTTTTTTTTTTTTTTTTTTTTTTTTTTTTTTGGGGGGGGGGATTGCGTTAGTCTGTGTTTTCTTTGAGTGTGTATGGGGGGTTGGGGATGAGTGTAAGAATGATTATTTTCTTGCTAAGGATAAGTAGGTTAGTTTTTGTTACTGTAGGGTGTATTTTTCCAGTCATTTTATTTCTAACTTGTTAGTATTTATTTATTTTTTTATCTTAGTTTATTTATTTATTATTCATTATTTATATTTTTTCTGCGAGAGAATCGTCTTCATCGGGACGGCAATTTTTATTTGACCGGCATTTCACGTTTGGGTCGCTATCAGGGCCCGGGTCAGAGGGGCACCGAGTAAGGGCGTGAGAGCAATTTTCGAGGCGAGTGGATGGCATCTCCCGCGATAGTGCCACGTGCCTTCGCAGAGGTAGAGGGTGCCTTCTGCCACAGTGCCGCGTGCTGTTGGATGGATAGGTAGGACCTCCCGCGGTTAGTACTGTGTGCCTTTGGTGGGTATATTAGGACCTCTGGACGTGGTTGTGTGTGTCTTCATATACCGAGGTCAGGGAATTCTCTGTCTTCACTCTGACCCTTTTGAAGGTCGATTCGTGGCGTAAGGGGGGAGATCCAGACTTTCCGGGATTCCGTGGGGGGGGGGGGTCCGTGGGAAGTGAGAACGAGGGTAGGTTTTTTTTTTTTAAGTGATTTAGGACATGAGCTACGCAGGGTCACGTCACGTTGTTGTTCAATACAACTAGATTTAACGTAATTTTTTTTAGGATAGTGTCATGCGTCGTTACTGTAAATTTATATTTTCCTCATGTTTTTAAGAATAGAGGAATAGCAGCAAAATTTTATAACAAGCCTCCAAACAGCTGTCTAGAGTACAAGCGCTTCTTCAGCAATCTGATGGGGCGCTCGCCTAAAGCGTGTGACGTCATACACAAACACTATCCTATCTTAGATGCAGAGTTGTTTGCTTCTTTTTTTTTTCTTTTTCCTTAACTTTCCTTCTTACTCCCTGAGTACTGCCTCCAGCCCTGATTCTTCTTCAAAGACCCTCCCCCCTCAAGAAAAGCCTATATATATTTAGAGAGAGAGAGAGAGAGAGAGAGAAGAGAGAGAAGAGAGAGAGAGAGAGAGAGAGAGAGAGAGAGAGAGAGAGAGAGAGAGAGAAGAGTATATGATCTCCGTTGTATAGTTAAGATACTCCCTAAAAACAGCTGATGGGGAACAGCCGTACAAGACGTTCAAGACAAACAGGAGACTGTTTATAGATTGTGGATGCCGAACAGCTGATCAACAGCGGCCGGGAATGCATAAGATATTAGACAGAAAAATTCGCCAGGGCTGTAGGCTTGGAGATAGGCCTACCACCACTTCCCCTCGGTAGAAGAACCTACGATAGGCCTATGGGAGGGTCTGAGGAGAAGGGATAAGAAGAGACGGAACGGGACGGGATAAGAAGGAGGGAAAGGGGAGGAGGAAGATAAGGGGAAGAAGCAGGATGGGGAGAAGAGGGGTGGGGAATGGGGAGTAGTTGTCAGGGGAAGGGAAGGAGGGAAGGGGAGTGAGAAAAGAGGAAGGAGGAGGGGAGGAGAGGAAGAAAAAAAAGAAACATGGGAGTGATACGGGGAATAGAGAGGGGGAAGAGGAGTGAAGGGGGGGGGGGGGCTAGAGAGAGATATTCAGTTGAACTGTGTTTACAGGATATTTAATGTAAGTAGAGAATGAAATTCTCGTTCTGGATACTTGGTTATTATAAGAAGTACCAGTAGGCAGTGCTGTGAGAATGGAAGTAGCAATTGACAAATGGTAAGACAATATATTAGCCTCTCTCTCTCTCTCTCTCTCTCTCTTCTCTCTCTCTCTCTCTCTCTCTCTCTCTCTCTCTCTCTCTCTCTCTCTCTCTATCATATATATATATATATATATATATATATATATATATATATATATGTATGTGTGTTGTGGTGTGTGTTGTGTGTGTTGTGTAATTTATCTATCTATCTATGTATAGGTTTTTGTAATATATGAATAATATAACTGATAAGTTTGAACAACCGTTTGGAATGTCTGTCTTCTATTTTTATCTATTTTTTCGCTTCTGCCTGTCCTCGCCAAGGATTACCGGCATCCACTGGGGCTGATTTATTTGACATTTGCAATAATCGCGAGGGGATAAATCTGCAGCGTCTGTAGCCTGTGGGTGCTCTGTTTTCTGTCCGTCGAGGACTTCTTTTTATACAAGCCTGTGGTGTTTACGTGTGCGTTTATGCGGGTCTTGTGTGTTCAACGAGCTTGTTGGTGCGATCTCGCGTCTTTTG
>NW_020872479.1:683235-688235 GCF_003789085.1 Penaeus vannamei
GAGAGAGAGAGATGAAGGAGAGAGAGAGAGAGAGAGAGGAGAGTCAGAGAGAGAGGCAGGCAGGCCAGACAGAGAAGATGAGAGAAGTGAGAGAAGAAGAAGAAGAAGAAGAGAGAAGAAAGAAGAAGAAAGAAGAAGAAGAAGAAGAAGAAGAATGAGAAGAGAAGAAAGAAAATACAGAAATGTAAAAGCCTTCCGCCGAAAACCAATCATTCCGTTATCCGTTTCGACTTCGCCGGAACGGGACGAACGAACGGCGAACGCCTCGAAAAACAACGTTCGATCCTTGCTCTTTGTCTCTCCCGCTCCTCTCCCTTCCCTCTCCCCCCGTTTATTCCCTCTTCCTCCGCCGCCGTACGCTCTCCTTTCTGCTCCTTTGTCTTCTTTTTGTTTTTTTTTTGTTTTGTCTTTTCCTCTTTTCTTTGGTCGTGTCCGTCTTTCTCCGTATTTCCTTGTAGCTCGGATCTCTTCTCATTATTGATTTATTTATATTTGTTTTCTTTTCCTCGTATTCCTTTTCCCCTCTTTCTTCTCAGTCTATTATTTACCCTCTCTCCTTCCTCCTCCTCCTCCTCCTCCCCCCCTCCCCGCTGCCCCTCCCCGTGGCCCTCCCCCCCCGTACCCCCCTCTCAGTGCCCCCTCCCCCACTCCCCCCCGTGCCCGCCCCCCTCTCAGTGCCCTCCCCCCTCTCAGTGCCTCATAGCCACCCGACTCTTAAGTCCTTCCTTCCTGCTCATTACTGCGGGTCCTTCCATCCTTGCCGGGCGCTTCCTTCGCCGCCCTTCTTCTCTTCGTCTTCTTTTATTATTATTCTTTTGTTTCTTCGTCTTTTTCTCCTCCTCTTCCTTCTTTTTCTTCGTTTTTCTATTTATTGGCCTGTTTTTTTCCTTCTTTTCTTTTCTTCTTTTTTCTTCTCTTTCTCCTTTTCATCCCCTTCTTCTTCCTCGTCGTCGTCCTCCTCCCCCTCCTCCTCTTGCTTTGCCTCTTCCTCCTCCTCCACCTCCTTCTCTTGCTCTGCCTCTTGCTCCTCCTCCTTCTCCTCCTTCCCGCGTCTTCTCTCTTATCCCTCTCTCCCTTCCTCCTTCTCTTTTCCTTCCCTCCCCTCCCCAATCCCCCTGCCTTCACTCCACAAATCCCAGCCCTTGTCCGCCCTCATCTCCCTCAGTAATCGCCCCTCCCCCCTCCCCCCAATTTCACCCTTCCTCTGTACCCCTTTTCCCTTCTCCCTCCTCTGCTCTTCGCGTCTCATCCCTCCCTCCCCCCCCACCCATCCCCCCTTTGTGTCCTCTTCGGTCCCCTTGCCTTTCCTTCTTCCCCACTCCCCCTCCACCCCCCTTCTCCGCCCTCCACCACCCATTCTCCCCTCCACCCACCCCCTTCTCCCCCACTTCCGCCCTCCCCCACCCCCCTTCTCCGCCCATTCTCCCCCCGCCCTCACACCCACCCCCCCTTCTCCCCCTCCACCCACCCCCTTCTCCCCCGCACTACCGCACCTCCACCCACCCCCCCCTTCTCCCCGCCCTCCACCACACCCACTTCCTCCGCCCTGACCACCCACCCCTTCCTCCGCCACGCACGGCCTCCACTCATCCAGCACCACCCCCAGCTTCTCCGCCCTCCACCCACCCCCTTCTCCGCCTCCCACCCAGCCCCCTTCTCCCCCCTCTCACCCACCCCTTACTCCCCCCAACCCCCCACTCCGCGCCTCCACCCACCCCCTCGTCCCCAGCCCCCTCCACCCACCCCCTTCTCTCCCCACTTCCGCCCTCCAGACCCACCCCCTTCTCCCCCACTCCGCCCTTCCAACCCCACCCCCTATCTCCCGCCACTCCCGTACCTCCACCCCCCTCTCCCCCCTCTCCCCACCTCCCCTGTCTCCCCGCCCCACCGCACCCCCTGCCCACTCCACCACCCCCTTCTCCCCCACCCCTCCCCCTCCTCTTCTCTTGTACCTTCCCTTGTGCGTCTCGCCTCATCTCGCTCTCTTTTCTCTCCCATATTCCTCGTCGTCGACCACCCCACCTCTCCCAATATTCCCTCCTACTACCCTATTTTTCTATCCTTTTCCTCTTTCCTTATTCCCATTCAACCTCTCCCCTCCTCTGCTCCCTATTCCCCTCTTCCTATCTCCTTTCTTCTCCCCTATTCTTATTCTTCTACCTTTTTTCCTCTTCCCTTATTCCCCATTCATCCTATCCCCTCCTCTCGCTAAACCTATTCCTCTCTTCTATCCGCCTTTCACTCTCCTTCTTTATTCTCTAACCCTTTTTCGCTCTTTCATTATTCCCATTCTCCTATCCCCTCTTCTGCCCCTATCCTCTCTCTCTATCCCCCTTTCTCTCTCCTTTTCCTAGTCCTTCATTTTCTATCTAAGGGCATATGTCATTTTCTGGTTAGTTGGTAAAATAGTCATATTTTGTTTTATTTTTTTTTCTTCTATCTTTGTAAGTTTGTTAATTTTGTTTTATGGTTTGTTATTGTCTTTGTATTGGCATATGTTTTTTTTTTTTTTAGGTTCTATTTTTTATTTTGTAAGGAATGAGAAAAAAATATGATGATAGTTTTTTCTTGTGTCAGAATCGCGTTATCATTAACGTTATTGTTTTTTTTTTGTCTCTTCTTTTACTTTATCTTTGTCCAGTTTCTTTCGTATTCTCGTTTATCTTCCTTTTCTCCTTTCGCTTTCCCTTCTTTACGTTCTAGTCGCAGTATCTTCACTTCTCCCGCCTCCTCTTTCCTTCTCCCTTCTCCACTGCTGTTCACCCTCTACCGTCTTTCTCCCTCCCTACGAAGTTGCTGGTCACTTTCCACCCTTCCCTTCTCCCTTAAATTGGAATTTTCGTTCACTTTCCACCCTTTGTTCTCCCTCCGGTCGTGTTTGCCGTTCACTTCTCACCCTTCTTCCTCCCTCAAATGTCTTTGTCGTTCTTTTATCGCCCTTCCTTCTTCCTTATAACTCTTGCTTTGCCTCCCTTAAATTTCTTCTGCTCGTTTCACTTTTGATCGCCCTTCCTTCTTCCTTATATATTTTTGCCACTTCTCACCCTTTCTCTCCTTAAATTTCTCTGTCGTTCTTTCGTCACCCTTCCTCCTCCCTCCAATCTCCCTTTTGAAGGAGCAGCTTGATAATTATTTTCTGTTCTCTTTGGCGTCCATTTCTTCTTTCTTTCTTCTCTTCTTCGATCTGTGTTTTTCTTCCCTTCGTTATATCGGGAAATGGCAATCTTGTGCCAACTTTTATATTAAAATTCTTTCCCTCGTCTTCAAATATTTTCGTTTCTTACCTCTTTCCCACTCCTCCTTTCCTTTCATTATCACTAATTGCTTTCTTTTGCCCCCTCCTCCTTCCTCTCTTTTTGCTCTCCTCTCATTCCTTCTCGCCGTCTTTTCTCTCTCATTTCCTGTTTATGTTGCTCCTCTGCTTCTCTCTTCCTCCTTTTCTTCCATCCCCTTCTCTTTCTTCCCTTTCTCTTTCCTCCCACTTTCTCCTGTTTCTCTTTTCCACTTCTCCTTTCCTCCTATTTTTCTTTTTTTCCGTTCCCTTCCCTTTCTTCTCGCTTCCATTCCCTTTATTCATCTTCCCTCATTTTCCCTTTCTTTCGCCATCCCGTCCCTTTACCTTTCCTCTCATCCATCATTCCATCTCCTTTCTCCTTCCTTCCCCTGCTTCCACTTTCTCCGACGCTTTCTTTCTCCTTTCTCTTTCTTCCTCTTCCTCTCCCCCCTTCTTTCTCCTTTCTCCTCCCATCCCTCCCTTCTTCCTCCCTCCTCCTCCTCCTCCTTTTCTTTCTCCTCTCCCTCCTCCTCGTCCTCCTCCTCTCCTCCTTCTCCTCTTCCTCTCTCCTCCCTCCACTTCCACCTCCACCTTTTTCTCATTTCCCCTCCTTCCTTCCCCCGCTTTGCTTCTTCTTCTTTCCCTCCTCCTTCTCCTTCCTCCTCCCCCTCTTCCCTTCGTCCTCTTCCTTCCTCCCTCCTCCTCCTCCTACCTCTCCCCTTCGTCCTCCCCTCCTCCTCCACCTCCATGCCCCTCTTCCCTTTCCCTTCCCCTTCCCCTTCCCCCCTCCCTTTCCCCTTCCCTTCCCTTCCCTTCCCTTCCTTCCCTTCCCCTCCCTTCCCTTCCCTTCCCCTCAGTCCCTCCCCGTCTGCCTCGCCACCCTGTGTAACCAACCAACACTGTGTCTAAGCTGACGATATATTGCTTGACTGATCAGCTGATCGGTTTAAACTTCGCAGGGAGATTAATACGTGGAGGGGGGGGGGGGAGGGGGAGGGGAGAGGGAGTGTCTTCACTAAGGGGATACGTGAGGGGAGAGTGGGTGGGAGGGTGTTCACAAGGGAGGGGGGGGGGCGTTTTTTTAATTGTGTCTGTCTGATTGTTGTTGTTTTTGTTGTTGTTGTTGGTGGTGTTGTGTGTGTGTGTGTGCGTGTGTGTGCATGTGTGCTGTGTGTGTTGTGTGTGCGTGCGTGCTTGCGTACATGTCTGTGTGTGTGTCCTTAGGTCCCCCAGATGATATTAGGTTAGTTTGATGTCATTGGTATGTATAGGACACTTTGGGGAATGTCGCAGATTGAAAGCCTTTTTTTTTTCTTTCTTTTCTTTTCTTTTTTTAGTTGATGTTATTATCTCGGAAGCTGGCGACTTTGCCTCTTTTTTTTTTTTTTTTTTTTTTTTTTTTTTTTTTTTTTTTACTGCTGTTTTATCCATCGCAAATTCTTAGAAGGAGAGATGGTTGTGCCTAAGATAGATGGCGATGGTGAGGATTGTGGAGAGGTGGTGGGTGGTCGTGTGGGGTGTAGGTGAGGATGGTGAGGGGGGGGTGAGGTTTGTTGTGGTGATGGTGTAGGAATGGAGAGTGCAAGGAATGGGTGATGATGGTGGTGATGGGGCAAAAGGTTGGTGTGTGTATGGTGTGATGTTGTGATGCAGATGTTGGAAGAGAGTTATGATGATGATGGTGCCAAAGAGTGTGATGATGGTGGTGCCAAAGAGAGTGATGATG
>NW_020872479.1:693235-698581 GCF_003789085.1 Penaeus vannamei
TCTCTCCTCCTTTGTCCTCCTGCCTGCATGCCCTTCCCTGCCCCACCTTGGCAGCTTCTTTCCTTCTCCGTCGCCTCCGTGCAGACGGGCGGTGCGTGCGCTCGCTTCCTGGTTGGGAAGGCGCGTGCGTATGTGGGGGTCTGATCCTCTCTCGTTCTCTCTCTCTTTCCTCTCTGTCTTTCTGTCTTTGTCTTTCTCTTCTTTCTTTCGTCTGTCTTTCTCTTTCTTTCTGTCTCTGTTTCTTTCTCTGTCTCTTTCTTTCTGTCTCTGGTTTTCTCTTTTCTGTCTCTCTTTTTTCTTTCCTCTCTCCTCTCTCCTCTCTTCTCTCTCCTCTCCTCTCCTCTCTCCTTCCTCTCCTCTCCTCTCTCCTCTGTTCCTCTCTCTCCTTCTCCTCTCCTCTCTCTCTATCTCTCTCTCTCTTCTCTCTTCTCTCTCCTCCACTTCGTTCTCTCTCTTTTCTCTCTCTCTCTCTCTTATCTCTCTTTTCTCTCTCGTTNGTTTTTTTTTTCTCTTTCCTCTTTGTCTAAGCTTTTTTTTTTTTTTTTTTTGCTTTCTTTCCTATTTTCTTCTCTCCCCTCTCCACTTTTTTTTTCTGTCATTTCCTTTCCTATCTATCTGTCTGTCTATTAATTAGTTTATCTATTATGTACGAATCAATTAATCTATCTATCTATCTATCCTATCTGTAAAGGGAGTATAAAAATTTTTTGTATTCTTATTTTAAAATAGAAAAAGGAAAAAGAAAGAAAGAAAGATTTTTTTCATATACATACACACACACACAGACACACACACACACACAACACACACACACACAACACACACACACACAGAATATATATATAATATATATATATATATATTAATATATATATATATATATATTAATATATATATATATATATATTTATATATATATAATATATATAATATATTATATATATATAAAACATAAATTTCGTTCACTCTCTCCATTTATACACTCGAAACATACCACATATCCAACTCCCTCATACCTCAATACCAAACCTCAATATCAAACATTCATCCTTGTCGTCCATCCCGCCCTCCTTATATCCCCCCCCCCCACCAACCAGCATTTATCCAACAAAATCCAGCGTCCTCAACCACATTTTTTTTTTTTTTTTACAATATTTTTTTTCTTGATGTTTTCCCACATTTTGGGTAATTTATATCGCCCGCGTTTTATTCCTCCCCCCCCCTCTCTCTCCTCTCTCTCTCTCTCTCTCTCTCTCTCTCTCTCTCTCTCTCTCTCTCTCTCTCTCTTCTCTCTCCTCTCTTTCTTTGTCTCTCTCTTGTCTCTCTCAACAATTTTTTTTATAATTCACACGCAAATACAATATGTAAACCCATAGATACGAAGCTAACATAACTATTATATACACACACACACAATTACAAAGCACGCGCGAGTGCAAATAAAAACAAAACAAAACAATAAACACACACACGCAACACACAAACATACACACACCACAAACACACAAACAAACAAACACACACACACATACACACACAAACACACGCAATACACACAAACACACACAAACACAAACACACACAACACAAACAAAACAAACACAACACAAAACACAACACACATACACACAAACACAACACACACACACCACACAACACACACAACACACAAACACACACATACGACACAACACACACACACGCAAACACACACACACACACACACAAAACACGCACACACACACAACACACACACACACACACACACCACACACACAACACACACACACACACACACATCACACACACGCACACCAAAATCAACTTCAGACTTTTTTTTAATCATAATCTTTATTAATATCTGCGACACGGAAGCGATGCTCTGAAGGAAATAATTTGGATAAAAAATTACGCTACTGGTAACCACGGCGGAGACAGCGATTCATGATTGATTATTCAATACTTGCTGCTCCTATTAATGTTTTAATAATGATTAGTAATATGCGATTATATTTTCGACGGGTTTTTTAATGATTAGCTTTCCCTGTCTGTCTGTCTCTGTCTGTCTGTGTATGTATAATTCCTGTCCTCTCATCTTTATTCTGTCTGTCAGGCCATTTTCTTTCTTTTTTTCTCCTTCTATATCTCTGCTGCTCGTCCTGGATCTGTCCCTGTCTTCTTCCTCCTTTCTCTCTCTATCACTTTTCCGGTCAATATCTCCAATCTACTCTTCCTTCATTCCCCTCTCATCTCTCTCCTTTCGTGGTCTCACCCTCGTCTCTCTCTCACTAGTTAATACAACCCGAACACATCTAATCTCTTATAGGGATTATTTTCATGCTTAAAACATTTTGATTAAAAGCTCATTGATACAGAAGAGAGAGCAACGACAAACAACGACACAATCCACACGATCATGGAGTGAACAACACACGACAGCGAAGGCACACCACACACACGGACATTACACATATAAATAAAGCAAAAAATTCTTGAAAGATATCTACACAACCATAAATAGGGAAAAAAACTAGACCAATTTTGCGAAAAACCGTAAAGAAAATGATTTTAAACGAATTATTTAAAATTTCCACAATGTTGTATTTCGCAAGAGGATAAGAACTAAGACAGCGCTAGTATCTTCGAGAAATTTGAGATAGGGTTTGTTGGAGGTGGGATTTACCACGAGCGTCCGCGAGGAAATCAGGGATGAAGGGAATGGAACAAGCAAACTGACAGGCAGCAAACGGCTCGCCATGACCCAAATTAATCGAGGGTTGCATTGCGAAAATGAAAGCCTTAGGAAAGGAAATATACTATTTTTAAAAAAAAATATAGAGAGATTAATCGGAACGAGGGTGAATTTTTGGAAAAATTATGGTGGGTTTTTCTGGAAAGAGGAGGAAAGAGGGAGTCTTATTCCATGATTGTTGATAGTATATGATGTAGTGGTGTGTGGTGGTCGTGTGTGTGGATGTGATGTCGTTGTGTGTGTGTGTAGTTTGCGGGTGTGTGTGTGCGGTGTGCTATGATATATATTTATCGTACGTATCTAACTTATTTAACGTCAATGACAACATGTAATAAGGCACTATCCCTTCGTCTTCTTTGTCTACATCTCTCTCTCATCCATCCGTCCTTCTCGTCCTAAGGCCCGGGAAACCTTTTTACCCTCCTCACCATTTGGCAAGTGGCGTACAGCTGGACTCGCGCCCTGTCCCACTGCCCTTAGACATCGTATTGGCAAACAAAGACAAAGGCACAAGACGCAGAGGACCCCATCTACGCTGCACCGTGGCAGTCTGTCCTTCTGGCATAGTGTCGCGCACGTCCAGCGGCTCCGTCATCCCACCGCCCGCTGCCACCAATTTTTTGTTGATGTTTTGTAATAAAGCTTCCGTTTCGTTATCAAAGTTTCGTTATCATGCAATAAGGTATGTACGTGTCTGTTCGAATAGGTGAAGGGCTATGCTTTTTTTCCACGGGTGAGTGATATGCGCGTGTCATATCCCAAATTTGTTATATATCAGTACGTTAAATGTATTACAGATTTCCCTCGCCTGTGCTGTTAGCCAGAGTGGTGAGTAAAGAGCCCAAAAAAAAGAAACCAGAAAAGGGGTTCACCGTTTATATATTATTGACGTATACCAAAATAGATCAGAAATGAAAGATTCTGGATCCTTCATGGCTAAGAGTCTGAGTGCCTCTGCTTCTGTCGTGAACCATTTATAAAGGAAATCTTTCCGATCGAGTGTGTCACGTTACTGAGGCCTCAAGACAGAAATGATTTTTAATGCCTTGCCCTTGTCAGTAGATAAATGCCAGGGATAGGTAGGCTGCCAGGTAGGTAGCTGGTAATTCATACGTCTGTCAGTTTATGCCAGTGGGTAGGGGGGGGAATGGGAGGACGGATGATATGACAGGAGAAGGTGATGTAAATACTTTTTTTTTCTCTTTTCTATCCCTTTCTTTCTCTCTCTCTCTTTCTCTGTCAGTCTCTCTATCTGTGTCTCTCTCTCTCTCTCTCCTCTCTCTCTCTCTCTCTCTTTCTCTCTATCTATCTATCTATCTCTATCTCTCTTATACTTTACCTAATTATTGTCACTCTCCTGCCAGTTATCCTTCAATCATCATCATCAGTCTATCACCTTGTCATTAGTCAAGAGTAACTTGTCAAGGGCATCTTCACCTATTGAAAAAAGACGAAAGTAATAGTTCTTCCTTCCCTCCCTCCCCGTCTCTCTCTCTCTCCTCTCTCTCTCTCTCTCTCTCTCTCTCTCATCTCTCTCTCTCTCTCTCTCTCTCTCTCTCTCTCTCTCTCTCTCTCTCTCTCTCTTCTCCTCTCTCTCTCTCTCTCATCTCGTCTCTCTCTCCTCTCTCTCTCTCTCTCTTCCTCTCTTCTCTCTCTCTCTCTCGCTCTCTCTCTCTCCTCCCTCCTCTCCCTCGTCGGTGGAAAGTCTGGGGTAGGCCTGGGAGGAGGGAGGGAAAAGGGAGATAGAGAGAAGGGAAGAGAAGAGAACACATGAGAGGGGAATGGAGAGGAACAAGAGAGGAAGATGAAGGAGGGAAGAAGAGAGAGTCCCACGACAGATTTAAATACAGAAGCTGAAAGAAAATGATAGAAATCTCTTGGTGTATATTTCCCCTGGGTTGGTTGGCCTGTTCTTAGTTATTTTCCTGGATTATTATTAAACATACCTTTTTTCTTTCTTTTTAATATTCTCTATCTCTTTCACTCTCTTCTCTTCTCTCTCTCTCTCTCTCTCTCTCTCTCTCTCTCTCTCTCTCTCTCTCTCTCTCTCTCTCTCTCTCTCTCTCTCTCTCTCTCTCTCTCTCTCTCTCTCTCTCTCTCTCTCTCTCTCCCTCTCTCCCATCTCCTCACCCCCCCCATCTTTCTCCTTCTTCTTCTCCCTTTGTGTCTCTGAATAAAAAAAATATGTTCGAAAAAAGGTTTAATAAAAAAAAAAAAGAGATGACATTCATAATTCAGAAAGAGAAATGAAAACTTTAATTCTATTTCACAGGTTATCAGATGAGCGAAGTAAAAAAAAAAAAAAAAAAAGGACCAATAGATTTTTTTTCTTTATTATTTTATTTATATCCGGGATTTTGGAAAAGGACGTTGATATTTTTATTTTTTTTTTATTTTTTTATTATTTTTTTGAAACGCGAACATTTTTTTTTTTGAATGATAAAAGACGCAATCGGTAAGCTCTGTTTGTTTGTTTGGTTTTTGTTTTTTTCCTTCTTTTCTTGCTTACTATCTGATGATCATTTTTTCGCCTCATCGTCGTTCTTCATCTGTGTATTTATTTGTTTAGAAAATTGTCTAGTTTTAAATTATAA